>WBMW01005104.1:1256409-1372893 GCA_013396635.1 Penelope pileata | reverse complement strand
TGTTTGTTCCCCATGCTCCGTGTATGGGGAATATGTTTAGTGTATAAACATTTAAGTTGGGTCCCCGCTGAGGCTGATTTAGCAATTGGAGTTCTCTTGTCCATCCCTTCAGGTGCTCTCTTCCTGGCCTGTGATTCTACTCCAGGCCCAGGGCAACCATTAGCGTCATTGGCCTCAAAGTGAGATGGATTGAGGATCCCCTCCCCCAGCCACTTTAGTTTAAAGCCCTCCTTACTAGGTTGGAAAGCTTGTTGCCAAAGAGATCCTTCCCCCTCTCTGAAAGTTGGACCCCATCAGCCCCCAGAAGATCAGCTTTCTCAAAGCAAGTCCCATGGTCCAAATAACCAAACCCCTGTCTATGACACCACTCCCTCAACCATTTATTGATTTTATCAATTCTTTCCTGCCTTTCCCTCCCCTTCCCTTTAACCGAGAGGAACATATATATTTGAAAATGGCATATTTGTCAGACCTCTCTCCTTTTGACATTGTCGTAAAAGTATTAGAGCAGTTAGAGTAAAGAAGTGGAGAATCCTGGTATTGCACTGCTCCTCACTTTCTTTCACTGACCTGGAATCTGTCAGGGCCAATGTCAGTTCAGATCTGATTAAAAATAAAATACTGACAGCTTAGTCTGGGCAATATAAGAAGGTGACACAGAACTCTTTTGTTGCCATCTGTGATGGTCAACTATAAGCTAATTCTGGGGACTTCTGAAAGTCAAGTTCAGTGACCAAGATATAATGTTTGATCCAACAGAGAAAAAGTGGCCAAAAAAACATACAGATGTCTTTCAAGAAGTCAGTGTACAAACAGGAAAATTTTTTTCTATCCTGTTGTTCTTTATAGGCACCTACAGAAATCTGGAATTTCTTACTAAGCATGCAGCTACAGTAGTTGTGCTGAGATGACTTCTCAAGCACTGCTGAGTGATTATAACTTGTTTTGTCTGAAATACAAAGTGAATGCTGAAGTATTAGTTAATACTTAATGACTCTTGTTAACGAGGAAACCATATCAAAATGCTGTTTTCTTTTGCTTTGATTTTTAAAATTTTAATATAAATTGTCCAAATGCTATTAAAAATATGCATTTAAGCAATAATAGTTACAGATCAACTATACAGAAAAATAGGGATATATTAATTTACACTACACTCTTGTATGTATCACAAAACTGTTGTGAAAGCTTTAGAGTTGGTTTAAAGGCTTGTGACATAAGAAAAACAAGATTGGGAAGGAAAAAAACAAGCTTTCATTGGACAAAAAGAACCCTTACTCGGGATAGAAGTGTCTAATTTAGGATCAAAGAATGTCCGAAGTTGGGAGATACCCACAAGGATCAGTGAGACCAACTCTTGGCTCCACACAGGATCACCCAAAATTCAAACCCTTTGTCTGAGAGCATTGTCCATTTGCTTCTTGAACCATGGCAGCTTTGGGGCCATGACCACTGCCCTGGGCAGCCTGTTCCTGTGCCCAGCCACCCTCTAGTGAAGAGCCTCTTTCAAATCCCCAACCCAACGCTCCCCTGATGCAGCTCCATGCCATTCCCTCGAGCCCTGTCGCTGTCACCAGAGAGCAGAGATCAGCACTGCCCCTCCGCTCCCCTCATGAGGAAGCTGTAGGATGCCATGAGGCCTCCCCTCAGCCTCCTCTGCTCTAGGCTCAACAAACCAAGGGATCTCAGCCATTCCTCATATATCTTGCCCTCTGGATCCTTCACTATCTTTGTAGCCCTTCTTTGGATGCTCTCTGATAGTTTTATGTCCTTCTTATATTGCAGGGCTCAAACCTGCACACAGTGCTTGAGATGAGGCCATAGCAGTGCAGGACAGTCCCTCCCCTCACCCAGCTGGCAGTGCTGGGCCTGGTGCACCCCAGGGTACAGCTGGCCCTTTTGGCTGCCATAGCACATTGCTGACTCGGATTCAATTTTCCATCAACCAGAACCCCCACAACTCTTTCCACAGGGCTGTTCTCCAGCCTCTCATACCCCAATCTGTACATACAGCCAGAGTTAAACCTTCCCAGGTGCTGAATCTGGCTCTTGCTTTTGTTAAATTTCATGTAGTTGGTGACTGCTCAGCCTTCTAATTTGTAAAGATCTCTTGGCAGTACCTCTCTACCCTTGAAGGATTCAGCAGTTCCTCCTAATTTAGTATCATCTGCAAACTTACTTAGCATACATTTGAATTTGATCATATATTAAATAAATAAATAAATAAATGGCCCCAAAATGGAGCCTTTTGGAATACCACTAGTGACTGGTCACCAGCCTGATGTAACCCAATTTACTACAACCCTTTCAGCCCAGCTCTTCAGCCAGCTGTTCCTTATGTATTTGTCTAGTTGTATGCTGGATGTTTTGTCCAGAAGCATGCTGTGAGAGATAGTACCGAAAGCTTTACTGAAAAAAAGATTACATCAACTGGCTTCCCTTGGTGGGGAACCTTCTGATAAAAGGAAATTGCTAGTTATACAGGACCTTCCCCTTCTGAACCTTTGTCGTCTATAACCATTTTCTTTCAGGTATTTTTCAGTGATTCACAGAATAATCTTTTCCATAATTTAGCCAGGCACTGAAGTGAGCTTTACAGGACTGTAATTACCAAGGTCTTTTTCTTACCCGTCTTGAAAACTGGGATGTTTGCCAGCTTCCAGTTGTCTAGGACCCCTCCAGGTTGAGAGACCACTGGAAAGTACTTGAGAGGTCTTGCAATGACATCAGCCAACTATTTCAGTACCCTATTTCATTAAAAAAAAAATCTCACAAGGCAAGAAGTGAATGCCAAAGCTGTTGTATTTGTGCATTTGATGTGGTACTGAAGATGGCTTATAAATGAAAGAAGGTTGGCAGGACAGTCATAGCAAAGAATAAGTGCTGTGGCACCTTATTTATGTTAGCAATAAGGTAGTATCTGTAAGGAAGAAAATTGGATAGCATCCAGGAAATGCTTACGACATATCTCAAATATATATATACACATACATTAGCCTCCTACATCCATGCGTGTTATGTTAAGGAGTCATTAAGCAATATATGAGGCTGCATATATACACATCGGGTCAAGAGTCTTGAATGTACTAGGGCAAATGACACCAAACTGTTGGCTTCAGTGAGAGAAATTCCTGGTCTTCAAAGAATATTTGTGAAAACTATAACAGTGATATCAAATATCAGAGATATTTGAAGCCCAAAAAGAAACTTAAGTAGGTGTTTTAACTCTTTGCTTAAGGCTGGCACAGAATTTCTCCCATCAACATAAAAACTAAACCTAACCATTTCTGGAAGTTTCTCTTAGCCAGCCAGAAATACATCAATTTTCCTGAATGTGTAGGCAGGTTCTTTCACCTTAGGGAGCTGAGGGCAAGTCAGCACTGTTTGCCATCTCATGTTGTTTACTTTGGCTTCCAGCATGTTCTTGGGATAAAATAAAACCATTAACAACTGGTTAAATGTGAGGAGACTAAGAGTTAGAAATTAATGTTCAGTTTTGATGATAAGAGAAGTCTACCAGAGCAATCATACAGGGATCATTGCCAGGCTCTGTTTTACTCAGAATACTTTTTTGTCATATGAAATAATGACTAAAAATAGTGAAAAGATTGCTACAAATACAAAATGATTTGTGTAGCCAAAAGAATAGGGAGAGTTATAGAGGACCTTGTCAAATCATCAGCTTGTAAAATAACAAGTGAGATTCTGTGTTGATAAATGTAAAGTAGTACATTTAAGGAAAATTAACTCATATCTATACATATGTTGGAATATATATCTATGCAAGTTGATACATATGCTGTGCACTTAATTGTGCATACACATGCATGATGATGCAATCTTAATTGACTATCACCATTTAGGGCAGATATGGTCTGTAACTCTATAAAAATACCGACTACATTCAGTGGAAGTCAGACAAATAGAATATTAGGAACTTGATAAGGAAATAACAGAATAAAATATATAAAACCATTATGATAAAGATTTAATCATGGCACTGCTGCCAAAAAAAAGGACATAATAGAACTCTGCAGGAGATGATCTATGGTGTGAGAACATTCTTTACTAGGATAAATCAGAAAGCTATAAAATAATTAGCAGGATAGAAAATGTAAGTGGCAATGATTATTCACTGTTTCTTATTAGCGAGTCTCATACAATTATCAGGCTTTAAAACCATGCAAGAGAAGCATAGAATCATAGAATGGCCCAGGTTGGAAGGGACCCAAGGAGCATCAGGTTCCAACCCCCCTGCCACAGGCTGGGCCACCAATCTCCAGATTAGGTACTAGATCAGGTTGCCCAGGACCTCATCCAACCTGGTCTTGAACACATTCAGGGTCGAGGCATCCACAACCTCTCTGGGCAGCCTGTTCCAGCACCTCACCACTCTCTTGGTAAAGAACTTCCCCCTGACGTCTAATCTAAACCTTCCCGTCTTCAGCTTAAAACCATTCCCCCTTGTCCTGTCACTGTCTACCCTTTCGAAAAGTTTCCCCTACTGTTTATAATCTCCCTTTAAATACTAGAAGGCCACAATGAGGTCCCCTCGCAGCCTTCTCTTCTCCACGCTGAACAAGCCCAGCTCCCTCAGTCTATCCTCATAGGGGAGGTGCTCCAGCCCTCTGATCGTCTTTGTGACCCTCCTCTGAACCCTCTCCAACAGTTCCACTTCTTTCCACACAGCTCATATCTAGATTGAGGAACTCATTGCCACAGAATGCTACATCATAAGCATAAATGTTCAAAAAAAAAGTTAAAAATATAAGCAAGAATGTACATCATAGCTTACTAACAGAAAGACACAGATATGGCCTCTGATTTAAGAGGGTCCTAAGCTCTTGCTCCACTGAAGGATCAGACAATATAGTGAGGAAGGAAGCATCACCATGTATTTGACATCTTCACATTTTCCATTCTAAGCACTGTAAAGTTTTGTTTTACTTGCCTTTTCCATGTAAGCTTATGTCTGCAGCCTACCAACTACTTTTTCCATCACGAACACACCACACTTTACGTATTTACTACTGATGTAATTGCCAAATGTTCGTATCTTTTTTTTTTTTTTAAATCTTGCCAACAAAATTCAGTGATACACTTTGAGCATCCCAGATCCAAGAAGGAGAGGTCTTTGTATTTCTTCTTTTCTAAATTACTCATTAGCTTTCACCTGGTAGATTTTACATTTTCCAGTTATTTTGATATTTCATCTTGCAATACTGAATTTTTAGGACTTTTAGAAAAAGCTCATTGTACACATAAATAGTCCTATGATCATCCTACACATACAAATGAAATGAAGAACTGAACAGCCCTTGAAAACACTGCGTTATCTTATTTATGCTTGTATGCTGAGAAATACAACGTTTAGAGATTGATTTTCATACAATTTCTACAACTATTAATGCTACATGATCTTTTATCCCTTCAATGCAAATAGGCCAAAGAGAAAGATAAAATGAAGAGGAAAAATACATGATAGGACACATTTACACATGTAGTTGGCTTTCAGTTTTGGTCCACATTAATTTTATAACTTTGAAGAATTATATTTTTATTCTCAAAACACACATAATACATCCACTATTAGTTTTGTTGCTGTGAGTTGAAAACCTTGTACTAGTGTACAGTCCACCACACATTCTCTGAAGCCACATGAAAAAAAGTGAAGGGGCAGAAAATGGAAGACACAACAGACAGAATTTTGAAACTTTCAAACTTACAGAATATCACATTTAGAAATCAGTTCACTCCACAATAGAGCAAATAGAGGAGGGAACAAAAAGCCTGAAAACTAACTGTGTTAAAATGTTTAGAAAGATGAAGCATGTTGCCCAGTTTCAATAGTTACTGTTGACTCCTTCTAAGAATGGGTGCTCAGAACTCGTATTTCTCAAGCCTGCTGGATGGACATGACAGCTGGGCGGTCTGCTTTTCTCTTGCAGGGAGAGGTTCTTGGGTAAAGGTAAATTCCAAGCTACTTGTGCTTTCAGTGTCAAAACGCACATAGTCGCAGGAAAAGTTGAGTATCAGTCAAATACAGTTTTGCATAATCTTTTGAAAACTTAAAGCTGCTCTAAATTCAAGGCCTTGCTTCTGCAACTTCGGCAGCTAAGTAGCCCAGTCGAACACTATTCATCAGAGCTCTTGCAAGCTCCACACAAATTAAGAAATCATGTAGCCTTAAAAAGGATTCCTAGCTAAAATTTGTGTAGCATTTACCAGGGTAGAATTTAAAACTTTATGCTTGAGGTTTCTAAGTGCTACTAGAATGTTACAGAACAACAGGAGCATTACTGCCATAGCAAGTAGATCAAGAAATAAAATAAAAAAGTCATGCCTGTTCATGGAAAGACTAATTCATTATTCCATTACCTACAGAGAACACCCTAGCCACAGCTGCAGTCCAGTCTTAAACCAAATGTGGGCAATGATCACTGAAGTACAACTTTTGGTTCAATTAAGCATGTTGTGAACATGATAACTACCTGAAAAAAAACTGATTCCCTTCACCGGCAGAGACCAAATGCCATCAAAATATTACCATCCAAGTATAAAAATAGATAAATTAATTTTAAAAATCAATGGAGGTACAGTTGCATTATCTACTTTCTCAAAGTTTGACAAAGATAGGACAAACACCCTTATTAAAAGGCTGCTTAATAAAATTGTGCTTTTTAGCAAACTAATGATCTGATGAAGGTCTGGTAAGTTAGGAAAATCTTAAGGTAACCTTGTCTTTTTCCCTGTATTACCCAGATATATGTAAAAAAGACTTTTGTGTAAGTAAAAAAAAAAAAATACATAAAAAGCTGTGGTCTAATAGATTTACCTCTTTCCAGATAGGTAGATGCAGAAAAAGCCTTTTGTGGTACACAATTGAATGCTCACAGAGAAGAAAAGGTGCTTGAGATCCTACTGACCAGATACAGCATAAAGGCTTGCATGTTTTATTGTGGTCCAGCAAATGACATGGCACAAGTTCTTCAGAAGAGGAAATGTTACCCCGTATTTTCCAACAACAACAAAAAGCATCTGTATAGTAAATCACTCAAAAACAGTCAATATTATGAATACCAATAACAAACTATTCCAGACTTGATTTGAATAGACGTTATACTGAAATTTATATCCCATCCCATGTTCTACTTGCTTCAGTTCTTCACACCAGAAGAAACTTTCTCTAATGCAGGAGTATTTCATTGACTCAGTACAACCATTTAAAGATTGATTTAGGACTGCAGAAACGTGTGGTCATCCAGATATTGTCCTTGCACATTTTGTTAAATAGCAAATAAGTGTTCTGTATCTTCATTGAAAATAATGAAGCTGTACAGCTTGGTCTTTTTAAATGAACCACTCCCTCCAGACTACATCATCTTTCACTGATATACTATGAACCTGACTCCACAAAGCTAATACAATTTTAATCACCCATGTAGATGGACCAGATCATCTACAGGCTCAATCACAACCCTTCCATAGTAGAGAACATTGCATATTTGTCTTTACAAATTTATCTAGATCAGGAAGAAGACAGTGCTTACAAGCTTTTGTTTTGTTACGTACAACATATCGCATTTGACTTGGGCACAACAGAAAACTTATTCAAAGTATTCTGTTTGAAAACAAACAAAACTCAGCGTGAAGTATTTTCATAAGCAATATGCTGAAGTACTTGGGAAATAGAAACATTCTCCAGAGTCTGCAAAACCATTGCATATTTTTCAGGATATAATTAGGATATTAGGATAAATTTTACAACAAATTTCCTAATTTGGAAAATCTACATGAACTTGCTCCTATATCGTTTTCCATTCAGAGCAATAATCTTATTAATTGGTTATATATTGTACTACATGTATCTTTAGATATTTTGTATATGTTTATGTGGGTGTAACAAACCACATTGACATTACACTTGAAGGAAAAGTTTGAAGAGGGAAAAGTTCAAGATTAGTTGTAGATCAGATGGAACAATACCAATCATTTCTGTCAAGTCTCACATCCTTGATGAGAAGATAGCATTATGCCTCAAACTGATGAAGATAAAACTAGATACTCTGTTTCAAGTTTATTTGTATTAGAAGGGAGCAGAAAGTGAAGCGAGAGTAGCTTGTATCAAGAAATTCTTGACAAAAAAAGAAACTACCTTATCTCATCAAGAAGCATTTTTTTTTTTAGTCCTAAATTTGAGGAAATGCAGGCTGTAGTGAATTTTAAAATATAAAAGATAAAACAAAATATAATAGGCAATTGTTTCATTTCAGAAAAAGTGCTTTGTACAGAAAAAAAAAATTAACATACTCCAAATTAATTATATTCCTTCTAAATGCATCTCCGTTTTACGATTCTAATTTTAATTTAAAACAATAAACCAATGGACAAGACACTGCCTGTATCAGACCTAACTTCATTATATTTATGGGGTATACTGAGGCGTGACAAAGACATATAAACAGGAAATCCACCGCATTTCTCACATTCACATTCAGTGAAAGGAATCCAGTCATGGACACCTGTGTCTCCAAAGTACATCATCAGAATGCGTATGTAAAAGAGTGGGGCTGCTTAGAATTCGTAAGATGCAGAGATGCCTACAGAAGCATAGAAAAGCATACTTACGAATTTAAAGGTTACATGTTTATGGCTTTTTGAAGCATTAATAACATACTCTCAGAAATTCAGGTTCTACACTTCTTTGCTAAAGTCATTGAGATCATATCTCTTAAATGATTTTGCTGAATACGAGATTTAAAGTCATGAGGTGCTTTTTTAATAGTTCACTTAGTCGACTGTACCTTTTGGAAAATACTTAGCAGATAAGTATTATGAGAGACAAATAGGATATGTCAGATGATCTTGCCTAGACTCTGTGAATTGGGGCACCTGCTGAGCACAATTCAATTTGTAGAATTCTGAATAAAGAAAGAAAAAGAACTCTACATGCACTGTCAGATTTGCCCGTGCTATCTCTGGATCTCTTACACACACAATGACTGAGAGGAAAAACTTAGTACAATTCAACTCACATCTTATACTCTCAGGTAGGTGGGCTTCATTCACATCTAGTTTCTGCATCTTGCTGAAAACTGACCAGCAATGGAAGACTCACAAATCACAGACACTCTCCTCAGCCAATTTCTAAGACCCAACACTAGCCCCTTTCACATGGCCCCTCTATGACTGCACTGATTAGTGATCTTCCTCCCACTTGCTGACATCAGCACCTGGGTTCAATTATTACTCATTTGACTTTTGCCATGGGTGATACAGATTCTCAGTTGACCTACCTGGTAATGAATATGAATTTTTAGTACATACACGGCTTATCTTGTCAGAAGGAAGTTTCATTTAAGGGAAATTTGTTTTTACTGATTCGTTATTATTCAATAAAGGAATAAAAAGTCTCCTTAATAGAGGGAAGTAAGATATACTGTTGGTGAATTAGCTTCTAAAGTTTTGGTCCTGTTCCTTCATTTGGAATACAGCACAGAGCTTAATAGCAGGATATAGGTCAATTCAGTGCTCCATAAACTGGCAGCAGTCTGAAGAAAAATCAGTTTGTAAATGATTGTTTATGACAAGTGAATTATCCAGAAATCTGAAGTATTCACAGTGCTGATCATTTAAAAGATAAGATGAGGATCATTTAATGAAATCTGAAACGTGACATGGCTGAGGAGATTATAGTTCATAATCTACACTTTCATTACTAGAAAAGCATTTTAACACAGTATTCCACAGAAATAATGGCATAGAAAATACTGCAAAATGATACAGTTGCGTATATACATGATCACCTGTGTGTACTCAGTACTGGCTTTATGTAACCTAAAACAAATGTAATCTTTTGCCTTCCAAAACAAGCTAGGGATTAAAACCTGTGAAGCTATGCATGTGCTGAGACATTCAATAATTAAAAAACAAGAACAGTTCACATGAAATCAAGTTTTACAAAAGTGGTTGAAAATAAAAACAGGCAAGTGCAATGGAAACAGACAGTGCCTGTTTTCAGGCAAATGCTATGAAAAGTATTTCCCTTGCAAGAGAAGAGTTAACCCAATTGTGAAACCATCTCAGTAGCGTTTCCATCCTTAGGCAACATTTTACAGCTATTGCTCATGCTGTGCTTCTGGCAAGCAAATATCATTTTTAAATAACGCAGGAGGAATGCAGAGTCAGAGTTCACCCAAGAAGACGAGCACAGGGCTCAGGGTTCAGTATTCGGGTCAGTCGGAACCAACAGTCTTACTTTTTCCTAGTAATCTCTATTGATTACAGAGATTGCTTTGGTTCACAACAAAGACAGAAGGTCTGTCTGTCTGCTAAGACAGGTATATAACAGCTCTCAAAACCAGGTACTCATAAAAAATATACTCATTTAGTCCAGTGCAGCACACCAGATGACAGAAAGAATCAGTTTTAAACAGGGATCTTTCTGCTGACAATTGCTGTCTTGTAGCATCAGGCCATCCTGTGCCATTAAGCTCTGGGTTAAAAAAAAAAAAAAAAAAAAGGCAGAAAAATGTCTCATCATTTGCAAAGACCAGTAATGAGAGAACCCAGTTTTCTAGGTTAAGGTCCAAATACTAACCCAATTCTGAAATATTTTGAGTAGTGGAAGACATCTATTAAGTTTGGTCTTTAAAACTAGTATGCTTTTCTCTGAAGAAAGTTTCTATAAAAAAGGGGAAAAGGGACCTTTGAATCCTTTCTTGGAAAGCTTCATGATAATACTTGGCTATTCACAATTTTTTTTTTCCCCTGGTCAATTAGTCTAGCTTTTTGCCTGAAGCAGGCATAATGAAAGAGTAGATGAGAAGCACCGTAAAAATGACTGTTGTAGTTTGTCAGGAGAAATCTTCATCAGCTTCTTCAGGTGAACAACTTCACTAGAACAGACACTCTTCCCTCTCCTTCTCCATCTCCTTTTTTTTCCTTCTTATTCTTTTATCTACAAGCAAGAGGATTGAATCACCCTGGAATTTGAAAGGCAAGCTCCTCATATAATGGCCATTACTTGACTAGGGTAAAACTTAGAGAGTTAGACAACCAAATTTCAGCTTCAGTTGCTTTACATCATTCTTCACTGAATTCAGGAACTCCTTCATTACTCCCCCCTTTACTCCACCAAGATCACTCATTTACATATTTGTATTACAGAAATTGAAATGAAGCATTAGGTATCCTTTAAAGTCAATGAGATAGATGTACTAAGAACTCATATTCTAAAGAGTGAAATGACTGTTTTAAATTCTAGTGAAAGGATTATAATTTGCATTTATTTTATGTCTCTGCTTGTGGGAGGTTGATCACCTGGTGCTGGAGTCACTGCACCAGTAGGATAACTGAGCACAGGGCTGATTCCAGTTACAGTCCAAACTTCTCCCTGACCAACTCATGGCTGACCTGAAAGGAAGCAAAACCTTTCCTGTAAGTAGAACACCAACATGCTTGCATGGATGGCCAGAAATTGGACAATTTCAACTGCCATTTGTCTTCAGAAGAGAAAGCCTAATTAGCAAGCAAGATTAGACTGCTGATGAGGTCCAGATGCACTGAAGCTGGCCCATTCAAGTGAACCTACCTGAAAATAGTGTTAAGCTTCTAGCAGTTCTGGCATCTGAAAAATAGGCCATATTGCTTTTCTCAGCAAGCAGAAGAAACATTCAAAATGAATCCTCCTCTGACATACCAATAACTGCTTTGTTGCCCAGAAAGAAATATTGTTCTTGAAGGCTGAGAAGCAGAACACATCTAATGCTTAGATTACTAATATCAATAATTTAAATGTGAATAAAAATTTACATACTTGTTTTTCTGTTTTTTCTATGTTACACTAATGGTGACATATTTCCACTAAGGGTCTCCAAGGCAGAATTTACTCCATTTTTTAAGTAAGAGATTGTTTTTATACTTTTTATCGATTTAATGTGCTAAGGTAGCATAAAAATAGAAGTTTCCAGAGTTGCTAGTTTTGAAGTGATGCTTCAAGTGCTTGGGACAGTTGCCATGGGTAAACTCCTGGCCTCATTAAAGCTTTCACTAAGCTTTCTGCAATGGTTCACTGGTCTGAAGGAGTCTGATGAGTACTGCTACAATAAAATGCTCTGAGTACTGACCTATGGCTACTTTCCACAATCAATATTGAGTATTAATAGCACACTCTCTTCTTTCCTGCCCCACACTTTCACTTATAATACGTTTTCAAAAATAACAAAGTTTTTAAAAAATTATAAAAAATGCCCAACTGGACAGATTTTGCACAGGTTTTTGTTTATCACATACTTCTTTATCTCAGCATTGCTGTTCCTACCTCAATGTGACTAAGTGGGTATTAAAATGAGTGACATTACCCATGACCCAAACCATTCAAAGCAAGTAATGATGGGCAGCTGAGCCCCATGTTGAAAAGCCATTGCCAACCCCCCTGCTTCTTCTCCCTCACTTTTTCCCAACCTTTTGGCAAGACCTAATTTAAATGTGAATACCTTAAGTAATTGCCAATATTTGTAAAGTCAGTATATGCAACTGCATTAAAGACAACAGATTTTTGTGTACTGTGTTGCAAGGATTTTTTTTTTTTTCTTAATGCCCTGCAGTTGCTGGGAAGGTGCTTGGTAAAATGCGCCTCAGTTGGTGTACAATTGTTTTATACACTTTCCCCTTACTTCATTCTTTAGTGAACATCTCTGGAATAAGTAATTACTGTGGGAACACTTCTTTACAGCAATTCTCAAACAGCAAAATTGGCAGAGGTTGGTTTTATAAAGTTCACAAACTGAATAGTGCCTTATTGCCATAAACAAAGGGATTTTAACTACTAGCATTAAAATACACTAAGAATAACAGATAAGTGAATCTGTGAATAAAGATAAGTCCTTAATTGACAAGAAAATGAAGGATTAAGCTAATGCAGCATTATAGCAATATGCCAGGGATTCAAACTTCGGCCTACATCACCATTTTGGTCTAAGTGATTATAAAAGCTTTTTAAATGACAGAAAGCAGGACTCCCCTGAGAAATTTTCTGCCTAAAATTTGTCAAAATGAGTGCAACTGGTACTAAGCCTCAATACAGGCTGTCTAAATGAATACATAATGTATTTAGTTACTTAAGATAATTGAAGTCTTGCCAATTTAATTAAAAATAAGCCACCTATTGTAAGGAAAAGATATAACTGCTGTTACCACTGGCTGAATTCTAAGAATTTGTTTTTTTACTATCTTCTACCTACTAGATCTACCTGAGAAATCAAATATATTTTGCTTGAAAAGACTGCTCATGCAAAAGTTTTGGAAACAGATCCAAAAGTCTTAATGTGCTTAACTGAATAAGAACTGTAAGCATTGAGTAACAATAGGTGTACATAAGTATGTATGTTACTATAACTTGCATCTGGGGAATATCTTAAAAATCTTATTGCTTTTCCATTTTTCCTTGATCTTTTGCCCAACCTTTGCAAAATATATATATAAAATCAAAACCTAAAAGTAAATAGAACTTAATTGAACTTTTAAAGTTTTAAGAGGTATTGCAAGCTGATCTTCCTTTTCAGTGAAGTAGTGGGTGAACACCTGAAAAAATGATAACAGCTTTTGGCAGACTGCAGTGAAATCAAGGATGTGAGAGAACAAGTTCAGGTAACTACCATTTGAAAGTGATTTATTCAGAGAGCCTTGTATAACTTGTATAGCCGTAGAAAAAGAGAAGATGAGACGGTCTCCATCTACAAACAAGGGTATAATGGCCTGGCTTACTTCACATATAGAAACAAATTATGAAAGCCATCTCTTACTTGGACTGCTGAGTAAAGACATACTGCTTCTCTTCTAAGTCTCATGAAACCAATTCAAAACCCAACAGGAGTGTTGCATACTGGGTTGTCTGTGAGAGCTAGCCTGTCTGAAAGCTAGAAAGTGCTCCTGATGTATTTTCTCCTGAAAGAGACAACTGCAACACATAAGCACACAAACGCTTAAGTGCTTCACTGGAATGAAATCAAACACTCTTCTCCTTAATTTTCTAAGTAGTACATAAAGCCATTTCACTGCACAGGTCCAGGTATCTCGTTAAAAGCCTTAGCTTAACCGTGGATCTTCCTAAGTGGTTATGAGCTTACTGAAGAGAAAAGCATTACTCAATGTACATAGAGACAGTATTTAACAACTCCAGCACTGGCTGTTCTGCATTTTGATGTATCTGCAATATCATTTCCTCCTCAACAGGAAACAAAGCATTTAAAATTGGAACTACAGATGAGAACATTTACCTTATTTAATGGCACCTGTTATCAGGATTTGAATGGTAGATTCTATCCTGATAATGAGTTGCATTCATTTAAATAGATGTCTTCATGTGATCANAAAAAAAAAAAAAAAAAAAAGAACTAACTGAAGAATCAGCAGCACAAGAAAACCTCCAAATAGATACAACTGTTTCAAACTCCCATATTACAGGAGAGACAGATTTGAGTGTTCTGATTCTAACTTTGAAGTGCTGTAGACTATTAACCAGCACTCTTTTTGAGTCAGTTAAAAATCATTTTTCGTAGACTGATTCTGAGATTGTCTTGAATTTTTATTAAAATAATAATTTAAAAAAAAGAAGCAAGATTTGACCCTGTATTGAGCAGATGGTTGGACTAGCTGACCCTTTAAACCTGTTTTACATTATATGTCTGTAATAAAAGTATCATCAGCCACAATGGACTTTTGATCGCTCCCTTTTATATTTTCCTGTAAGGTCAGAAAACTTTTTTTTTCAGTTGCTTTTTTTTACATTTGTTTTCAGCCTCATTGGATGAAAGAACCACAAATCTCTAATCAAGAGAAATGTCCTTTAAAATCCTATGAGTTCAAGTCATGCAACTGTAACCAGAATGAAACTCATTTTTTAGGCAATATGTATGTTAGTTCACCTGAAGTAAAAATGTATATGTTTATTTATTTGTAATGAGAAATAATTCCATAAAATTTTAGGTATTTTTACTGTTACTCTCCTTCTGGAGGAGGTTGAATTCTTCAGAATTATCCAGAGACCTTCAAATATACAGACAAGCCCTTAGGTGTCAACCAGACAAACTGTTTTAGGAGTGAGATAGTAAAGGTGGAATGTTCTGCAGTACATTAGCTCTGGCCTCCAAAGGGGAAAGAAAAAAAAAAAAAGAAAGAAAAAAGAAGAAGAATAAATCAGACATCCAGTTGCTAAATCTGAATTGTGAAGCACACAGTCTGCTCTTGAGAAGTTATCCAGATGAGATACTTTAAATTTAGCCAGAGAAGGATGAGCTGAAGGAAGATTTCCAAAAAAGTAAAAATGATAAGTAAGGCAAGCGAAGGTTCAAATAAAATGAGTGTAAGTAGAAACTGATCTGTAAAACCAATCATAGTAATTTGGGGAGCCTATTTCCTCCTCTGGAGACTGATAAGCTCCAACATCACCTAAGGTGGTTGTGAATGGAACTCAACAATTAAGAGGGCTTGGAGCCATCTCTAATTTACTGTACAGTTTACCTTCAAAATGATTTTGGAGCAAGTGTTGCTATGTCATACCATATATGAACTCAAAATACTGCTTATACTCTGAATTTCAAATTGAAGAGCAGAAAATTGACCACTTTAAAGCTACATTAGATTTACATACTTTGTTTCAGAGAAAAGCATTTATAGAATTTAGAATAATGAAAGAAAACATCCATTGAGAATCAAAAATTCACTTAGGTAAAATGAAGAGCAGAATGCTCCTTTGCTGGTAAACAGCAAAGTGACAGGGTTATGGGGAAAGAGTTCCATACAATAAGACATTCTGACTTGAAACGAGACTCACATACAAAAGTAGGAGCAGTGCTACTGTAACAGGAAAGAAAAGATGGCAGAAATCACAGGCAGATACTTTTAAAATATGCAAGTTGATGATTATTATAATTGGAACTTAAAGAAACTAAGCTAAATAGCTCTTTTCTCTCTCTCTTCCCAACCTGGCCACTGATTGTTTGTCAAGTGATTTCTTGTAGAAAACACTGTAGAAGTACACCCTAAAACAGCATCTGCAGATTACTTCTGCAATGTCCAGTAAGGAATTATTTAGAATAAAACACAGAAAAGTGAAAAATACAGTTTAAGGGTGGCCAAATCAGATGCAGCTAACAGTTCTATAAAAGTCAACATCAGAAAAACAGAAGTGTGGTGACAGGTCATGGGCATATCTAATGTGGACATGCTATTGAACGCACAGACCCTGCAGCTACACACAAGTCATTGTAGTGTGTGCATGCATTGTGCATCTAGCTATAATTAACGTGTGCTGCACAAATGGAAATGAAGTTTTGGACTCTACTGCTGGTTATGCTTTCCCAAAAGCAGAACCTGAGCTTGTACACTTGTGTCTGTTTCAGGGAAAAGCTGAAAGCAAAATTTAGTTTAAAGCATCTTCAGTACAGCCACAGAAGGTAGAAGATAGTTTCTGTAAAGGAGAGGGAGCAAGTTGAGCAAAGAAAAAATGTAATGGGTCATATTCCAACATAATGAAAATCAGTGCAAATATATTTATATCAAATTTCCCAACTTATTTCATAAGACACCTTGGCCTGGACACAAAAAACAAAATTCCTTTCAATTCTGTTAGCCTCAGTAGATTTCCTGGGTGTAGTTCTCTTGAATGCACCAGTTTAAACAGTGGGGACATCATCAGACGTCCTAATCTTAGATTTACACAGGCACTTCTGAGAAAAAAACTCACCATGGTTAAACTGGAGGGCTGGCATCCACGTTTAGAAAAACAAAGGCAAATTTTCTTTATGCAATAAGTTTAACATACTTATGGTCATATGTATATAATTCCAATGCAAAGAACCTTAATGCTTGATTGCAGTCATGCACGAGCACAATCTTTAATCTTCACTGTTTATAGAACATTACACATTGTTTTAATGGTAACACTGTCTTGTATAAAGTATTTTACAGTAGACATTTTAGCAGGGTACTGCACATGATCAACATTTGGATGTGGACTTTTGTCACAGTATGGAAACATTTATCAAAATGTGTGAACTCGGTTACATTTTCACAGACCACATTTAAAATTGGACTGCTTAAACTTAAAAAAACACATGGAAATTATTTCATTTCTGAGTCAAAGTACTGATTAAAAACTTTTTGGAGCTGTGGGTGGTCAGCATCTCTGATAGTCAAACATTTATTTAAGCTCTCTGTGACTAACTTCAAACCTCAGTTTGCACTGTTGTGTTTTAGGGTTTGGAGGTTTTCTTTTAATTAATTATTATTATAAATGTACAATACATTACAAATTCTATAATAAATTTTATTTATTTCATCAGCTGATATTTCTTATCCTTTCCTCCCAGGGAGGACATGGTTATCAAATAGACGTGTATGTTTTTCTCTTTCCCACTGCTTCGGAAGATATTTGCCTGTAAAATTCATGGGTTTTTTTTTTAATTATTTTTATTTTTTATTAAAATGGGCTGATGCAGAATTTCTGCTACTTCAGAAAAATTCTTCAGTTCCATTACAACACTATATACAGTGCTATAACAATTCCTGTGGTTTAGCCTAAAAAAACAGGTATTCAGTACCGTTTTTGGTACTGCAAATGGGATTACCTCTGCAATGCTGATCAAGACCTAATTTGCTCTGTTCCCTCTTCTCAGTCATTTGACCTAGCTGAATTATTTTCTACCATCAGATGGGCTTTGCCATTACTCAAGCAATATGACTGGTAGTTTCAAATCTACAACATGAAAACAATCATCATACAAGAAGTTGCCTTGCTTGCTGACACTCTTTATCCAAAAAAATACAAGAACCAAAAGAGCACAAAGACTTTGCAAAGACAATGATCCTAGCACGAGTCCCATGAGATTATTGATGATGCTGTTTGGAATTGCAAAAGTGAAGCAGAAATTCCTTTGAAAAACAAAATATGAAAGCAACGTAGCTCAATTAAGCAAACAAAAACCAACCATACATTTCATCAGACTTGTGAAGCACAAAGTAATTTCCTGTGACTGCCTAGAAGGCTTCTGTGCAGGCCAAGCTTCATTAACCTGTCCTGGGGTTTGAGGCTCTGCACTGTGGAGCGAGAAATCTGGAAGACTGTCCAACTGTATCCTGTACTCTGACATCGTAAGCCTGTCAGCTCCATCAGACAGATTTGGGGAGACCAAAGGAAACTTCATGCTATGACTTAATGGGAGAAGGAAATCTGTCCTGTAGCCCTGATGTCAGCACAATGGCAAGGCTCACAACCATATAGCTAATTCTGTTTCCTAAAAATAGTATGGACATACTGACATACCATATTACTTGGTTAAGCCACAAGCCAAAACTGTGCCAGAGAGCATGTTAAGAATCTACATGGAAAGCTGCATGCCCAAAACTTTAAATTATAACCTGATCCTATTTCATGTATTAATATGGATGTAAACTAGAAATGCTGAAAATTAACTCCTATACCAGCAGATCTCAGGAATTTCTTATGTACTTTCAGGAGTTTATTCATGACATCACTAGAGTGCTAAAACTGTTCAGCTTTGCTGCAGTTCATAGGTATCGTAAACCAGCCCACAGCCAGTCCAGTAGGATTGAGGGGCAACAGACCTCTGAAGTCCTGAGTAGGCTGATACTCTCTGTCGTATACTCTTAGGATACTTTAATCTGGAGGTATCTGAAACGAAATATTCTGTTTATTTAAAAGCAGTTTTTCTCTTTGCACAGAAACCATAATAATTTGGATTTTTATCCCACAACTGAACGCAAATCTTTGCTTTAACTTCCTTCTTCTGGCAACCTTAGCTTGACTAAAAGATGACTTATAGGCAAAGGAGCCAGAAGAAAAATAATAACTTTGATTAACTTTGTGTTGAGTAGTTAATAAATAATAAATAAGAAAGGAATCTATAAGGAAGACACATGCAGTAGCAGCGTCTAAACTGGCAGTTGTTGCTGTTCCTACTCAACTCTGAAATACGGGAATTCAGTATGGATTCTTAAGATCAGGTAGAAACTTTACTTGTGAAGCTAAGAACACAAATAACTTGTTACTCAGTATCATGCTAGGCATAAGCAAGAGTGGCTACTTCCAAAAGTGTTTAGATTGTATTTGTAGTCTTTAGAACTAGAAGAGGCATTATGCTTAATAAGCAACATGGAGTGAAGCAACTTATCACAGTGAATAGGTGAAGACAATCAATCAGTGAAATGTGCCTAAATAGAACACTGAGCAATATTTTGCAGTCTCTTTAGCAACTTTCTAGAATATCTGAAAATGCAATTTAATCTCTGCACATCTCAGGATCATTGCAATTGGGAAACAAATCATTGACGGGAAACCCTTCCCAATCCATTAATTTAGAAAGAGCACATTGTATAGCTACTGATTGAAACAGAAAGTAATGTTGAAACAAAACAGAGTGGCTGGTAAATCTAAATTAAAAGTGCTGGAACAGACACTGTTGAAGCCCAAGATCTGCAAAAAAGTACAGGAAAGCAAATGAAAAAGAAGCGCGTAGGAGGAGGACAGTAGTGCTAAGCATGACTCATATTGAAACCACGAGCTTCCTCAGTCCTGGATCTGCCAGGAAAGTTATTCTTTCTCTAACAAACAGAGACATAATGAAATTGGTGAGCATAAATAAATAAATAAATTCTAAAGCCTAACATTTACACAGGTTTACCCAAATAGCAGCAAATGTGTTATCAATGAAATTTAATTGTCTAGAACAGATCAAAGTAGCCTTCAGTTTTCCAGAGGGCCTCAAAATGTGTGCAACTTCGTAAGAAACCAAAAAATTATCTGTAGAGATTTATTATGTTGGGATCTTTCTGACTTTATTACGTTATATTCTTTTACATTTCAGTTCTTGTTTGGATAGGAGCAGTAAGAAAAGGATCATTGTTTTTCAAAAAGCATTGTCGTGGACACAGATTGATTGCCACTGTGGAAGAGGTTTAGTAGTTTTGCTTTTTACTACCAGGATATGAAGTATTCTGTTTGAGTGGTGGCAGTGTTGGAATCTTACTCTTGAGTGAATGAAGTGGAAGTGATGAGACAAAACCAGAAAAGTGTCTGACAAATCAGGAAAAGGACTGATCATAGAACCATAGAAAATTCCGAGTTGGAAGGGACCCATAAGGATCATCCTGTCCAACACCTGAGATATATGACTTGGAAGGACTCAACTGTCACACAAATTCACTGCAATTTATATGCCTCAAAATTGTATGTAGAAGCCAGATAACATTCATTGGTAGCCAGTCATATTCTACATTAGTTCCTTTAATTTGATAAATGTTATTTGTTATTTCAAAATACAATTTGGTCAGCATATTTTATACAGGTCATATGAATGTTACCTGCAATGCCAAAAGAGATTTAGTTAGTAAGATCTTTTGACAGTAATAACAAGGCAGGACAGTCTTCCCAAGCCGCTGAGCTGAAAGGCAGAGAAGTTGTTCATTCATCAGATGCGGCCTCTGCTCAGTCTGAACAGCACTGCCAGAAGGGGCTCTCCCGCCACAGGTTTGTGTTGGGTCACACAGGTTTATGAGCAGCCTCACCACCGCAAGCCACCAGGGTTAGGATGGGCTGCTCATTGCAGTCATAAAGAGACTACCGCTAATGCCTTGACAGAGCTTATCTAATGGAATGTAACTACAGTTTGAAGGAGTTTAATCCCTGTGGCATGGTTTTTGGAACACAGACTGAGCTGGCAACAGAAGAAACTAGAATTCACTCAAATATTTGAGTACTGTACTCCAATTTTGCTGATGAAATATCTGTATAGGTTTCTTTAATGACTGCTTGACTTTTCTGTCTACATCATTTCTATGTATTTGTGTTCAGCTGTGAACTCCTTTTAGAATGAAGCTCATTTGTCTTCTGTGCTGTGAACTTTATATCATACTGATAGAAAATTTCTATCCGTGGAATACATGAGACAGGTCTAGCAGCTAGGGTACATTACATCTTGTTCTTTGAATGAAATGTTCTTTGAACGAAAGCTTCTTTGAATAATTTATTGAATATCCTTTGGGATGTGAGGAGGAGGAGTGTGTCTTCCCAGTTTTTGTTGCACAAGAGGGCTAACTAGTAACACATCAGATGACAAGATATTTTTTAATCATCTGATAAGACCAATCTGAAGGTCATCTAACAAAAATGACTAGAAGCTGTAAGTTGAGCTTTAGGGATGATTTCATTTTTATTAAAAGAGAGAAAGAATACAAGTGCAGGGACAAAAGACAAACTCTTAATTCCTGAAGACATTGATTAAGAGAAATGGAGAATTCTAGACGTCAATTCTGGCACTTTTTTTTCACTGTGTCAAGAAACAAGATAAGGAAATATATTTATTACTCCAGTCTTATATTATTTGCAATAAAATTTGACAGGTTGGGAGCCAAGTCTGCACGTCTGTTATGTTGCTGCCTAGCCATGTGTGGCAGTTCAAACTAAGACTGTCCTGTGAGCCAAGAAAAGGAGTATTCAAGATGTTATGAAGCAGAGGTACCTTAGTTTATTCAAGTAGAGCAACAAAGCCTCTGGGGTCAATGTAAAGGTAGAAGGTTCATAGCTCCTGAGCTGAAAATTTGTCAGAGTGGTAAGAGGCCGGTTCATTGCAATCTAAGGAAAGTTTTAGAATGTAAGGATCATTTCGTATGGCCAAGCAAAAAAGTTTGAGTATACAAAAAGCAGCTGTTACGGAACCATGGGATGTATGTACACATTCCTTCATGCAAACCTTTCAACAAAGAAAAAGTTGAAGTAGCATACTTGTAATTTCTTTTGCTAACACCCTATTAGGTACAAAGATGATTATATGCTAGTACCTTCACTGGGCCCAACTTGACAATTAGAAGGGGTTTTTTTTGGATATTATTTTTTCTCATCAGATCACACAAACTCTTTGTCATAAAAAAAAATAAATTGCATGTGGTCATTCTTTTGCTTATCTCTTTAAAAAAAAATTGGAAGTGTTAACAGTACAGTTGCTAAATCCTGTTTTAGTTTTCGAGAGAAACATACAACATGCCCTTTTTTTTTAAAGAAAACGACTGTTAGGAACTGTGAGCCATAATGCAATTTTAAACTCATCTGACTGTCCTATTCTTTAAGAGAATGTAGGAGTCACTTCAAATGCAGTCAGGAACTTGATGCAAGTTCTTCCAATGCATGCTACTTGCGTATATAATTAAACAAGTCATGTCAAAACTGCTTCTCATAAATGCAGTGCTTTTTTGAGGTCCAATCACACCTTGTAACATTTAATGTGCAATACATGATGATTATGCATGAACAATTATGAGTTAACTTGATTTTGTACCCAAAGAAGGAAAAGGGAATCCTGAGAGGAATAGACTATATAATAATATGGATAGCTGTAGGGCAGTCTGAACCTCAGGGGAAATACCTCCAGGCATACTAGTTACAGCCCTTTCCAGAACATATTTAAGTCATTCTATCACCAGACTTGCATATAAAGTTAGATTTCTTTTCCTATAATGAATCCCCAGGAAACCTGGCACAAACATCCATACTCCCCCCATAGATTGAGCTAGATTTGCCACGGCTCTGAGAATGATTTCTACGTGACTGTCAAATTGTAACAATAAAGGTCAGTATTTCTTCCACCTTTATCACTTTGCACCGCAAATTAGATTCCAAGTCAGAAAGGGGAATAATCTCAGCACATACTTCAAGAGCTACTTCATTAAGTTTTTAGAAAGATGGTGCTAAGGAAAGTCCAAGCAGCCAAGGACTGTGCCAAAGGCTCTCAAAGAAACCAAAGTGAAAACACTAAGCTGCTTCTCACAGAGTCTAAATCAAAGTCTTGCAGAGCTAGTAAGTGTGGTACAAGACTTGGATAACATTTAACCAAACTTGCCATAGATTTCAAAGGAAACATTACCTGCACAATTCTAATTATCACTCCATCAAATTTCTAAATAGTCACCATTAGCAGTAAAAGTTTTCAGGCACCCAGTTAAACTTGAATAGATAACAGAAGTATGAGACAGTTCAAGCAAATGAACTGACATGTCTGCCTACAGGCACACATGAAAAAGGACAGAAGAATGAGATGTTCTGTTTTCCAAAAATGTAACAGATGACTACAACTGTCATAACAATTTTTCTGTAGAGTATTCAATATGCTATGAATGTGAAAAGAAGGACAGCTTATTTGATTTCAGTGATCATCAGCTGGATTCTCACTTCAGAACAAACAGAGCAAAACCAATGCTGGAAATGCTCAAGAACGTGTATCACTGCCTTTCTAAGGTGAAGGCGCTCATCTTTTCAAATAAGGAACGCTTTAACTTCTTCATGATACATCTGTAAAATCTTTGCTGCCCTACCCACCTACTTAAGTGTTTTCAAAGCACCTAATTTCATTCTTCAAGTCTGGAGTCTAACATCCTTATTCCCTGAGTACTCTACCATATAAATAATCCCAGTCACTGCAAAAGCGGATTTACTTACGTGTAAAGGCACTGTTCAAAGTAAGATGAAGTGATGGAGTAATGCCTTAACACACAAAGCTTAATAATAAAATATGGGGATTTTTATAGCCTGTACATAATTAAGTACAAATATTATTACTAATAATTATATATAGCAATTAAAGAGGGAAAAAGAAATAGTTTTAGTGACAATATATGCATTGCTTCATTTAATTGAGACTTGGAATTTAATTGCTTACTTCTGCTATCATCTCTTCATGCATCTTTTCACTGACAAATATTAAAAATTGTTTACTTCAAGTAAAGAAAAATAAAGTTGGTAATTGAAAACAGTAATAGCAATTAAAAACAACAACTCTGGATCCAGCCAGGAAAGCCACTACATCATTAAAGGTGGTAGGGGCTAGATTCACAGAAAAAAATAAGGGGTGGATTTATTCTGTGATTTTCAGTTTGGAAAGCAAATAGTACTTATGCAGTCACTTATCTGAAGAAGGAAGAGTAAAGTAATAGCAGTTTTGGTCTAAAGCCACCACTTTATCTCCCCATCTCTTCTCTTCCTTTTTTTTTTTTTCCTTCTTTCTCCTTTTTTTTGTTGTTGTTTTGTTTGCTTTTTGAAGAACAGAAAAAAAGATTCCCCCAAATCACCCTTTAGAAATAATTAACTAGTTTCAGTCTAATAGCCTGAAGTATGAGTATTTTCTCCATCAAGGTAGTAATAGCACAGACAGCCCTAAGTTCCTACCTTTGCTTGCTAAATGATGTTAACTGGCACTGATCGAGGAACCAACCGCATAACATAAGGTCACTCTGTGCCCCAGAGACATAGAGTCCATGGGTGCTTTTACTGTCAGTGATGTTTGCATGTCTTATGCAGGGTAAAAGAGGGATGTTCTGTATATGAGAAAAATGTGTCTGTCTCCCATTTACCTTATGTGTTTGCCAGCTTCTTTCCATGGTCTCAGCACGTTTTGCTCCTGAGTATGAAGAACAGATGCCAAAATCCCATAACAAGAAACTGCCTCTCACTTGACTCCTTGCAAAGTTGGACTTACTGAAGGTTTTGACAAACCATTAACAGAGTCCAGAAGAACAACTTCAAGGTAACAAACAGGTTCTAAAATCAAATATCCATGTTTCAGTTAGGGCCAGAGACTGTAGTGAAAATAGCAGCTTCAGAGAGCGTTAGTAGAGCCTACGATTAAATCAACAGAAATAACTTTCAACCAACGTAAATTAATAATTTTACTACGTCCAACTCTGATGCTATTTCTTTGCTAGTAGCTGATTTCTCGTGGATATTAGTCTCTCTCAAAATGCATTTTCTATGTCACCGAGCAATAGTTTTCTTATCAAGGCATATTTTACTTTACACATCCCTATTCCTCTTTTGCCATACAATATGGAAGTGATCCAGTCATAGAAAATTTATAATTCAAACAAAACAAAAAATATAGTCATAAAATAAAAGCATATTAGTGAAGGGTTTATGGGCATCTGTAGCTAGATGACATCTCTTGCTTTGACCTGAACTCCAAGGGAAAGCTGCGCTCATCTTCTGCACAGCAATCAGATCAAAAAACATTTGCTGCAGGAAGTTGGGTTTACCTTTTGACCCTCATTCTCTTCTGTGAGCCTCACTCTCTTCTATGAGAAACACAGTTTGTTTTCACTAGTCAAAAGCAGCTTTATAGTTATGTTGAGCTTTCCAAAAGGGATTCAGCATAGGCGTGAACACTGTGTTTTCCCAGGCCATTCCAACAGCAGAATGGGAAGAACAAGGAAGCCAGAAGTCAAAGATCTTACATAAAAATGACATTGCTTCCACACAGAGCAATCCTTCATTTTAATCCACAAGTCTGTGACGTGTCAAAGAGGCCTTGGAGTCCAGCTTTCTTTTGTTGCAATGCTTTGCTATATGCCTTTTTAGCTGAAACTGCCTCATGGACAATGGTTCCGTTAGCCCTTGGTCAATCTTGCTAAAGGTATTTAATCTTAAAAATAAACTCCCCAAAATGTATAGATATGCAGCCATACATATAACTGTATATGACTACACAAAGACTAACATTGCCTCAGCCGCTTTTTCTGTTCCCTCTATGTCCAGTTACCTGTTGTAATTACTTGTCCTTCATCTAAAGCACTGCTCAGTACTGGGAGAGGAATACTTTCTATCCATTCCAAAGGAATAGATTACTTTCATCCCCAGGTCATACTAGTCATAAAGACAAGATGTTATGAAACAGTACATAGAACTAGACAGAATACTTGGATTCCATTTCTGGCTGAAAATAGAAAAGCTGAAATAAGAAACATTGTGATCATATCAAAATGTATCTCTAGAAAAAAATATATTTTTTTTTATATATTTTTTGTTGCTATTTGTTAAAACTGTAAAATTTTAATTAGGGGCAAGAAATTTTGTTTATTTCTTCTATTTTCTTCTTGGAAGGCAAAAGCATTGCAAGTCACACAAAGGCATTTTTAGTCCTAGCATTCCTTTAACCAATTCTTCTGGCTCATCATAGTGCATATTTCTTAGTTTTTCAATAAGCTCTCTATAAATACACCATTTTCCCTCAGGCTGGAAGATTTTCAGATGCTCCTGAAAATTTCTAAGAGTCTTTCAAGGCCAACATAGCACAGGAAAATACTGGTGTGAAAGGTTCCAAGGACAGTATTCACAGAAAATCATTCAAGACAGTGCAGTATATGACTGAGCAAATCAGGAAGTAAAAGCTAAGAAGTTCTGTGTCATATAAAACTGTATGTGAATACAGCATTCATTCCCAATGTGAATCTGATTAGTTGTTTTTTTACCATATCGGTACAGATTTTCAGTGACTATTTGTGCTTTTTCTCTCCTCACAAGACAAGTTTAAACTGTTTCCCTAGTCTATATTCCCTCAAAAAAAAAAAAAAATCACAGAACTATGGACTGTGATTCTTCTAACAACACACTCTTGTCCCATATTGTCCAACAGAATTACTACTTCTAGCAAGTTTTCTTTCATCAATATCAGATCCTGATTCACTTGTAATTTTCTTAAATGTTGTTAGAAAACATTAATATTTATGGGCAAACACATAGAAAAATACATTATTTCAAGCATTCCTCCAGAATACTTTTAATGTAAAAGCTATATGCAATATTTATCTATACACAGTGACAAAAATCTAGATGGAGACACAGTTGTAACACTGTTAAATGTTCGGTCTTATTCGCTGACTATCCATAACAGTGAATTCAATAAAAAATACAAAATGAAGAAAAAGAACAGACAAAACAAGTAAAAAGCACCTTCTGCCTGTGATAGAAGGTAGAAATACCTGTTGGTATCTCTAAAATCCATCTCTGAGCAGGAAAACCCACCAGGGAACAGCCACCAATGTGCATTATGTTTTCCAATAACACTGGAGAACTAAACTCATTTGTGAAAATCATTAATGCGTTTAGGTTCTGCTATAAAGATAACATATAGCCACACAAGCACTAAGAAAACTAGTTTTTTTTTTTTTTTCAAACAGCATTCCCCAGCAGTCTCGCAAGTGATATTGAAACCTTTTGTCTGATTGGGCCAGACAAATTCAATAGCTAATTTGGCGAAATGCAGTCGTTTCTTCTAACAGAAGTCTGTCACACATGGCTATAATAAATGGTCACTGAATGCACTTGATGCTATTGCACAAATGGAATAACTTTCAAACACCACTGAGAAGCAGAGGGTTAACCAGGAGAGAGTTTAAAACAAGACTGAGGCAATTCTAAAGAATGTTTCATTCTCCAAGATCCCAGCATTTCAACAGAAAGCATACAGATCAACTGGCTCATAATTCAGAGAAGCAAGAGATGGAATGGATATTAGTGAATACCAAATATGTGTTATCTCTTTCAATATGTGAACACACAGCTTGTCCTTTATCATGCAAGTGTATTCTGTGCAGCCAATTGAAATCTTTTAAGTCCTTTAAATTGTATATTTTATCTATATACAATGGGAAAGCACACCACTAGAATCGCATTTTCATTCAATATTTTTGAAAGATTTTAGACATATGATGGTATCAGTATTTGTATCATCTAGCAAAAATTCACAGGACAAATAATAGCTTAAATTGCCCGTCGGTGTAAAGTTGTGAAGATTATACAGTATCTGTGCACCAAGGAATATTTCAACTAATGAAAGAGCTATAGAAGCTGTAAGTACAGTTTTCATTACAGAAAACGAAGAGTATGACTTCTTTAAGGTAAAACATGTAGAACTACATCAACAGAATTTTATGTGAGTTCTGGAGAAAATATCTGAGGGCTTGCTGATGTTTCAGACAACTGAGTCAAATAGCCGAAAAAAATCTCCAAACCTTCTTGAATTGACCTGAGACATAAATTTATCTTTTCCTCAAATATTTCCTTTTTAAATAAAATATTTCCAATTTAGTAAGCAGTTCATAGGTTTTCTGTCTACAGCAAATAAACCACTTTTTAAAATGACTTGCTGCCTGTTGCTTACCAGGTGCAGTTAGTCCTGTGATTCTGCATGAATATTGTAACATGCAAAGCTGTTTTTAAGGGTTATCCTAGTGGAAGGGCATTCCTGTACTTCCTGGTTAGTTTTCCATTTTTTTCACCAAGTGGAAAACCTCAGCAAAATCCGAAGAAGAGTTACTTTAGCTCCCTTGAGAACCTATCTAATTCTCTTGAATTGGATGGAAAAAGTATGATCAAAGTGAAAACACATGCTGAGAGACGTTGCTGAAATTATTCAACAAGTAAAATATGGAGAAGAGAAACAATGGGCTGAACTGTTTTAAGTGCAGTGTTGAATGAACTTTTTGCCAGAAAAGTTTAAAATATGCTGAGTATAGAACAGAGGGACAGAAAATTTTCTAATTCACTAGCTGTCCAAAAAACTTGGAAAAGAACCCCTAAATACTTTATCTTATTGGCTAATTCCTTAGAAATCAGCTTCACATTTTCCATTCCCTCCTGTGTCTCTATCATTCCCAAATGTGGTAGAGGATGCATTTGTATGTTTGTCACTGACTGAGTTTCTTGAAGTATTTTGATGATTATTTGTGTCACTTCTTAGAGTACATCCTACTGACACATCAGAAAACACAAGACAAAATCCCAGATCAACAGGCAGATCTCTGGTAAAAGATCAGTCTGGCACTTAGAGTCAAGGCCAAATGTCCTGGATTTGCATGCTTGCATTTAGGATAGTGTGATGTAGAAAACTCTAGAAAAACTCTTAGTTCTAGAAAAATCTTGAACTCTAGAAAAATTCCTCAATAGAGCAAAGGAACACCACAGAGGCAGCTGGGAGATACCAGTTTTCATTATGTATGATCTGTACAGGGCACCAATATACATTTTATTAAAGTATGTACATGTTATTTTATGATGCTAATTTTGAAAAACATGCCAGTCAACATTTTAAAGGAATGAAGTAGGAATTTCTGTACTGAAGCCGATAAGAGTTTGCAGCAACAATAAATAATAAGACTACTAGATGATATTCTGATACAGTATACACTGCATTTATTTCTTTTGTCTTTTTATGTTATTTTATTGTATTTTTTGGCATTCAGACAGGATTTGTGTCTTTGCAATTGTATAACAACACTAGCTCCTTACTCTGATTAGGTCTTCGGTGCTATCAGAAAATTACTCTGATTGTTATCATGAATTTTAAGATTTAAATGACATTGGTAGGAAGTGAGAAGAGCTGAAAGTTATCAAGAAGTCTTTGGAAAATTTAAATGGAACCCAAACCACATTAATAAAAAGTGATACAGCTAATGGAAACTACAAAATAAGAGAATAATATAGCTACTACTTACGACCTAATGATTAGGAATATGGAGCAAGTGGTTATGAGGCACACAAAAATTATGCCTAGGTCTCTCTCAGAGTTGCATTTTAATTAAGAACATACATTTCTGTTTTCCGAAGGCACTGTTGTAAAAGAGACAAGACTCATCAAAAGGGAGGCTGAGCAGGTGAGTTAAAGAAGAAAAGAAATATTCATTCCCATACATAAAGTGGCCACCTCACATATCCACTCCACTTCAACTCTTGCTCTTGGGTAGCTGTAGACCTCTGACTTCAGCCAAGAGAAAGGTATCAGACTATACATGACTGCTCAGACCTTATTGGAGGTGACAATCTCGGCTGTGTCTACATATCCTGTCAGAGGCATATTTCTAAAAGACCATCTGTCAGAAGCATCAAGGAAAGCAGACAGATTGTTGAAAATATCCCTTTTTTTCTGTTTCTTTCTCCACCAGCCATGCCCATTTCTTTTGATACCTTGGTGGTGACTTGCACAGTGTGAAACTCGGATGCTGTGCTAGCCTCCCTGTAGAGGGTCTGGAAAAAGCGCACATCACAGTGAGGCATGTTTTGTCTCAAATAACTCACATCTATACAGTCCAAGAGAGAATGGCTGATTATAATAGCCCCCTATTTGTCTCTAAGGGGATAAACCACTGGTAGTACAATAAAACCACAGACTCCTTCGGACACCTATCAAAATGGTATAGGAAAATGCGATGTGGGGCAGGTCTTCTCTTAGTCAGCTAAGCCAAAACTTTTTTGAAAATACACAAATATAGTTCCAAATGCATGGCAGAAAATGAATATGCATACTAAAATTATGTAACTATATCAACATAATGTTTTGCATACACATCAACATTCATGTTGATGTTGGCTCCCAGAGTGGTTCATAAATCTGAATTGAAAACAAAACTACTCAATATTTTCAAAAATAACTCTCATTCTCTTTGCAAATGCATTTATTGTAATTTTTACAATGACATTATGTTGACTATTTAAAATTATTTCCAGAGAAGCACTAAAACCTGGAATTGTCCACACCTTTATGATCATTGTAACTTTCTAAAAATATTTGGAAACAACATTTAACATTTTATTGCTGTTCAATGACTAAAATGGAAATATATTTTGCTACAAAACACCAACAGATTGTCAAATCCTTATAGTCTTGTTTTCAGCTTTAACTAGTGCTTGGGTGCTATTTACAATGTAAATATTTATTTTCAGCATGGCAATCATCATTATCATAACATTAATTCTATGTCCATATTTTGCAAAACAGGAAAACAAAGGGAATAATTTCAGTTTTGTAGATCAATTAAAGCAGCTGGTTTAATGATCAGTGCTTATACTAAAAATATGTACATTTATACTTAGCCCGTTTTGCATGGACAGTGAATCTACATTATTTCCAAGATGTTGCACGCATTTCTTAATAATCTTAATAACTTAAAGACCCAAAGCACTGTAACTGGCTATCAGAAGATAGTCATGTTACTAACAGACTAATTGAAGTGATCCATAGGAAACAGCCATAGAACATAATTCCTATAAATTAATGGGAATCTAAGGAGAAGCTATTTCACCTACACAGTAGTTGTTTCAGAAGTATTTCATGGGCAGGTTTCAGGTTAGAATATCTTTCATAGAAAAGGGAAATACAGCCTTACAGCCTAATACAGTAGCTTTCTGGAAATCATTAAAATATGAATATTTCCTGTGGCGAGATTTTTAAACACTTCAGATTTTTTTCCATCACCAAGATGCTCAAAGTGTAGCAATTTCAAAATTTTATATTGAGTGGGACATTACAAAAGAATTTCAAAATTCATAAATATTTCAAACTTGCTTATAGTCATTTATAAATAGTCATTTATAAGCTCCAAGTTTTCCAAAAATTAAAATATTTCAGTAGACTGCATTGTTTGAAAATTCTTTATTTCATGCACCAGCAATATTCCTCTGTTTTATTATCACAATGTAATGCCTAAAAGGAACAATTTAGTGGTTTGCTATTTGCATACACCATCTGCTCGACTATATTTTATTACAGCTGAAATCAATCGATTCCTGTACATAGCACTGAGGAGGATGTGGATAATACTGCACTTAGCACCTGAGGGGACTGATAATGCATATCAGAGAGTATATCAGATCATGATATACAGTATCCCATCTCTGACAGCAGAAGCCTAAGAGAAAAGAGTAACAACACAAAAAACACAGAGAGTAGCTTTTTTGTTATAATTTCCTAGCCTTAGCAGTTAACATTTTAAGGATTTCCCGAGTTAGATGTAACGTCAGTGTATTCAAGTTCTTCATGGATTTTTCATCTACAAATTTACATGGACACACTTTTAACAAAAATATATATTTTTTTTAATCAGTAGTGCCCCACAGTTCCATAGCACTGTTTTGTGTTATGTGCATGAAGATACCTCCTGTTGCTTTTTCTAAGCATGGACCACCCAAGGGAAAAGAAGCCTAACTACTTTTCTGATAGGACAACATGCTAAAATGCAATGTGCTACATACAGTTTTGTCAGACCAGTTCAAAAACAAATTTTTCATTAAGTGAATCTTTTTTCTAGCTGACTCGATCTGCAGTGAAATGTTACTTTTCCATTCCTCACAAGTGGTAAGCTTGAAAACTCTTGGTAACAAACATTAAGCAAATCCAGCTCATATTTTACAGAAACTGTAATTTTCATTGGAGAAGTGGCACAGTTATAACCTCCAAACCATTCCATCAGCTGCAGAACATTCCAGATTCTGCACACTAGATGGAATGCACTAAAATGGTCTTAAATGAGCTACAGGTTGATGGGCTGGTTTTTTTTTTTGTTTTGTTTTGTTTTTTTGGTGGTGGTGGGGTTTTTTTCCAAGATAGATCTCATAGGTTTTGCCTCATATCAACCCTAGTACAACTCCTTCCCTCAAAACTCCAAAAAGTTTTAAGTATGTTCCTCACTGCCATTTGGCCTCAAAGCCTTTGAGGAAAGCTAGTAAGAGATGCCTAGAACTAAACAGACAGCCCCTAAGACTCTGTCTCCTTTACAATTAATATGAAAAACAATTCCCTAGATTTCTTAGCGTCCAAACAAAGGCAATTCCTAAGGATAAAACAGCTAACAACAAAAGCAGAGAAGCCTTCCTTCCTTGGTACTACCCATATATTTGAAGCTAGCCATCCTCATATTGCTTGCCTCAGCCCAAAGCTTCCTTCACCTCTCAGAGTCTTCCAAATGACCAGCAGCCAGACATCTCTAGAGAAAAAAAATAGTCATTTGCAGCTGACAAGAAGATTTGATTACATTTTGTCAGATACCGAGCAAGTTGTCATTGGTGTGTTTTCCACATCCATCCATACTCACTAAACTTATTTCCAGGAATGAAAACACTCATCGGCCAGATTTCAACCAGTATAAAAACATCTCCTAATGTGTTTAGCAACAGACTTCAAAACAATGATGTTACGCTGGTAACCTCTTGCAGTAAGGTTGTTTCCCCCTGACTCAATTTCAAGCTTTCTGCTCTGCAAGTTAAAGCCCTCCACTTCCCTTTTCACCAGTACAATTTTGCATGGAAGGTAAGCTCTGTCAGTCGAAGGAAGATGACAGCCAGTTTGAGAAGTCTGTAAGTGTTGTATAAAATAATTATTAAATACGGTCTCTCATGAGGAAAGTTCATTTTCAGTTCCAATCAATATGATGCTAGTTTCTAACCAGAAACATGAGAGCTAATTCTTTGTTTTCAGGATAATTTTTAACTCATATGGCCTTTGATCTTCTATTTAGCCAATTTGGTTATATACACCACAATGCAGAGCTGTTAGGTGAAACCAAACCCATCTCAGCTACACTAGGGATCTACCTCAGCTAAATGTGCTAGCTGATAGGTAAATTAGCTCATACTTTAGCAAAAGCAAGCTTGTTTCTGCCACCAAAGTAATTTAGTTCATGCTACATCTGATACATCATCAAAACTGTACCATTCTTTGTATGCTGCTCCTTGTTTACTTCTACTCCTTCTTATGGTTATACATTGCCTGAGATTTTCTGAATATTCTTTAATAAATTCCTTGCCAATCTAGAGTTTTTAAAATCACCACACCTTCTCAACTATTTTATTCATGTTAAATCCAACTCTCCTAAATACAGTCTTCTAGCCTAAGAATGTGGTAAAGATATTTCTCTCAATTTGCCCTTTCATCACCTTCAAAGATAGCTTTGATTTCTTTATAAGCTCAGATCAGGTCACAATCATAACCAGTTACAAATCATAGTATTCTCTTATGATTTTCAGTCCAGTGTATGACTTCTGTAGTCCTAAAGACACTTCCCAAAAACATTAAGTGATAGTTTTCGTATCAAAGTATTAGAGTCTAATTTTATCATTGCTAAATGCTAACACAGAGCTCAGTTTCTCTCTGAGAAAATAGTTGGTTTAAATTTACTGGGTTAAGGATTTGGTCAAAGATATAAAGTATTTTTTCATTTAAATGCAGGGATAAAATGAAAAATTTATAAATGCATTACTAAAATGTGTTTGGATTCCAAAACATGACAAAGGAAAACAACTGTAAGAAATAACCATACAGCTATAGAAGTCAGCAGTTTACCTCCTTGCACTTCAAAGCTCCTGCCTGATGGCCTTCAGGGTGATGTATCCCAGCGTGCTCTGCCTAACTGCCCTGCCATTAGTCACCAGTAAAATGAAGCTTTTAGGCCAAGAAAGAGTCCCTTTCCCAGTGTCACCCTTAAGTCATTGTAGGACTGACCTTGACTCCTTTATCTGTTATTCACCATCCGCTTTATACTTGCTTCTAGAAAACAGTTTTCAGCCCCTTCCGGGCTTTTTCTCATGCTGAGAATAGCCATTGCACTCCATTTCCCACAACCTAATTTCAAGTGAGGAAAGCGAAGTGTCCTAGTAAAATAGTTACTGATCTTGTTTACCCAAGATTGTATTTTGATTCAGTATTAAAGAAGCTCCTGAATAAGCTCTTTCCTCCATAGTCTTATACAAGTATCTATCTTAGTGCTGGCTAAAAACAGAATAATAAACATTCCATACTCGAAACTGACATGCCTAAGTAAATCACATGTATGTAAGATTCTAGATTTTTAGACATAACCCAGAAAAACAGCTATTTCTTCATAGCTTCCTACTATTGCACTGTTGACTATAAAGAAAGTTAGTGTATTTAACAAGTCAATATCCTCTGCTTCTCAAGAAACATGCATGATATTCTAATCTTGATTTATACATTAGTATTGAAAACATTTCCACTTATCATGCTGCAAAAATAGAGGATGCACAGGACTTTAGAATGGTAGCAGCTTAAAGGTCATGAACTAAAAGGAAACAGTTACATCTTTCACAGGGTTGCTCTTTCTCTTTGAAGGAAGTACCTTAACATTACTGAGTTTTTAGTATGTTTTCTTAATATTATCACCCGCAGTTCTGAGAACTGATTGAATGAATTTGTTTAAAAATTTACTATTTCAGGAAACAGGAATGTTCTCTTAAACTATAAAAAATCATATGCGCATAAAAAATTAAATGCAGTAATTCACGAGCAGTCACTTCTGCCATCCAACCTCATTGTTTTCATTATAAATGGTACAAAACAATAGGATTTTTATAGACGATGTAAGAGCAGAAAACAAACTTCAGTGTCTATACCCTCTTCATGTAGGTGTCCTGTTTGGAAATGTCAAATTTTGAAATAATAGGCCTTTGTTCAGAATAAACTGTGTTTTTGTTAGGACTTTCATCAGACAGCAGAAATGCTAATACACAAGAACAGAACCAAGCACAATGTATTTGTTCACAGAAGTAGAAAAGAAACACATTGCAGTCTCCCGCCACTGTTATTTAATGGCTTATCCACCAGAATGATACACCTCTTCTTTTGAATAGGGTGAACTATGGCAAGTGCCATGCTCTACTTACTCTGCTTGCTCATTTCAAAGGAGAGTTCAGCTATCATAAAGATGGTGTCTCCCTGTGATCCAGCAAATCATTATCTTCTTTTGCATTGTTCTTTCTGTTGATCCCTAGCATTGAAAACTGAAGGACTATATGGAGGATGTTCTTCAATGGGGCATCACTGGGCTTTGAGGCTTTTTTCCTCACTGCTAGCTTGGTATGAGTCAGGGAGTAAGCAGCAACAATCAACCTGTTTCTCTAAACTTCAGTTGATTCCTAGACCACCTTACCGGAATTGCCTTGTTTCATTAAAGAATACCAATGGGTTTTGTACAGTATTTTGGATGTAACTTATTATTCAGGTGCTGTGGTTGTGTTTTCCATCTAAGAAGATTCTTAAGTGTCAGTCACCAGAAGAACCCCATTTTACTATAATTCTCCCTAGTCTTAGAAGAACATCTTTTCCTAAGTATTAGCAGTTTTGATTTTTAGCCAGGTTATCAATCTTATTTCTTTCTTCTAGAAGGAAAAAATAGAAGGTGATGACAACAAGCAGACTCCTCCCCATCTCTATACATCTCAGTAGCACCATAGTACAGTTTGTGTAGGATTAGATACTGCAGTTGCATGGTTGTTCTTCAGTGAGGAACATGTAAGCTCCCAGATGAGATAAATAAGTTAAATCAGACTTCCTCTGTTTCTCCCCAAATTTTTCCTTCTCTCTTCTGCAAATCTAAAATAATGACTTTGATGTCACCAAAAGGAAAGGTCAAACCACTTGTAAAGAAAATATTCCACTCATCTATATGCTTACGCAAAAAGAGTGTTTGCAAAAACAAGATCTCAGGGAAGGTAGAGAGGAGGTTAGTGAGGATATTTCTGTGAATAAATAAAAATAGTGGTCCACAGTGTTGGTAGATATCCTACATGTGGCAGCAGTGCGTATTCTATAGATGATAAAGTTGCAGAGATCTGGGGTTTATCTTTCCCTGCCCCTAGGCAGCTGCTTTCCTTAGCATTCTGCTGTCCAACAGAGCTTTTAGCACCAGAAACAGTTCATAAACTTGTATTTTCAGAATATTGTCAGATTCTGCAGTTCTGAGACTTGTTACTTCATTGTGAAGTTTCCATTTTTTCAACAACGTTAGCCCATTTTTGTACCTGTTTTTCATTTAGTACTAACTGATAACACATCCTGTTGAATGCTTCAGATGTTAGATTCCCATCTTAGGAAATGCTGCTCCAGTTCCAACTGACAACAAAACTTCAGTGTATTAGCTAGAAAACCACCTTGTCAGCAATGAAAATTTTGCATTTTTAATATAGCAAGAATCATCAGCTAAGTCAATAACCTGAGTTTGAAAAAGTTTAGCAAAAGTCACAGAACAATCATGAGCTTTTATTTTCTTCCCTTCTACCCCTGTTAGCCACTCCCCACTGCCTAGATTTCAGCACATGGTACGTTCAATACACTTTTGATGAATTCCTGTAAATGTCCAGTTTTTAATGCTCCAGTATTCTCAAATATTCATGCTTCCAAGAAAACCAAATTTATAACGTGGGGGAGGCTGCATATTTCTGGCACATGCAGTTGTGCAGATGTTATTCCTTAAGGAAGACTATCTTGATTGCCTCTGTGAATAATGGCTACGAGATGGCAAGGAGCCAACAGTTCTCTTATAGCAGAAGGTATAAAACCACTCTCCTACTGAAAGAAGGCCCCCAGTAGGATAATATATTATTACGCATGATTCAAATTACAGGATCTGCAGCAGGGGAGCTAGTGGCTGAATCAGGACAGCCGCACACAGAATACTGATGATGGGATGATGGAATGCATCATGCATTGAAAGAGCCATAGTTTAGTGTTTAAATCCTCTATATTTTCAAAGTGACTACAAGGATCAATATACAGCTGAAGTTCCATAAACAAATTGTACATTATTGTGTGCGTGCAGGGGGAAGTTATCACGTTGTAACAAAAATTCTATTTAAGAATACTCCTTTAAATAAAATTTTGTTTGACTAGAGACTGTTGACCTCTTGAAGCCCACTAGCAATAGATACAGCTTTAATTTAATAACACAATATTGAATTTGTCTCATATCTGATGCTGTTTCAGCTATCAGAATACTGTAGAACAAAAACTCATCTCATTAAATTATGCGGTCTGAAATCGCTGCATTCCACAGTATTCTGGGCTGTTTTTAAATTGTTCGCACAACAAATTACTTTATCCACAAAGAACTAAATCCAAATGTTCAACACAATGTTGGCTTGCCCAAATGTTTTCCATTTATAATTGAACACATCTCAAGAAAATCTGCATGTTTATTATAAAAAATAAATCTATTCCCTAATACAAAAAGCTGGCCAGAGGATAGTTTTTCAAGCTAGGATCTAATCTTTTCTGTGCAGATTAAGCACATCCTAAGTAAAAAGAGAAATAGCTAAACAAAAATTCTATATTTCGCTTTTCTGCAACATACCCTGAAGCAGTATGCAACCTCTCCCTTGACTTCCTTTCATACTGGCTCTTGTATTCAGTTATTCTGGTAAATGGATGCAAATCAGGTGCATTGTGTTGAGGTGGAAGGAAGGGGGTGAAATTTGTTCAGAAATGATCTCAGTTCTATTCATTAATAAAATGACATCTTGGCTGAAAGTGGTGAAGAATGAAATATAACAGTACTGAACTTCACTCGGTTGTAACAGACGCATGTAAGAACCTTTAGAAAAAGCCAGATATGTAAAACAGCCACAGCGAAATGAATTCTGAAGCATTAGAATAAGTACTTAGATTGTGATGGCAGCTAAAGATGCAAACTCGATGCTGCAGCAATACCCGTTTTACCTTCCAAGATGGTTAAAGGTAACTCAGACAAGAAATGGAGGAAGCAGTACCACATTAGGTAAGGACTATAAGGAGGCAAACATACATGAAAGTAAAATATATGCACAATATTAACAATGAAAGACTCTTTTAAAGGTTTTATGGGGCCAAGAGAAAAAAAAAAAGGAACAATGCCCATGGTTACCTGCAGAGACAGCACACAGTTAAAAAAAAAAAAAAATCAGGAAAAGTGTAGCCACCGTTTTGCATAGCGATTCAAATTATGCTGGCAGAATAATTAATGGAGGACCTAATCTCTGTGAGGAGGAAAAAAAAAAAAAGAAAAGAAAAAAGGATACGTTAAACAAAGTTCATTACTGCATGATGTAAATGAGTTTCTCACCAGTGATGTCACTGATTGGCTGGGATGTAGAGCTGGTTTCGAACAGTGCAGCATGGCCGGATTGGCTGCTAGCTCTTCTGGTTACTGCCTGCTTGGGCAGCGGTCGAACCAGACACTTTCTGTCTCTCTTGTTGTCGTTTGAAGCAAATCTTGTTCAGCCCAGCTGTGTCTCCATAGTAGTGGCACCCTAAGAGAGTCTCCCTCCTGCTTCCCACAGCTCATCTGTAAGGCGGTCGCTGCTGTGAAATACCAGCCTTTGGCACGGAGCCCAGACTGCGTTGTTAGATCCGTCTATAATACAGAAAAGAATTTTTTTAAAGCAGTTCTTTCACCGAATTACATCCTAAGAAGGATTAATAAGCACTAAATTGCAGCTGATTTAGGGACTTTTTAAATTATGTAGCTAACACACTTTCTGAAATAAAATATTATCAGACCTGCAATAGTACAGCATCATTGGTTAAAAAATAAGAAAAAAAAAAAAGAAAAAAGAAAAAAAGGAAAGAATGAAAGAAAGGAAGAAAAAGAAGCAATAATTCTTCTTTGTTTACCTTGATTACAAAAAAATTCTTCATTTTTTCCCCCTAGAACGGTAACTGATATCTCGGTGCTACGCAAGAATATTATAAACTATCGCCAGTTTTCTATTTACATCCGAGTCATTATTTTCAGGTTAAGACAAGGGATCTTAATTAGCATTCTTTTTAACTATGCAAACTGAGACAGGGCATGAAAGAAAAATGCTGTATGGAAGAGAGAGAGAGACGGAGAGAGAGAAAGAGAGGAAAAAAAAAAAATCTGTGCAGCTTTTACAGTTCAGCTGTCTGACCCCCTGCAAAAAGAATGCAGTCATATCAACTTTGCCAGACAATGGAGTACCTACAGGCTTTCCTCTAGACAAGTCCTTTATAACCAGTCAGTATTATGTGCTGCAGACAGTGGCCAATCGCTAAGCTGCTTTCTGCAGCAGTGACACAATAGGTGCACTGGCCACACTGTCCTCCTAGCCTCTGACAGCAGTTCAGGTTCATTTTTCGTATACTGGAATACACATATGTCTTTAATGTTCCCACTGTATAGAAAAAATACCAGGCAAAGCTCGCTTTGTTTTCCTATAATTACATCAGCCTAATTACTGCAGCCGAGCCGCAGTGCCACTGCTCAGAGCGGCGCATAGGCATGCATGTCATATAAATATGCATGAGCACGCCTGCTTATTTAAATACAAAAATGCATCAATTGCTGGTGGTGCCTTTTTGTTTTTGTTTTCTGCATGTCCTTCCCCCCTGCTCCGACACCCATTCCCAATAAACCAGAAGAGTTAAGGACGCCTAGCGAATACGGTCACCATTTTCTCCTTTTATTTATCCAAACTTTCATTTGTTTAGTTTTAATTGCAGGTATTCAGTAGGAAATAAAAAAAAAATTTCAAATGCAAATGAGTCTCAGTTAGTAAGGGAAGGGTTATTGCAGACCTAGGGCATTTCTCTCCCTTGTCACTAACCATCAGAGTAAGCGCCCGAAAATGAATCTGCATGCACTCCATCACAGCCACGCATCAGATGCCCAGTTCTTATTAAAAGCCCGATGAGCCCCCAGCATGTGCACGCATCCAGCTTGTGTGTTGGGGTATTCTGTAATTACAGCATCTCTTGTAACAGTACCTGAGTCGGCTCATGTAGTCAAAAGATTAAATCATCACCATTCACATATTAGACAGACGTAATTGGGCACGTTCTATAGTGGGAATCGCCATGCTAGTTTTTGTGATTTTATGCATGGGATTTACATATTCATGAAGAGAATAGCTGTTATGACCGCCGACAGAGCAACATGAAAAGAAAGACACCATTCTTCAGCACACAGAGTATACAAAACCTAGGGGGAAAAGACGCAGCATATGGCGACAAGGAGAAGTTGTTTGGCTTTCGAGGGTTATTTTATTTCCTATTTATAAATTCAGGGTAGATGGCTTACAATAATATGTACGTGTTCTGAACACGAAGGTGAGGTAAATCTGTGTTATTAATAATTGTCTGCTAGTAGCTGAAATAAAATCGTTTCACAGTTGGTGCCCAATGGTCTGCAAGTTTTGCCTCTGCATTAAGAACTATTTTCAGTAGATGGATGCTTAGGACACATTCATCCAGGAATGCACAAAAATACTAATGAATGAGAAAGGAACAGAACTTCCGTCTGCTACTGAAAAAACCTTGATTTCACGTTTTAATACCTGCTCTGAAGTGTGGCACTACACCTTTCCCAGGAAAGCTGGCGTTCTCAAATACCATAGGTATTAAAAATTTATTTAAAAATTTATTCCCAGCTTATTTCAATGGTACATTTTCCAAATATGATAAAATACATCCCCCTCAGAGTGACTTTCAGGTTCCATTGTTTTTTATAGAAAAAAAAAATCACCAGAGGAAAGATAATTCAGGCAGTATCATAAACAGAGTGTGCATTGATGTTTCTACCAATTTCATCAAATAAAACACATTATGCCTAGTGTAACCTTGTCCCTTTCATGCCTTTAGCATGATTATTTTTAAATGTTTGTTTATCTCTCTGGTAACTGCCACTCAACAGCCCAAATTTCCTTATAATAGCTAGATAACATTACCTACAGATGCGTGCTTTTCCCTACATTTCACTACATTTGGTAAAGGCAATATTACAGACAGCATGGTGAAAATATTTCATTTTCCACTGGGAAATGAAAATTTTTAATGCAATAGCCATATGTTTAACAGCCTTGTTGTATATCAGTTTTCACAAAACACTGTATTCAATACTACCACAAAAGAACAAAAAAAGAGGTTTCTTTTTCCTTTATGTTTGTATATTACACATTTCTTTGAATCAAATGTATTCATTTCAATCACGGTATTTAACTCCCAAATAACATTTTTTTAATGAAAAAAACTATATTAAATTATATAGTATACAAAATAAATTTTTAATATGTGTTAGACTTGTTTATAAAATATTTTTATAAATGTAAGTAGCTGCATTGGACACATTTTTAAAAAAATCACAAGAAACTGAGAAACTGCTTTTAATTCTCTAAAATAGAGAATTTTGCAAAACGAAGAGTAAAGAAACTTGTAAACCCATGAATATTAACTAAAGCATTTTTCTGCAACCAGACCACTGTTTCTGTCTCTGTCAAAATAATAAGCTGTCAAATACCTGCTTTGTATTTGTCTCCATCTAAAATTCAAACTCCAGCGACTTCAAATCTGTGAGCTAATTATTAATTTCTCACTTTAGCTTAAATGTCTGGGCTACAAGATCGTATAATATAAAAATAAGCTTCAGCACAAAAATAGAATGAGCAGAATAGTGATACAATTTTTAAGGTATGAACCTCATAAAATCCTTAGCATGGTCTCTCTTCAAGATCTCCACTCAATAATGTCAAGTACGTTAGTGCTAATTTGTAGCTTTTGCTACACAATAATGTCTGAAAACCTCAAGTATTCATGGAAGAATTTGAGTCAGTGTTTTGCTTAAGGAAAATATGTAATTTTTTGTTCTGTGTTTACTGGGAAAGCAGAATTAATGTTTTTTTTTTTTTTTTTGCATGCGTGGCAAAGAACATGACAAATTTCGAGCAGTGCATTGAATAAAATCACATCTAAATGTGAGCAGATTTGTCTTATTTTATAATCTATACTCTATTTTTTCTTTAACTCATCCCAGCAGAGAAAATATATTAAAATAGTATAAATTAAAAATTTTCAGCAAAAAGATGATCAGATTAGTTATAGTAGGCATCAAATGAAACGTACAATAGCTTATAAATATATCTCTGTTTAGAATAACATTTCTACTTCTAGAACTGTGTCACATATCACGTATTATAGAATGGTTTTCTACACTCTAATTGTAATATTTTGCTCTGTATTTTTATAACAGATAATACTACCAGCATTAGTCCCTCAAATTCTCATAAATTCTCAGAATACATCACATTATGTCAACAGCATTAGTTATGATGATATTTGGAATACATACTTGCTACATCTTCAGCTTCTGAATTATGATCTGAATTTCCAAACAACACTCAGGCTCTGGCATCCATATTTAAACTCTGGTCCTGCTATAAGCTTCATGCCATGAAATTACAGCACAGCTGAAATTTAAGATCTTAAATAAGTAGGTAGTCTGATTTTCAGACATTTCAGAGACCTGCAGCTCAGTTATACATGACAGGAGTTCCTGTTAACTAAACTGCCTTAATACGATTCAGATGCCAAACACTCTGCTTTTGTAAAGGGCTTGATGCAAATATTGACCTGATCTTTTCCATTTTAGTAATTCTCACAATCCCAAATGCTTTGACGATTAAACAGAATTTGCTAAGGTTGAATTGTAGCCTTCCGTGGAAAAGTATCAATGGTTTAAGAGATCAAAACAATGGCATCCAATAGTACCACTTAAATTTGTGGCAACATAAGAACAGTATTTGGGCTGAAATAAAATATCAGGTTTGTAAATAAAGTTGCAGTAAGAAAGGTTGAGTTATCATTGGTACTAATCTCTGTATCTGGGGAAGTGCTAGAAACTTGGAAGTTCATTGCCCAGCACCTAACCAGTTTGGCTGTAAATTACTCATGTATTACAGCATTGACATACACACTAAAATTTACTGAAAGATTTCCACCGCTGTGTGTTGCATGAAAACAACCAGCCACAAAACCATACAAAGGAATAGTAAGATATGGTATTGTTTCTCCCTTCTTAAATTCAGATTTTCCAGAAAAAATTGCTGAACTACAGACCCAATGAATACAAAGTCTACGATTTAAAAGACATAATTAATAAAAGCAGACAGGGATGCATTATTTTGTGGTAAAATCATAACTGACTTACATGTTATGTTTCATACATTCTTTGGGGATTTTTTTTTTTTTAAATAACATACGTAAAATTGCCTGGTCCTTTCAAATATTACTAAGGAGTCACATTTAGGAAATTTTTTAATGAATTAGTTGCAATAATATATAAAATATATTTGCCTGAAGTCTTTATCACTTAAAAGTATGTTCAGTTCTACCGATAAACATATCTTCATTTACCCCTTGAAAAAATTATCTTAGGGTTATTTTAACCTTCATTTCCTACTCAGTTGCATCTACCTCTTATTCAGCATTCATTCTTTCTTCAGGCTCTACTTTGTCCTCCTAATGAGGAAAAAACAATTGATGTGCTTTTGACAGTAATTTAATTAAATTGATTGTACAGGCACGTAAACATATGATAAAGCATCTATTTCTCTGCAATAACTATAGTGCTGCAAGCATTTTTACCTTTCAGTACCCCACCATAAACCTAATTTCACTTACCTGTCTCTCATTTATTTAGGAATAAGATACTTCGGGCAAAGTTACAGGGGCTGTTACCATGTGTATTTGACCGGTTGTGTATTCACAGGCCATTACCTGTGAACCATTAACTGTTGCTGTAACTGAACTGATTAAACTTAATTGCTGACTTATCACTTTTCCTCCTTTTTCTTGCACGTGCATTAAGGATGTTTATTTCCAGTTGCAGGCACTCCATTTTTGATCCCTTGATACTAGTACAAAAGCCACTGCAAACTAAATGATGGATCTACTTCCAAATGTTGTTCTATCTCAAGATAAAGTGGGTCTATCTAAAGGCTGACAAATGCTATGGTGCTGTTTAGTGTTTGAATCCTGAGGACTCAGAGACAAGGGTGGTAATTTTCAGCTTTATTAGTCTCCTTATTCACAGTGAGGTGCTATTGCTGAGAAGGGGACTGAATAAGCAGGGGATTGCCATCAAGGATGTTTGTTGCATTAAAAATAAGCATCTAGAAGACACTTGGAATTCCTTAAGCACTAACCCCAGAACTGGAATAGAACAAGAGAGTCTACTTTTAATTGAGCCTATTTTTTGGTAGTATTTCAGCACAATATGCAGCCAGCAACCATGAGGAAAGCCTTTGCTACCCAACTATAACTCTGCTTATCTGTCAAATCTTCTGTAACCTCAGGTTACCTCTCATCAACTACAGAAAAAAAAATAATCACTGTATTTGAAAGAAAACACAAAGTTAGAAAGTCCCCTAAACACACGATGTCTTAATACTAACTACAAGATGTCAAGAGCAGGATGACAGTCCCCGCAGTCCACATGTTAAATCTCGCAGGGAGGCAATGTCAGTATGGGCTACTGTGTGCCACTGATGAAAGCAGCTAGGCAGCTAAGGACTGATACTGACAGGTACCTCTGACATCTTGTTACACGAGGAAGCTCTACCACTTTCCCTAAAGCACAGAATACCTCTATCCATTAGTACACATGCATTGTGCCTCATAAACCAGCAGTCAGGAGAGGATTTTAGCATTTAGTACCACCTGGCCTACCAGGACAGGACTCCACAAGTCCTGTGTTGAGGCTGTCCAGCCTATATAAATACCTTGGATACCTACTGGTGTTTTAAATGGCGCTCAATACCTAGTTTTAAAATAATGAATCCTACCTACAGAGTTCATCTTCACCTTTCAAACAAAATTAATCTTGATAAAGATCAACCTTTATATTTCTTGGGAAGCCACAGTCCACAAAATCATCTCAGCAGCATGCTATCCATCATCCCTCTTGGGCATGCCTACACTGCTAAATGCAGTGCCACACAAAGATACCCAGTCTTGGCCACAATTTGCAGTGCAACATCATTCTGACAGCATCTCCTATGGGGGTGGGCTGCCAGATGTCACCCAGCCTCAGCCTCAGTGCCCCTCTCCAACACAATGAGTGGGGAAGCTAAGATGGAAAATCTCATGGTTTGAGATAAAGACAGGGCGATCACTTGCCTGTAACCACCACAGGCAAAATAGACTTGACTTGGGGAAAATTATTTTATTGCCAGTTGAAGTACAGTTGGATGGTGAGAAACAAAGATAAAAACACCTTCTCTGCAATCCATCCTTCTTCCCAGGATCAAAGCCATTTCTTCATCCCTGATTCCTCTCCCTCCTCCCTCCACCTAGGGGGATGGGGAGCGGGGCTGTGGTCAGTCCTCACAGCTCCTCTCTGCCTCCTTCCTCCTCACATTTTTCCTCTGCTCCACCATAGATCCTTCTCACAGGCAGCAGGGACATCTCTGCTCAGGTACCTGCAGCCCCTCCTGACCCCTCCTGCTCCCCCTGGGTGCCTGCAGGGCTGTTCCTCACCCCACTCCCCTCCCCTCAGCTGGAATCAGCTGTGTCCAGCACAGGGCAGCCCCTGGCTCACCACCACACAGCAGCCCCACAGCCCCTGAAACCGATGGAGCACCTGCACCTGGTACATACATAGACCAGTTTGTCTGTGTGAAACCTTGCTATGACGCAGCTGGTGTTTATGGCTTTTCATCCCAAGCTCAGGTTTCTCAACAGAGTGCTTCAGTTTTCTGTGAACAGGAATTCTCAGTCATCCTTCAGGAATAAACGTAAAAAGAACATCTGGTGTCCAGCAGGTATCCTCCTCCTGCCTGAAGATCAAAAACAAACAAACAAAAAAGCAAACAAAAAACCCCGCATTCCAGCTACTGTCTTGCCTCAACAAAGCTGGAGATGTGAGAACAAACACTCTCATTAGAATTGCTCAAAACCTCACTCCGACTTCTCCAGAGGGATCCCGCAGCACTGAGTCAGGGCGTGAAAGATGCACAGAAGGGTATCGCTACCGCAGTCACAAAGTGCCTGGCCAAGAGCACAACCCAAATGAAGAGCAGGATGAGAAGAGCAGAATTCAGACAGTATGGAAATGATGTAGAAAAGGGTATTTTGGAGAAACAACTTTCACTATCAGCTGCTGTTCTACTGCATCCTATGTTTCTGGGCTTTGGCAGTTAACATGACTGCTCCACAGCCTTTTGAAACTCCTCCCCACAAGCAGGTTACTGGAGAATGCAACAACAGTTCATATAATGCCTACTTTAACTGGCAAAGGACAAAAAAGATTGATCAACTCAGCCACCGATATGTAGCCATGAGAATATCCAGATGAAGTTACCTAAATTCTTCCTCTGTACCAAGGAGAAAACTTGTGTATCTATTACATTAGATCTTTTCCCTTTGCATAATTCCCAGGAAGCAGAGCCAAACATCAATCAAAGAACCCTATGTATTACTTTAATAGCTAGGATTAATAAATTACAGGTTTCCTACTATAAATATGTGTGCATTCAGTGCAAGCTGCTGTTTGAAATGTATTGATAATCCTGAAAGGATTTGGACTATTCCCAAGTCAAACTGTGCACTCAGTGCTGTAGCAACCTTCCGTGCCATGTTCACTGCCACAGCATGCATCATAGCATGCTCCTTGATTTAACACACCTAGGTGATGCTGAAATCCAGTGACAAAGTCCTGGGCAAAATTAGTACACAGTGATCCTTGGATTTTTTTCAGGAGGCACATGACATAATTGCCTCCCTTCCAGCAGAGGGATGTAGTGCTTGAGCATGCAGTTCACGGGCCAGCTCTTCTTGTGAGAGGACTTCTCTACACAGGCCAAGGAAATCTCTGCTCTATAGGCACATGACTGTGTCTTGCCTTGGTCTCCTGACAGAAAAGGTGGTGGCTTTCTTCAAAGAAAGGAGACTTTGCTTTGTCAGAGGTTATAGCCTGAACAAGAGGCACTGTGAAATTTAGGGTTCTATGGAGGTTCCCATAACTCTTTAGAAGATTGAGGGTTTTTTTTATTATTATTTATTCTTTTAACTGAGAGTAAAGAGAATATATGTGAAAAGTGTTAACTTTGCATTACTTGCCTTCCTGAAGGATTTAGCTAGAAAAAAGAAGCTACCACGACCAAGTTAGTTATGCAAAAGGTTGACCAATCACCTGAGATGTTTTCAACAGTTGACACATTGTAGCATGGTCAACTTGCAAAGCCCCTGATGAACAACAGCATTATCAGAACCTGATTCTGCACCTGGGAAATTGCCTGAGAAACCCAAATCTGTATCTATGATCAGTAATTGCTCTGCTCTGGGAGCAAAAGTATATGTCTACCTACGGGTGCCACTTAGAGCTGTCAGGAGCCAACCTGGAGAGACACTGGACCAGGTTGCAAGTAGTAGCATACTTCAAAAGTAATTTCCAGTCCAGTTATTTCTGAGCATCCATAGCTTGTCCTAAGAACAAATCAAGCCAAGGGAAATTGAAATAAGAGGGCAGAGGGAATATAATATGGCCAGCATGAATCATTTTGAGACAAAGCTGCTTTCTTCATTCTGACTGACGTAGTAGATTTGATACAAAAGAAAAGCTAAGTGCTCAAGCAAACACTGAACTAGAAAATACAGTGCAATTGTTCCTCCATACGTTACTCTATTCCTGTTTTGCCTAAGAAGCCTTGGTAGCATTTCCAAAGATCTTATGTAGGAGCTCCCAGTCAAGAAAAAAAATAAAATAAACAAGTTAATTGTATAAATAATATATCTTGCTGTATTTGTTGAGCATTACACCAGTATTAATGCAGTTATCCTCAAAGTACTCATGAAAAGTATGGCTGTTACCTCTGTAATTTTAAAGATTGGACTTTAATCCCAGAGATACAAAGCTGATAAAGGTAAGAATTGGAAATAAAACACTCATCTCCTAAGTTCTCCTACTGGTAAATAGATATAAAGGAAATGGAGGAATCAGCATGAATTACACTATATGAAAAATAGATAAATAACATTTAACAATGTAATTCAGCGTTACTCCAACTTAAAGCACTTTAAATTTTGACTTTTATTTTACTTCTATAAAATACAATAGACAATAAATATATGTCGTACATGAGAAACAAAGAAAGATGTTAACTCACCTTCAGCTATAGTAACTATCAGCAGGAATGCAAAGGAGGAAAATTTGAATAGGCACATATTCTAAATCCCCAAAACTGTATGCATCCATACAACTCTTGTAGCAAGCTGGTGAAACATTAGTTCTGAAATTTGGCTGCTCATAATACCAATTTTTTTCTTAAAAAAAGTCAAAGTTCATAGAATTCAACCTAAAGTTATATATAACACTAACAGGTTAGGTTGTCTGGCTTTGTTTTTTTGCTTGTTTTTTGTTTTTTTTTCCTCCTTATTTCATAAGTTAAGTGAAAAAGAGCGAGAGTCTTGTTTGCAAAATTATGAATAACCGTGTTCTTGTTAAGTATTCACATCATTGTCCATAAGGGAGATGTTGACTTAAAAGTGATGTTCTTTATGCCAACAAAAAAACATTTTTGTTCACATATTGTTGTAGGCAAGGATGCTTATCATCACAGCAAGTTAATGAGACTAGTGATTTTGTAAGATCCAAAAACATGATAGGACATTAATTTTGCAAATACCCAGAACCATGGTAACTCCAAAAATTTGTGGAACAGCTCAAACAAATAAACCATCTGGAAATAAGTAGAACTATATATGAAAGGAGAACTAATCCTACAGTCTATAAAATACATTTTGCTTTTCACTGAACAACATTTGAAGCATAATACAAGAACAGAGAGATGGCTCCTCTCTCATGAACTGTAAAGGAGAAACATTCCTGACACTATTAGCTTTCGTTGCCACAGCTCAATGAAATATATTTTCCCACATTTACAGAAAGAACTCGCATACCACAAGGACTTCCATAATTAGACCACTTAGGACACAATGCCTGTGTTAACTGTTTCGTTGCCTGGTTGTTTTACTTCAGTAAAAACCTCTTGGCCCTCTTCTTGAAACCAGAGTTGAGAGATAGACATAAGGAGAGGAAGACTTAAGTAATACATGCTCAAGGCAACATTCAGGGATTTCGCTGTGGGATTCCCATTACTATCAGTAGGAGTTGTTTAAGGATTTAGCTATACAATGCTGTGAAAGCATACATCTTAGTGTTTCTAGAAGGACATAACTGCCAAGAGTTTGGCTTTACCCCTACGTCTCCAGCCAGGGAGGTTAATAAGAGACTGAAAGAAAAGCAGTGGCAGGATAGAGGTTCTCATATGATAGCAATGCTACCTGTCCTGCTGGGTGCTCAAGTCTGTTTGATGTACCACTTAATGTCATCACTCTACAGTGGGCAAATGCAGGCATTTGCACTATGCAATTTAAGTGTCAGCCCTCCCAGAATATTCAAGTGAGCAAAAATACTAGATAATGTGGTTGACTTAAATTCCATTTTTCACCAAGGAAAACTTCCAGGTTCTTCTAACTTCTTAGGCAAAAATATATATATATATGAAGAACCTCATAAAAGCTCACAAAATTCAGGAACTAATTCATGTTACTTATGTCCTTTTCAACACTTCATGATTTAGCTTTAAGTTAGGATTTTGATATGAGTATGAAATAGCGGGTGGATTTTTGCACTAAGAATACTATTCCTACCCCTATCTGAAAGGGTAGTAGTTTGTAATGTAGTATTAAAAAATAATAATAATAATAATAATAATAATAATAAAGGGGCAATCTTCAATACATGCAAGAAATAGTTAGCATTAATCATTCTGTCAGTAGCTAAAAAAAAAGAAAAAGAACAGCAAAAATCCATAAGGCAATAAGGACACAATTAACACCATACTTTGAATTTGAAAGCTCAGGATGACAGGTACCAAGAGGAACTTAACAAGAGTTACAAGCAGAAATTCCATGGTGTTGAGATGCTAGCAAGTTTTTGTTGAGAAATAAAACATTCTCCCAGGCAAGACAGTGTCCTAACCTGTCTCACAGTGTTGGGGCAACAGTGGGACTTCATCCCTTTATAAACCTGCTCACAAGATGTGAAAAGTCCTTAGGAAGTATTATGGTGCTGGTACTAAGTTAGGATAAACACAACTATGCCATCACCTTGTCTGCTCCCAAATGCTGTAGCACTGCACATCCACATCTTCTGTTAAAACTATTTCAGCTAAGCAGTAGGCTGGATCAATGGGGTGAGGCCAATTGTATGAGGTTCAACAAGACCAAGTCATGCACTTTGGTCACAACAACTCCATGCAACGCTACAGGCTTGGGGCAGAGTGGCTGAAAAGCTGCATGGAGGAAAAGGGTCTGGGAGTATTAGTCAACAGCTGTCTGAATATGAGCCAGCGGTGTGTCCAGGTCATAGAAGGTCAAGAAGGCCAACAGCATCCTGGCCTGCATCAGAAATAGTGTAGCCAGCAGGAGCAGGGAGGTGATCATTCCCCTGTACTCAGCTGCAGTGAGACTGCACCTCGAGTACTATGTTCAGTTTTGGGCTTCTCACTATAGGGAAGACACTGAGGCCCTGGAGCATGTCCAGAGAAGGGCAATGAAGCTGGTGAAGAGTACAGAGCACAAGTTTTATGAGGAACAGCTGAGGGAACTGGGATTGCTTAGCCTGGAGAAGGAGGCTCAGGGGAGACCTTATCAACTGCCTGGAAGGAGGTTGTAGTGAGATGGGAGGTTGGCCTCTTCTCCCGGGTAACAGTGATAGGATGAGAGGGAATGGCCTTCAGTTGCGCCAGGGGAGGTTCAGGTTGGATATTAGGAAAAATTTCTTCTCAAAAGGAGTGATAATGCATTGGAACAGGCTGCCCAGGGAGATGGTGGAGTCACCATCCCTGGAGGTGTTCAAGAACCATGTAGATGTGGCATTGAGGGACATGGTTCAGTGGACATGGTGGTGATATGATGATGGTTGGACTAGATGACCTTAGAGGTCTTTTCCAACTTTAATGATTCTATGATTCTATAACACATCTGGACTACCCTCTCTGTTACAAAATAGGCATTCAGATGCGAAGTCCCTGGGCATAATATAAGAACATAAAGAACACATGAATAAAGACCAAATGAACAGGATGCATGTGAAAGACGTACAAATTGTGGAGGTGAAACACACCACCCCAAGATAAAGTCAGAGCAATTCACTAATGCCTGTTGTATTACTATTCAGTGACTGAGCCCATAACTTGCTGCAGTACATACCTCTCTTTACATGAACTTCAGTGCATTGCAGAATTAACATAGCACAATCAATGGCTGTCTTCCCATATGTTAAGATGGCAGCATTTTTCTTTTTAACCCCTTACAAGAAGCAGAGTACATATCCTCCAATTTTTTTCAGCATAATCTCCCAAGAAAACAATGGTCAATTGCAAGGGTGAAAGAAAGCTTAGTTTATTGGCCAAATCTATACAACATTTCCTTAAATGTTTTGTTTGATATAAAGATGATGAGAAATTCAGGATATTGTCTCTTTTCATAAATGTAATGCATAGATTTATATGTGGTCTCCCTCCTATATGGAGAGAATTAAACAGAACTGTCAAGTGCTCTTACCCATCTGGCCATCTCTTCCCTTCTTTTCTCTTTTTATCCTGCTTTTCAGAGGCTGCAGAGATCTAATTTAGCCCCTCAAACTTGGTTTGACAAAATTCAATTTACTTAACCACAAGAGAGAATATTTAACTCCACTTGATATGATCGTTCCCTGCACTATCCTCAATTAATCCAAAAAACACATCCTCAGGGCCCTTGACAAGCTGTGTCAGTACTATTAGGTAATAACACTAATACCACTGTTGATTTTCAGGTGTCTTGTTTCTACAGGTACAAGCATTTTTATTAAGACACTTTACAACTAATAACAAATACTAAAGTCATTCAGGAGTACAGGATTTATGCATCAATATGAACACTTTTTTCTGGCAATAAACAAAAATGAATATAGTAATATCTATGAATATATCTGATCTTGCCAGTTATTTACATGATGCAAATTATTTTCTTTTGTCATTAACCTGCTATGTATTTCCAAATAAAAACGTCAAGAATGATAACACAGCGATAAACACACCTGTTTATATCAAAGGAAAAGGCTGAAGTCAGACTGAGAAACCGCCAATGGGTATTGCTGTCTGGTAAAGGTATGTGTATTCCCATGTGCACATCATGCATGTACACTGAGACAGTAAATAGTAAGACTTTCTACAGAAGCACGTGCATAAGAACTAGTGCTTAGGCATGGTTGCTTTCATATGTGCTATTCCAAACGCAAGGAAAAATTCCATTTCCTCAAATTCTGAAACTTGAAGTAATTACTTCTTTCAAAAAGCACTCTGGCTCTTTTTTGTTTGTTTTCTCCTCTTTCCTCCTACACACTTTACTCAATGTACCAGAAATTCTCCATGTTCCTCAAGGAAGTGTCATAACAGATGCGTAAAGGAGTAAGACAATATTGTATATATCTTTTAATACTTAGTAGCACTCACCAGATTAAACTTGAAAAGCGTGGCTGAGAAAAACTGGTCAAAAACAATCCTTTACAAGATACACTTTTGCCATTTGCAGGAAAATAGAGCAACTCAATGTGACAAATGCAAATAAAGCAATGGACAGCAAGCTTGCAAAACCTTGTTCCCTTAATTATTGACAGATAACATATATGACGTGTCAGCTGTTGTATTATGTACCTCTCAGGAAAAATGCTTCATAGTCTTTTGATGTGGAAATTTGCATAGCTCAGCTTCAAAACACTGCATGTCTCATATAGCCACAAACTGTGACCTCTCAAGTGTTGCATCCCATCGCACTAACAGTGTTCAGAAAGCTGCACCCTGCTGTCTGCGAACACCAACAAGGGATTTGTTTTCTTGTGCTGAAAAGTCAAGGCTCTCTTCAAAACTGAAACAGCCAGTCTTTTGTCATTGTAAACTTGATCAGGTGTTCCTCTACTGCAGCAGTTCAGGTTACAGTTCTAACAAATATCACAAGCAGCAAAATGCTTTCAGCTACTAAATCTCTTACACAAGTGATGAAAGTAACTCAAACCAGCTGAAGCAAAGTGCAAGATACAAGGATAGTGTCACTATTCTTGTTAAATTTTTACTCTGCTGTTGATAACTGATGGTACCACTGGAACGTGATTCTTTAGAATTTTTTGGACTCTGAATAGCATCGCATTTTCAAATGCCACATTGACATCTGAGAGATTTCATTATAACACTGGCAAACCAGGAAACAAGATGTGAAGATATAACACTTGGTTTTTCCTGACATGACCCAGCTAACAGGGAGCCAGAAATGCTCTCACTTAAAATGAAAATGAAAAGGAGAAAAAAGCTAACATTGATCGATCTTGTGCTGCAGTAGTAATTGACTTTATCCACCATGCTACTCACATCAACCATGGTGTACAATATATGTTCCAGTAAAATACTGAATTAACCATATTGTCTGGAAATGGTTTTACCTGCCAGTCATGGTATGAGAAGGTTAATAAAGATGCGTATCCAACCCCTTAGTAAGGTTACCACAAACAGAGGGATTGTTTTGTTCCAGGTAACTGTGCACCCTTGAGAAAAAGCGAGTGAACAACCCTTCCCTCCCCTTCCCTGCCCACCACCGCTACCCAAGAAGAATATCTATCTTAATAACATGCAGAAGTTCCTGCTACACAGCCATAAATGCAGCTAGATGAGTGAAAAGAAGAGCACACATCTGGTAATTGAATCCTCTGGACAGAGCCAAAAATGAGAAAAACGTTTCTATCTGATAGGAAGAGAGGCACCCAGCCAGGAGAACAAGTCTCAGCAAGAAAGGGAATGCAATATAGTTCACTGACACTGTGCCGATGGAACTGATGGGCATGAGGTTCAATGGAGTCCAGCAAGGGAAGATCTAAAAGTAAAAAGGAGATGGCAGAAAGGAAAGCTGAACAGAATGAGAACGTAGAAGATTGAAATTGTCAGGCAGAGGAAATGCAGAGCTTGCTCTGTCTTTATGGATTGAGCAATTCCTGCTCCAGTGAGTATAACAATCAACGATGTTCGTACAGGACCTCACACACAACAAGACCTTGGCCTTTAGATATTGCCACAATGCAAAAAAAAGAATCTAATCCCTGAAAATTTGATGAAACAGAATGAGTTAAACTATGAACAATGAACAATGTAAGCTGGACTTACTTACTTTCAATTAAGTGCATCATAATTGACATTTATATCATTGCTACTAGATCAGTTTGAAGACCATAGCACACAATTCTGAATTCAGGCTAAATTTACCTGAAAAGGCTAATATAAAATAGTCTTGTAAAGTGCATTATAAAGAAACCAACACCATCAGGAAAGGTTTATATGAAGAGAGAGAATCAATCTATGAGTTGGGCTGCAGATAGAATTACAGACAAATTATGTTTGTCTGCAAGTGGAAAGTTAAAAGTGCCTCAGAGTTGTGTCATTGCTTTAAAGCTACAAAGATAAATGGAAAAAGTAAATCAAAAGTACCCCAAGCTCATCTCCAAATAATATTAGTCACTGTGAAGACACCATTTTCCAGTTGGTTTATTGTTTTAGGAGGCCTAGATGGCTCTGAATACCTGGAAGGCTAGAAAATTACTGTTTGGGCTTTACACTTGCTTATTTGCTAGGACTTAACACAAAAATTACATCTATGAGCCTAAACTGATTTGTTCCCACAGTTTGCCCTCCTTTTTATCTCTATCACTCATTCTGTATTGGGAAAAGGCTTAATAAAGTTGCTTTTCCATAAACCAACAAATTGCATCCATGTTCTGAACATGTTCTGGTTTATATTCAAAATGGGTTCCAAATGGACAAGTTAATTTCAGCAAATACTATATATTTTTGAAAACAAAACAAACAAAAAAAGGCAAAGCAAAACAAACAGGAAAAAAAAAAACAGGAAACCAAGGCACATAATTTAGGCATGGATAATCTGGTCCAAGTTGATACTTACATCGTTGTCATATTATTCATTATTATTCATATCACAGAATTACAGAATTGTAGGTGTTGGAAGGGACCTCGAGAGATCATCGAGTCCAACCCCCCTGCCAAAGCAGGTTCCCTAGTGGAGGTCGCACAGGTGTGCGTCCAGCCGGGTCTTGAATATCTCCAGGGAAGGAGACTCCACAACCTCCCTAGGCAGCCTGTTCCAGTGCTCTGTCACCCGCACCGTGAAGAAGTTCTTCCGCATGTTGGTGCGGAACTTCCTGTGCTCCAGTTTTAGTCCATCTCCTCTCGTCCTGTACCCAAACACCACTGAAAAGAGATTCCCCATGTCCATTTGCCTCCTGCACTTTAGGTATTTGTAGACATTGATAAGATCTTTTATACATTATTTTCTTTTTTTTTTTTCCCCTTTCTTTCTCTAGGTAGGTGTTGTAGGAGCAAATTCCCTCCCATTGTAAGAGAAGAACAGCTCTGAGAACATTTGGTGAAATTGAACACATACAAGTCTATGGGACCAGATGACATGCATTCCAAGGTTGTGAAGGAACTGGCCAATGTAGCTGTCAAGCTACTCTCCATCATATTTGAAAAGCCAAGGTTGTCAGGTGAAGACTCTGGTGACTGGAAAAAATGAAACATTGCTCCCATTTTTAAGGAAGGGAGAACAGAATACCTGGGGAACAGGTGAGGCAGTGAGGTATAGGACAGTGATCCTCATCTCTGTACCTGGGAAGATCACAGAACAGATCCTCCTGGAAGACATGTTAAGGCACATGCAAGACAAGGAGGTGATCCAAGACAGCCAGCATGACTTCACCAAAGGCAGATCATGCCTGAGCAATGGTGGCCTTCTATATTGGAGTGACAGCATCAGTGGACAAAGGAGGAGCAACTGATGTTATCTGCCTGGACATATGCAAGGCCTTTGGTCCCACAACACATCCTTATCTCTAAATTGGAAAGATATGGATTTGAAGGGTAGATTATTCAGTGGATAAGGGATTGGTTGGACCATCGCAGCCAGAGGCTTGTGGTCAACAGCTCTGTGTCCAGGTGGAGGCTGGTAACAAGCAGTGTCCCCAAGACGTCTGTCTTGGGATCTTTGTCAGTGGCATTGATGAGGGCATTGAGTACACCTTCAGCAAGTTTGCTGATGACACCAAGCTCAGTGGTGCGGTTGACACAATAGAAGGAAGGGACGCCATCCAGAGGGACTTTGACAAACTGGAAAGGTGGGCTCATGTGAACCTAATGAGGTTCAACACAGCAAAGTGCAAGGGTCAGACACTTGGGTCAGAGTAATCCCAGATATGTATACAAACTGGGAGAAGAACTCCTTTAGAGTAGCCCTACTGAGAAGGACCTGGGGGTCCTGGTGGACGAAAAAGCAAACATGAGCTAGCAGTGTGCTCTTGCAGCTCGGAAGGCCAACAGTATCCTGGGCTCCATGAGGAGAGGGGTGGCCAGCATGGACAGGGAGGTGATTGTCCCTCTCTACTCTGCCCTCAGGAGGCCCCATCTGCAGTACTGCATCCAGGTCTGGGGCCCCCAACACAAGAAAGACGTGGAGCTGTTGGAGAGGGTTCAAAGGAGGGCCACAGAGATGATCAGAGAGCTGAAGCACCTCCTCTATGTGGACAGGCTGAGGGAGCTGGGCTTGTTCAGCATGGAGAAGAGAAGGCTGTAGGGAGACCTCATTGCGGCCTTCCAGTATTTAAAGGGAGATTATAAACAGGAGGGAGATCAACTTTTTACAAGGGTAGACAGTGATAGGACAAGGGGGAACAGTTTTAAGCTGAAGGAGGCAAGGTTTAGATTAGATGGCAGGGAGAAGTTCTTTACTGAGAGAGTGGTGAGGTGCTGGCACAGGCTAACTAACACACTGGTCCAAGAACAGAGACTGAAAACTTCTTCAGAAAGAATAAGGATGCTCTCTACTTTTTCCATCTCTAAGTTTAATTACAGTTCTGTATCTTATTTTAAAATGATAATACCATAAAAAATAGAGGAATTTACTTTTCCTCTCGTCCTCTTCTGGTACAATTCTGATCATAAAGCAAAAAAGACATAACATAAAACATAAAGTAACAAAAGATACATTACATTTCTGTGTTTTGAGCATCTACACTACATAAGAGCTAGGAATTATTTGTCCTTGCTAGCATTTTTACTAGGTTTGGAATGCATAGCTATTGTTGATGGAAAACTTTTCTTAGCATACTAATTAAATTTGTACTTGTAACAAAACTCTGCTGAACGTCAGTCTGATTCATGGAAAGGGATAAGTGTTTCCTATGATTCCTATTCCTTTTTTTCTTACAGTCATGACAGTTGTAAGACAGAATGGTTTGTTTCTTAACAAACCATTTTTCTGGGGAGTTTGTCTTTGAGATAACAGTGCATACATTACCCTATATAAGATATATTTATCCATTGTCTACAAAATATTGTTTGTGGTCTACTTATATTCAAGGGGGGAAATTGCATGCCTAGATGTGTTGTTTCAGTTCTATCATCCAAATACTTGGCACATATTTTGGAAACAACTGTGAGGGTTAGTATAGTTTGAGCTCTGACATTGGAAAGATGAAGTTTAGCTTCCTCAATTAGAGAGTTCTTTGTCTTCTTTTAACCACAGGGAACAGCAAAGAAATTTCATCTATTGTTTGACAGAATATAGGTTTGAGACAAGACATCTGCAAAAATCTTTTAACTCTCTGTCCACCAGCAAAAGCATGAATCTACCACAGAGAACAAACCTAGGAAAAGACACTGGTTCCAACAAAGCATGATTCAGAGGTGTTTTTAGGAGACTTGTCTGTCCTATATGCATATATCTAATCTAAACAATCTTAAAACACATTTACCACCTAAACATTCAGATAAAAACCTTCCGGACTATCACAGCATCTCATTCATCCCTCTTCCTAGTGCAGCATGACAGCAGAAATATTCATTTGACCTCCAGCCAATATCAAAGGTGTGGTAGAGTAGTTAAAAAGGAAAAACAAAGCTCTTCAAAAGTAAGCTTTAATCAACTCATTTTAGTTGCCTGATTATCCATAAAAGAATAATACTCATTTTCAGTGAAGCAAAACTTTTGTAACTGAACAGATTTTATATGTATATATATTTAAAGACATTAGTCTCTTTCAGTGGCATAATATTAAGATAAATAACAAGCACAAAGAAAAATAGGTCTGAATAATAAAACATAGAAAACCTTATAGACCTTTTATTCCATTAGATGTTTTAGTAGTTGGATTTTCCTTATAACGCTCTTCCAAAGAAAAACATACACATACAGAGATACAAATTAAATAAGTTCACTACTCAGCTGTGTAAGTCTGAGGCCCTTTGATATTAGGCGTTCCTAGTTTGCAAGTAAATTATCTGTAAAAAGTGAAACTTTACCAAATCTCAAATAAAAAACTATGGAAGGTGCCAATATACAGAAGGTGCAAATATCGCTTCAAAGAACATAACTCAAAATGCTTTCTCTCCCTCTCCTCCTCAATAATTTTTACTGGAACAGGACAAGGTGCTCTTAACGTGTGTCAAAGTTATTCAAATAGGTTACAAATTAGGATAATTTTTGTCCCACAGTCACACCTGTAATACAAGCCAATACAGGCTATGGGAGGAAAAGTAACGAGAATTGTTTGTGGGTGCTTTTGGCCTTCTCTAACAACTATGTAGCAGGCAAGGAATCTATTTAAAAAGACAATTTGGTTTCTATCAAATTTGAAAAGGAAAGGCAAGGAATACTAATCCATCTGATTACAGACATAGGACAGCCAAACAATTACTCGAATGAAATAAAATCAGATTTTGTGGCCTGTACCTGCCATGGATCCTATCTTTGCTATAAATAAGAACAAGGACAGACAGCTGCACATAAGAAATTAAGGACTAGATTTGGTAAACAAGCAGAGCACTTTCCCATACACCACATATTTAGAACATCCTTAAGCTCTCTTTACAAAAATACAACTTCAAAATGAACAAACTCGTAAAACTTTGCTGATTATCTGGGACTGGAATGAGCAGGGCTGAGGTTTATTATAGTAAAACTGAGATGAGGAGATCTATCTCATGCATTGCCACAGTAACAGTAGTTTTCTAGTAACAATAACTTTAAAAACCTCTTAGGTTTCTGTACAACAAATCCAAACCTGCATGAGCAAGCCAGTTTTGAAAGAATATGAAAATGAAAATGAAATAGATTTCCACTTAGAATTTCCCAGTTCAACATTTGGAATTCCAAGGAGGTTTGTTGTGTGGTTTTGGTGGTGGTGGTGCTTTTAGCTTGTTTTTTTTTTTTTTTTGGTGTGCATTTCTGTTGTTTTTGTTTATTTGTTTGTTTTTGCCCTTCATTATTGCAGGAAAAGACACTCTGGCTCAATTTAACTTAAAAGTCAAGCTATGATTCTTCTGTCCTGTGGACATGAGACACAAGTGAATGTTGATTAGTTTGATTTCTATATTGCACTTTTTTCCATAAATTGCCAGTGAGCATCCTTTGAGATAAAGTTAAATGGCACACTTTTAATATATTTGGATAATAATCTGTCAAAGTTCAATAAATAAATGAACTTCAATAAAGATAGGTGGAGGCACTTAGATCAAGAATGTGGGCAGATCTATCTCCAGGTGTAAGCTACCATTTAAATTTGGAACAGAGGATACTGATCACAACAGCAGATAAAAAGCAACAAATGCAAAATACTCCCCTTTTGTTTGAACAAGACTACTTCTGTAGTTCATCTCCTTCTAAAGTTAAAGTCACATGGACAAGAAAGTCACCCATGATAAAAGTCTTTTATTTGCTGAAGACAACAGTGACTGTCAGTTTTGTGGCCATTGATATTGCCAAGCTTTGGTCAGTCAAAAAGGAAGATATTACAGAAACAGGAGAAAAATGGCTTGTTATTTAAAGCAAGGATTTTTTTTTTAATTCACTCTGTTCAGTATAAATCGTGATGAAGCTGAACAAGCTATCCTCTAATACTTTACATCAAGACCAGAATGTAGACATAGTAAAATATTTATGAAGATATTTATAGTCCCTACTAACTTAGTTCAGACTGAGGACAGTGAGGAACACATCTGGCCACTCCTCCTGCCAAAATTAGTTTTTCAACTGGCAATTTGAAAAGGCCGTGTCATTAAATCAGTTAGTCAGCTGAGCTATAAAATCTATGAGGTTGCAAACCCAGATGTCAGACAATGACAGCTGAGCCAGAACTGTAAATTTCCTATGCTTAGATAATTTTGATTATTTATTTTTCAGATGTACTGAGCACAAATTCCTTTATAAACTATAGTTCATTTAAGAGTAGATATAAATTCTCATCAGGTCAAGCATTTTGGATTGAGTGGTTTGAGACTAATATCATAAACTTAAAGACACCAGGACAGCTGCAAGTGTTTGCAGAATACAATTAGAACATAATTCCATATCCTGATTTACCATCAATGTCTAAAAAATGTCTCAAAATACTTTGAACATTGAATCAATAACAGGAAAGTCATTCTGACTGACAAAGTCATATGTCTTTATCCAATGGTCTCCACTGAGCAAGAGGGCTGGAGAACGATGACCGCTTTACCAACTCCCTTTCTGCCTCTCTGTCCAGTCAGTATAGCGCAATGAAGAGCATGCTTTCAGGCCACAGTAATTTTGCGGAAGGGTTTCCCCCTAACTCCTCACTATTTTATATCCCACACTAGGTTCTGGCCCTGATTTCAGTTTCAGAGACTCTTTTATAGGAGACTAAATATGTAGTTTATATAACTAGACAAAAAAAAAAAAAAAAAAAGGATAGATAATCTCAAAATCCAACTTCATTCTTGACTACATAACTTATTTCTAAAATTCACTGCTGCTCATTTGGTGTATGAATACAACAACAGAACTACTAACAATAGGCAGGATGGACAGCCTCCAGCCCACCAGAAGTCTGTCCCCGAAGTTTATGCAGCCAGCAGTCCACTCATGGCAAAGTCATGTATTGTCCGCAACAGTGGACAACAGTTCCCGTTTTTGCTTACATGGAACAGCCACAGCACACATTCGTTGCTCCAAAAGAAGCAAATTTTGGAGTGAAGTCAGTCTACAGCTCAAATTAGAGTCCAAGAAGCAAAAACAGGGCTATGCCTCAGAGACTTTCCTTAGGGACACAGAAAAAACTAGGTAGAAATTTTCTGCAACACATGGAACCACAGAAAGCTGTTGAATTGCAAATAAAGAATGGAGAATATGGTGTTTCCCGCAAAGACACAGCGGCTTGCTATGCTAAGTCTCTGAGGCACTGTTACACGCTTGTTTCCTGAGTTCTGCAGAGGTCTCCCTCCCACTCAAGCTGCAGGCTGCCTGCCTGCTGAAACCCTGCAATCCAAAAGCTTATCCCAGCTAAGCATGCTCTGGTACGGCCAGAGCAGGAGTCATCTCCCCTTTCTGAGGCTTGCACCTCACATTCTGGGCATAATTCATGCCCTCTTCCTGGCTGCTCAGGTACACCTCTGGTTAAGAAACGGCATAAAATATTACATACTTTTAATTAAGCTATATCATCCCTCATAATTTGAGTAGCTGTTCCCAACGAACAGGTTCACTGTCAAATTGGAAGGTTATATCATACAAGGAAAAACATGATTAGATTGAAATATTTTCATTAGTAACTTGGATAGCAAATATATTATAGCATTTATGGCTATTACCGAGCTAGGAAGGGTTGCAGGCACCCTCAAGAACAGGATTAGATTTCATATTTATTTCAGAAATAGGAGCAGTGTTGTAATACCAAAAGGATTCGGTTGAATGAAGAAAAAGTTCGAAGTATTTTACTTTTTAAAAGTCAAAAAAACACAAACTAAAATGGGAACTACCTGGCTAAGCAACAGTAGTTGAAGCAGAGTTTATGTGTTAGAATAGCTCAAAGTGAATAGAAGCCAAAAACGTAATGCTGTTGCGAAACTGGTAAATGTCAATCTGAAAAGTATTTTTAAAAGCGACATGCAAAAGACCTGGGAGGTAACTTTTCTACTCCCCTGGCAATGAGGAGACCCAGCTGGAATACTCTATCCAGTTGGGTCATTCTTTTCTTGAGAAAGGCAGACAAATTTCAGAGAAGACAAAGGGAAACCTTAAGACTGACAAGACGTTTCACAAACATGATCTGGGAAGAAAGGTTAAGGAAACTGCATTTGGTTAGTAAAAAGAAGATTAAGCAGGAGGAAAGGCTTAAAACCAGATTTCCAGTATGTAGAACTTGTTATAAAACAGACAATGAATAATTTCTCTCCATAACTACCAAAAGATAGGATAAGAGCGTATTCAATTATTTTTCAATAAGAGGGATTTAGATTAAATATTACTGGAAGAGTTTCTCATTCCAAATGTGCAGGCAAAGAGAGAAGCCTATGGTGATACTTTTGCTAAAAGGGGATATTGGCAGAAAGGGGCCAATGTAGGAAAGAGAATGTATGCCAGTGTTGGTGTCACAAGTTCAAGCAGTTAAATACATGAAGAATGACAGCACTTGAGTCTCTACAGATTTTCAAATACAGAAAATTTTCACAAACCTGATTTTCCCAGGAAAAATGTTTTAGAGCAGTTTCAGCAAAGAATCTGCTGGAATGGAGTCAACCTGTTTGCAAAAACTCTGACATGAAAAATAAACGCTTTTTTCCTGACATAGAATTGGTAACTTTTGAGAACAAAATATTGCATGTGTTGCTGTGATGGGAGTGGGGGAAAGTCAACATCAAAGAACAGCAAAGAAAAATACTGCATCAAAAATCTTGATCTTCAGAAATCCTTTAGTACGTTATTTATAAAACAAAAACAGCTAACAAAACACAATTATACAATGGCCTTGGAAAAAAAATCTGTCATTCTGCCAAGCGACACATGAGATCCTTTTGGTAACAGGATAAATTGGTGACACATACAGTTTAATAGTTCAAGAGCAACTGCATATTTCTTTTTAAAGGTACAATACAGTAAAATTGGATTACATTGAAATCACTATTTTCTACTTTTATAAGGAAATCTTAATTTTTCCTAAATAATTGCATGTCTATGCCAGTACACTTACCACTATCCATTTTTCCTCCTGCAAAAAATAAAGAAGCAAAAATAAATTAAAATTTGTAAGAAAACACATTCTGGAAATGTTTGTTACCAGTGCTATAGCTAAATTTTATAAAATAGAAACAAATACATTTCCTTGGTGAGTACGCAGTTAATCTCCAGAAATCTAACACAGGTTTGGGTGTTGTGGTTTGGTTGTTGGTTTGTTGTTTTTTTTTTTTTTAAGACCATCTTTGAGGTTTAGGATGACAGTGGCAGACGGAAGAGCAGTTCTCAGCAAGTGGTTGTCCTGCTAGATGGAGATAGATGACGAGGGGCAAATGAACATGCTGGAGAGGGAACGTAGGTGAATCTCGCTCAGTTGCATCTTTGCTGTTAAAGTACTCTGCTGCTCTGGCACGCAGTGTCATTGGCATTGCTATTGACAGCATCTGAAGGAACTAAATTTTGGGTGCTCTTTAGTAGATCTCAATTTCCACTTAGATGCATTATTAATTCCTGGGAAATAATAATTAGCAGTCTGGAAAAAAAGCATATGTAGTAGGATTTTTCATTTTTAAATTCAGATTGCATAGCTTTATTGCATCCATCATGCGTAGACCTAGGAAAAGGCAAAAATTCTGACTTGAAAGCATTCAATGGAAAACGAAACAGGTTTAAAAAAAAATAAAATGAGAGATAGCAAGACAAGGAAAGCACAGATCAGGGGATATTACATGTTCTCACAAAATTTACATCCCTAGCTCATGGTGGCTACAACAGTGCTACCAATTGAAAGCAAACAATTTCAAATTGAACCAAAAGGCTCTTTGAAAAATAATAATAATCATCATCATCCTGGTGCTACGGTCAATGTACAGAAATACACTAGAATTAAAATTTCATTTTTTTTGTCTATTCTATGTTAAGAGAAACTTCAAAGACTATTGTAACGGGGCCATCCATCTAGCAAATTTCAGTGGCACTATGGGCACCAGTATAAAGTCCTCTAAGGCTAGTATTTAAATAGGTAAATAAATGGCTTAGTAAAAAGGCTTGATATGGACACTTGCAGATTTTTTAATGCTCAAAATCCAGGCTTGAACGAAAATGAAATTTTAAAACGTACTCTCTCTGATTTCCTGAATCCATAGACAAATTGTCTACTTTCCTAAGTGCAGTTGGAAAAGGAATTGGTTTTGTTGTTCTTTTGGTTTGTGTGTGTGTCATTGTTGTTGTTTTCATTGTTGTTATCTGTGGGAGTGTTGTTTTAAAAAAAAATGTCAATGAATGAATTATGTTTGGTTTCAATTTTTCCAAAAGTATTTGCAGTCTAAACACCAACAGATCAAACCACCAGATAAACAACAGCCCAGCAAAGTAGCTTCAAATAATGTAAGTAAAATTAAAATAATTCACTTTTAGTAATCCACAGAAAATACTAGCAAAAAAAAATCCATTTGTTGATTTAAAAGATGCTACCATTATGATTTGTTTAATCTGATAGTGCCTTTGTAAGCTGTTCACATAAGACCTTTGGTTAAAAGGCAGCCAGTGATGGATGAAACAGGTCTAATTACATATCTCTTTGTAGGTTTGTCAAATGCATAAATATAACCCAAAGAAAATAGCTGTGTGAGAAATTATAGCAAATTACTATAATAAAAAAGTTTACTTTTGTTTTAGATAATCAACAAATTAATTGTGTTTGTTGCCAATTTAAAATGTATAATTAGTACTGCATCTGTGTCATTTATATCAGCTAAGAAGTTGTCATTGTATCATTACTGGAGGAATTTGAAGTGTACTTAATGTATTAATTATTCACAATGGGGAAGAATTCTCATTAGTGGAAACTTTTGCATAGTCAATAACTGAGAAAATTTGTAAATAAATATATGAGTTTGCAACCAACCTATGAATTTCTTGTAGGCAAATAAATTCTTGGTATAAGAGTAAACCTCTCAACAAAATGTACTGGATATACATCAAGAGCGGATGCTTGCAAAAGCCACACAACACTAGTTTAACCCTTTTCAACATTTAATGGAAAATGTGAAAAAAATTAAATAGACAACACTAACACCCTAACGATTATTTAGTAAGCAGAATTCAGTTTTTGCTACCAAATCACTCATGTGTTTCAGTATGGTTAAATACTACACAAACTACCAAAATTTCAAGGCATTCAAGCTGTACACAAGGTTCTGCTTATAAAAAAGAAGAGTGAGCAACAAAGCAAATAAATGCAGTATTTCTGAGTACTGAGATAGCACTACCAGTAGCCCTCAGCAAGCATACAGCTCAGGTGAGATTGCTCGCTGATGGACACAAGTGGGAATCATCACAGAATCACAGAACTGTAGGAGTTGGATTGCCCTGGAGATTACCTAGCCCAACCTCCCTGCTACAGCAAATTCCCTAGAGTAGGTTATACAGGAAAGCGTCCACACGGGTTTTGAGTATCTCCAGAGAAGGAGAATCCACAGCATCTCTGAGCAGCTTGTTCCAGAGTTCCTCAAAGTAAAAAAGTTCTTCCTCATGTTCCAGTTTTTGCCTGTTGCCCCTTGTCCTGTCACAGCACCACTGAAAAGAGTGTGGCTCCATCCACATGACACGTGTCCTCTAGCTATTTATAAATATTGATAGGATCCCCTCTCAGTTTCCTCTTCTTCAGGTCTCTCAGCCTTTTCGCGTAAGAGAGATGCTCCAGGCCCCTCATCATCATTTTGGCCCTCTGCTGGACTCTCTCTAGAAGTTCCCTGTCTTTCTTGAACTGAGGACCCCAGAAATGGACACTGCACTCCGGATGTGGCCGCACCAGGGCAGAGTAGAGGGGAAGGATCACCTCCCTTGATCTGCTGGCCACACTCTTTTTAATGCAGCCCAGGATACCATTGGCCTTCTTGCCCACCAGGGCACACTGCTGGCTCATGCCCAACCCACTGCTCACCAGGACCCCCAGGTCCTTCTCTGCAGATCTCCCCTCCAGCAGGTCAGCCCCCAACCCGTACTGGTGCGTGCAGTTATTCCTCCCAGGTGTAGGACTCTGCACTTGCCCTTGCAGAACCTCATAAGGTTCCTCTCCACTCAGCTCTCCAGACTGTCCAGGTCTTGCTGAATGGCAGCACAGCCTTCTGGTGGGTCAGCCACTCCTCCCAGCTTTGTATCATCAGCAAACTTGCAGAAAGTGCACTCTACCCCTTCATCCGGGTCACTGATGAAGATGCTGAACAAGACCAGACCCAGTATCTACCCCTAGGGAACACCACTAGCCACAAGCCTCCAACTAGAGCCTGTGCCACCGATCTCTGCCAGCCAGCCAGTTCTCAATCCACCTCACTGTCCACTCATCTATCACCCACTTCCTAAGCTTCCCTATTGACACTGTAAAAAGCCTCACTGAAGTCAAGGTAGGCAACATCCACCACTCCCCTCACGTACCCAGCCAACCATGACATCATATAAGCCTACCAGATGGGTCAAGCATGATTTCTCCTTGATGAATCCATGTTGACTATTCCTTATAACCTTATTTTCTCCCACTTGCTTGGAAATGACATTCAGAATAAATTGTTCCATCACCTTCTCAAGGATAGAGGCGAGGCTGGCTGGCCTGTATTTGCCCTGATACTCTTTCTTGTCGTTTTTGAAGACTGGAGTGACATTGGCTTTCCTCCAGTCTTCAGGCACCTCTCCCATTCTCTGTGACCTTTCAAAGATGATAGTGGTTCAGCAGTCACTTCTGCCAGCTCCCTCAGCACTCACGGGTGCATCCCATTGCATGGATCTGTGTGCACAGTTTGCCAGACGATCTCTGACCAGATCCTCCTTAACCAAGGGGAAGACCTCCTTTCTCCAGAAATAAACAGGAAAAAATACAACCAAATAGGGGTACCTTTTCTATGCCTCTCTGAGACAAGGTTCATGTTGAAGTCCCTCAGGTGTTTGGTTTTGCAACTTTTGAACTCAGATCAGCTGTAAGTTGATCTAATAGGAAAATCTAGAAAGCTATCGATCTGCTCTTCATGTAGCATCTTGTTTATTCCTGAAAAACACCACTCCCGTGAAACTAGAAAATATTTCATAGAATTTCTGGCTTTAAGCAATCACTGTCCTGATATTTAAATGCAACTTCAGCAAGCCAACTGAATAACTTCAATACAACTGACTTGCCTAGCCAGCCAAATTCCAGGAGTTTGGTATTTAGAAACAAGAAAAAATGAGTTACATTTAATCTCATTGAAAATAAATCTAATGTTAAAAAAAGAATTTCTTTTTCCTAAGAAGCAAACTTCTTAATCCAGTTAGAAGCTAGCAGAGCTGGAAATAAAGACTATATGAGTGAAAACAAAAACACAGTATTTAACTACTAATCATTTTAATTTATTAAAGGTGATGTTAGTCTGTATAAATTTTTTCTCTTCCTTTATCCTTAGTAAGTATTAAAGATTTTTTTTTTCCTCACACATTAGTAGAGATTGATTCGGAACACTGAAATAAACAGGAGATAAAATTATTGTACACACATGAAAAGACAACTTAGTCCACTATGTGATGAAAATGCTACAAATCATGCTCATAAATCTGTAACTCATGAGAAAAGACAGTAACTAAAGCAAATGTCCATGGAACTAGCTGCATTGTCAGTTCCTATATGTTGCAAAAACAAAAACAGAATAAAAATCTATTCCTTCTGACTACTAAAAGAATGGAATTATTTTTCTACTTCCCATTCATTATTTGCTTAGTGGAGTAGGGTTCTCACTTGATGCCTGCTTCAATGTCCTGTCATCAGATTAGCAGACATTTTCCAAACGACCTACAGAAATTTGGGTAAAACTCTATTTTCACTGCAGGAGGATCAACGTTTTTGTGTAGAGCAGAACAGGAAGAACCAAGACCCAGACCTGAAGGAATCTGGGACCAATTTCAGGGGAGTATAAGGGCTGGTTGGTTAGGACACTGCTTGGTTTTGTTTGTGCATACTGCAAGTTGATTTCTATGCTGATTAAGTGGAATAAAACTGGAAATAATTTTGCAGCCTTTCTCAGCTCTGTTATGTACAAAACATTTATATTTCAAGCTACTATTAAGACATTTAAGAGTAATAGAGAAAAAAAATTGCTAACACTACAAAGCTCACGTTTTGAAAAAGTCCCTTACTTTCCCCCTGGATTAACATGCAATTCCTATAAGGAACCAAGTGCAACGCTTTTCTCAAGAGCCTTTTGAGTGGATTATTTATTGCTGTTTCCTGTTCAAGTTTTTATGGGCAGGTCAAGTACCAGAGTGTTGTTCTGCTCTCTCTGCCAAGAATTATAAAAGCTGGACTACGATTTGACAACAGGACCATATCTAATTATTACAGAAAGCAGTGCACAGATTGTAGAGGGGTCTCCCCACCAACCCACTATTGATTTTAGTAATTTAACAGACATCATCTTCATGGAACAGCACACCGCAGGACCAACATTCTTTTTAAATTTCTTTTTTAATGTTTTCTTTACCTTTTTTTTTTCCCTTCCTTCTGCTAATTTAAGCACATAGCAGCAATGGAGACTAAAGATCTGTTTCAGAGCCATGAGCTAGCTGCAGTCACGCTGCTATACTTGAATCCCCCATGCTGTGCTGTCAGTGACCTCAGTGGTGCCCTGAAGTAATGGTTATATTTCTTTTTTTCCTTAGGAGTAACAAGTAATTCAGCTTCTGTATTCTAGGCATTAGTTCTCTGCTTCTATTTGTGAACAGAGACCAACCATTATACCAGTGGGCATTTGTTACATCTTCTTACACAGTCAGATTTTTAATGAAAGTTAATTGGAACACGTACACAACATATGTGCGGCACATTATTTATTTAAGGTGTTAATAGCAGTAAAGGTAAATTTATTTTCCTTGAGCATGGCAGTGGGTAGTTCGCTTCCCACTGTACTCACTACCATAATTTTGAGACTTCTGAAGAGATTCTGCTAAGAGCTTTCTGAGAAGAAAATTAACTATTCCAGACAACAGTCAATCAGTCAAAAATTGTATAATTCTCATGTACATTCACGTTTGCAGTGCATATAAAGAAATGAGAAATTAATACAAACAAAACAGAAGCCAGAGCAAGATTTAACAAGATTACTGAGTTCCGAAGTTATTTTTAACTATTGCATATTTCATCTCTCTGCTTCTTTTGGAAGTTCAGACAAAAAGTAAGCTGGAAAAGTATATAGTGTAAAACATCTAATTCTTCAACTGGGATGAAAGTAAGTAGCGCTTCTGCAGATGTGCATGTTAATAAAGATTTAATTGGGAGGCAGGTGCACATAAATAAGGAGCATATGGAAAGGGGCAACAGTAAACACAGTAGGACAGAGCTCAACACAGATTTAAACACAATGGAATTTAATCTTTTTTTTTTAGTACTCATAACATTATAACATAACTCATAACATACCCACAAAAACCTATGCAGATAAACGTTCAAAATTTAGAACACACAGTTTCCATTAGAGAGAATATAGCAGTGTGGAAACAGCTTCTCTGTGTTCTTGCTATCAAAACAACGGCATTTACTTCTAACTTTGTGGTTATTAAATACTCAATGTATTAAATGATTCTGGCAAATTAAATTTTTAAATATGCTTTACATAAGAAGAGACTACTGCTTCATGGTTTTGCTATATTATTTCAGAAACAAAAATCTGTCTTTAGAAGTATTTCAAGAGACACAGTTTGGATACCAGAGGTCAAAAGGGTGAGCACTTTGTGGATCTCAAATACAGAAGGTCATGTTCCAAATTATAGATAAGAGCTCTGGATAAAAAGAACAGGATAGTAGCTGTGCCTATTCCCTTGATGCTCTGTGCCATTTAAATTTCAAACAAACTACTACCATTAATAAAAATGTAGTTTCTTACCTCTCTGAAAAGGAATACAGAAAAGGTAAGGTAACCTTAGGGAAAAAACTTACAAATATGATAAAAATCAAGTATAAATAAGATTTTTGCATTTAAATCAGAAACCAAACAGTACTGAGCTGCTACTCAGCAACACCTACAGTAACTATGGCTAATAGTAGGCCTTTTCCTCAGGATAGCACCTTCCTAAAACACTACCCTGGAAAGCAGGTACTTCATGTACCATGGAAATGAGTGCCGTGCTTTTTTGTTGTTTGTTTATCAAAGAGCAAATTATCAGACCTTTACAAATATTTTTGTGTAGGATTTTCCCCCCTTTAATATCTTCTCTGCTAGTAGTATTAACTTTGTTTTCACTAGGAGGGAAGATACATGCCTTGACCTCATCCTTTTTACACATTCTAAACAATGAACTAGATTTAGTTCTCACAGTTACTGACATAAAAGGATCAAAAAAACCCACAAACAAATAAAACCTACAACTTTTCTTTTTTTGTTTTTGACAAAACAGATAATAGACATAATAACACTCGAGAGTAGAATTTGGCCAGCAAGGTTAGAAGTTGGCAAAGCTGAAATGGATATTCCTGCTCGCTGTTCTGCTAGGTGCGGCAGGGAAGTATAAATGTGCCATATCATTCAGGATGGACAATGTTCTAGCTGGAGCAGACCAAGACCTCTAAGAGCTTTATACAGCGCAAACGCCACAGAGATAGAGACAAGAACTAAGAAGGGACAGGCTAAAAGCATGGAAAGCATCTCAGGTAGAACTGTTTATAAAACCCAAGGTAACCCAAGTCTCAGTGCATTGTACACTAATAATACTCCTTCTCTTAAAGTGCAATGAAGTAACAAAAAGGAACAAACACATAAACAAGGCACATCTCCTGCCACATACCTCTGCCATAGAATTTCTTTTCTATGTTTTATCAGTGAAGATAAATCTGAATTTCAAGCATCTGGACTCTTCCTAGCGCAGAAGAAGGAGCCTGACCTTAATAGGCTGAATATTCTTGAGTTGGAGAGAAATACTGCCTTTCTCTAGCCACTAGTTGTACCTCATGCCCAGTGTATTGAAGGCCTCCTCTGAAGATTTCTGTGAAAGTAAATGCATATTCATGGCCTAGGTTAGGTAGACTTCTTAAATGATAAGAATCACTACAAGAAAGAGAACCTCTTTTTGATAAGAAAACCTAACCTCCTAAAATGCAAGCTGCCCTTGCCTACTGTGATAAATTCAAGACCATATCATGTGAGAGTATTGCTTTATTTCCTTTGCAGCCATCTCAGTTCAGAATTGCTTGATTTCACAGTATTTTTGTCTCCAAAAAAAGAGGAAACATCAACACAAATATAAAATAATTCCCAAAACAGCAGAGAGAAAGCATGATATTTCGTTTTATTTTGTCACAATAAATAGATCAAAAAAGACCAACTGAGCTACCTCATATGTCTCACTGAACTTTTTGATTCCTTCCCCATAAGCATTCAAAGTGTTTTTTTTCAGTCTATCTATTAATGTCACTGGCAATATGAACTTTCATCACTTCCCCTTAGAAAGTATGCCACGGTCTGATAAAACCTTTATTGTCAATGTAATTTAGAGCAGACATCAGGAAAAGCTGATTTTATTTCATTTTCATCTTATTACACGTCACCCTTGGTTATTTATTTTCCTCCACAACATTTTATATACTCAGGAATGGTGAACATCATCTTCTGCCTTCCGTTAACCACGTTGCGTTGTGGGACCCAAATTTTACATGCATTTTTTAGGTGGTTCCTACAGAAACTGGACTAAGCTATTTCATGGCTAGTCAGAGGGGCAGCAAACAACATACTGCTGTAGTTCCTTCTGAACACAGATGAACACACTGTCTCTGAGTGGAGCAATTCATGAGTGTGCCAGGAGTCGATGCCTACTGAACTGGTTGCAGGAGTTGAGCCACACAGACATCCAGAGAAGAACAACAGGTATTGTTGCAAAAGAGCTGTGTCTGTGCACATGTAAATTGCTGATGTGCCAGTAAGTGGTGTGCCAGTAAGAACACGAAGACTGAATATCAGAATTTTTAATTGCAAGAAGGCATGCAGTACACCATGGATCACTGCTTTTGTACAGCACGTATGCACGTGTGTGTTTGAGATCTTAATGCAAAGCATGCTTGAAAACAAAAACATACAATTCAGCGTCCACCACCAGTGGACTGTACAAAATAAATGATATGAAGTATTCTGTGATCTGCATGCATAGGCGCTAGCAAGTCCACAGCGTCAGGTGAGAGCCTCAGCACGAGGCTACCCATACTTTGTGGTTCTGCATTATAGAATCTGCCACAAAATCTGCTCTGTCACAAAATCATGTTCCAGTCTAGAAGATTTAATTTTTAAAAACGTCTTGTGTTCCCTAGTTCTTCTCAATCACCATGACAGCTTAAGTAGTCCTTATTCCCTGAGCAGCCCAGTGCATTGTGTGGGTATGTTTATTTGCATGGCTGTCCTGCAAAATCCATCAAGTAATTGGTGTGTCTGAAAAAATAATAGTAAAAATCCTCCCTGCTTTCTTTTCCCCCAGTTGTATAGGGTTATTTTCTCAGTCAGATCTGTTCTTTCACCTAAGTCAAGACACAGCAGCTACAATGACAAAGCAGAAATGAGCAGCCAAGCAAAGGCTGCTTAAATATTGCAGCTGTGCACATATAGCTCAGCCTTGAATAAAAATATATGCATGCATGTGCACATGTGCCTGCCTGTGTAGGTGTGATAAGCATACACATGTGTATATACATGCATATACATGTACACACCTATATACACATGCTTCATATAAATAATTAAAAACAGACGTAAACCGATTTCCCAGGCCCCCTAGCACTGACATATGCAGTGTAACAGACCTTTACCTCAGTAGCAGCGCTAGTTCTTCAGGGTCACCTCCGTCCCGCTGCTTTTCCTTACTCCCACCTTCACAGTTTCTCAAGAAACTCGACCCGTTTGTCATCAAACTTTACAAAGTTGCTGATAAAATCCAGTGGAAACAAAAACAATTATACCGTACTTTATCTGCATATTAAAAAGTAAAACAAACAAAACCCACCCAAACGTTTCGTCTGTGAGAATAAGGAAAGTGTTGGAAGGTTCCTATTAAGGTCAGCGCGTTTACAAACTATCTGACAATATCATCCTGACCCCTACTGGCAGCGCTAAGTATTTGCAGGCTGAAGCAGGGGAACACGAGGAAACCCAGAGCAGCGGGACATCGTTTAGAGATGTAACAAGTATTTCCCAGTATCTTTTTTCAACATTAACTATAAGACATTACAGGAAATAATAGTGGGGAGTTGCAATGCTATCAGCAACTAAAGAGGACATTAAAATCAAGTGCATTTACTGAACCCTATATAAAGTCACAGAAGATAACCATATACACTGTCATAGAAGTGAGCTTATTGGAACACTGCAAAATATTTTTTAATCTGATCATTTATCTCTACTAGTTTTTGCATGCTCATTAAGGTAGTGGAAGCATAGGGGACTAGGAGTTATAGTCATGCTACATACAAACACCTATACCATACCATGAGCTCCTCAGGTTCTTAGTATTTAGACATTTCACGTGGTAATTCAAAAGAAAAGAAAAAGAAAAAGCTATTTTCTGCTAAAATTACAGGCACTTACAAGGCAATGGTTGGCCCTTCCAGGTTCACACCAAAAATTACAAAAGCTGCACAATTTAGCCACGGTAAATCTTTGGTAAAGAAAACTTACAGCTTAGAAAATGTAACTGAAATCTGCACTTCTGCATTTTGACCCAACTATATAATTTACCAACATATTAAAACTGACATTAAGCCTCCTGGAACTGTTGTATCCCGGCTCACTTCTATTCTCAGTACATGAAAGGTACATAACGAGCCTGTGAGGGACTTACAAGACTGTTGTATGTTTTGAGCAATTTTTGGGCTTGCCATGGCACTTGCCAGAAATGAGCCATATTTGGTGTTGTTCTATCCTGCCAGGTGCACGGAAAGCCAGAGCTCACCATTCCAGCCCGTGACTTCTCTTGCAAGATCAACATACACACTAGGTGAGATCTCAGCTGGTGCAAACCACTGTAGCTCCAGGGACAGACACAAGAAGACAGACTCCTCTAATCTCCTTTATCTCTGCTGAATTCGCTTATTCACTTTTTTTTTCCCTGAAAAAAAAATTGCAAAGTTTTTTTTTTTTCCTTTTTTGAACAAAGTTCTGCTTAAGAAATTACGCTTGGGATGCTTTCAGTGGCCTCCCAGTCAATATCTTCCTCTAACAGTAGATGAATGTGAGGAACAGCAAAAGAAAGAATCAGTAGGACTGAAAGGCATAGTGAGCAGCTGAAACCAATGTCCCAAGGTGTGCAGGAAAGTGTCCATTCTACAGACTGCTAACTGAAGCCATGTGAAGCGATGTTGAGCATGCAACAACACAAAGGCTTTGTGTAACAAAGCACACAGAGCTGTCAGAAAAGCTAGCATTCAGCCTGCTGCAGTGAGACTGAAGAATCCCTGGAAGAAAGTAAGAATCTTTCAAGAACAGGGGCATTTGCAAGAGTAGCATTCAAAACAGGATTATTTTAACAGAACAGAATGATGGGATGTAGCTCATATTTACATGGCATACATGCGGAAGAGCATATATTAGTACATGCTCAAAGACATTTCCCCAAAATGCAAATCCAGCACTGCGAAGACTGAAGTGGGCATGGGGATAGCCCTTCTGCCATTACAAGTTATGGAGCATCTCACGTGCCGACTGCCTTCTTACATGATACAGGGTGATAAATCTGCTTGACATAAATCACTTATGAAGGAACACAAGCTTTCTAAATATATCTCTAAATCAAGGGCAGGATTCTTTCTCAGTACAAGATCAAAAGCTCAAGTTATATTTAAGCTCTAATGAGAAGCAGCCTTCTTTATTGGTGGTAGTTAGGGCATAGGGCCAAGAAAGCTTCTGTATTCTAACCCTGTAGAATATCTAATACTTCAGTTTTGGAAAAGTCTGACTCCATTTCTCCATCACATAAGCAGAGATGACAATATTTAGTTACCTCATAATGGTCTTAAGAGAATGTTTACCACCCTTCTCTATTGTTTAACACATTTCTGTCCAGATCCCACAGGATCTGTAATCTAAATCTGAAATATTTAGATCTAATCTAAAAGAAATCATAGGAAATGGAGTAAAAAAGAAAAAAAAAGTGATTACTACATTAGAATGAATAATTTCAGTTCTGAAGGGTCATTATAAAAACACTAGTAATGGTGGGTCAAAGAGACCCTTGTTTCTGATTGGCATATTACTGAACAATGGGAGAAAAACAAAACAAAAACATGCAAACAGCAGGCAACCTAAAAAGAAAAATTACCCAGCCTTGATTCTTTCTGTATGTTAGTTTCATCCACAAATATTTCTTACATCAAATTATGCCTTCAGCCACCCACATTCCACCCAATGTCACTGAGGCTATGGCTTGGTCTGCATGCCTCTCCTCCTTCTGCTCCAGAAAGAACAATTCCTGTGGGAACTCCAGAGGAAAAGACAATCAAGACAAATGTTTCCCTGTGAGAGAAGCAGCACGGACACTGTGGCTGTGGTTCTCCACAGAGCCATAAGTGCCTCAGGAAGGCACAATGAGCAGGTATCATACCTGGAGACAGCTCTGTGCTCCACAGGCTCCAAAGACAGACAGCTGGGGTGCAGCTCTTTCGCGGACCCACGTCCAGCATCCCTGTGGTGCACATGCACACAACGTGCCTCTGCCTCCCGAAGCATTAGGCCGCGTGGTGAAAACATGCACTGGCTCAGCCTCAGTCTTCTCTCATCTCCTTGCTGGTTCAAGCAAGAAGGGAGGCTCTTCACCATGTGCTAAAAGTGAGGCAGCCTGGGGCTTGGCGTGGCTTCCTCAAAGGACCCATATGGTGATGCAGGAGGGGAAACACGTGGCAGGAGGTCTGGGAGGCACGCACGGTATGAGCTAACCATGCAAACGTGCTCAAGCATAAGGTTTCTAATAGCATGTAAGCAGGTGCTAAGTCCATGTGTTTTCAATAACAAACATGTTTATGGTAGTGCCTTTCACATGTTTTTGGTGGGAGTCTACCCAAGCACCCTCAATACTGACATTCCAATATTATCATAAAGAGAGCAACCACGTCCTATGGCAAATAATTCATGAGCCTTTTCAGGCTTTGTGAGTCAAAGAATGTCAAGAATCTACCCACAGTGAAATTTTCTGCATGCTGCACGAGAGAGGGGAAAAAGAAAAAAATAAAACAGAAAGTTCCCTTTCAAGCCTCAGCTAGAATTTGTAGTTTATAATTTGAACATTTTGAAAAATAAAGCATCTTATCTCCATTCTTCATTAATTGTGATACCCAATACCACTTCAGTGTCACATTTTCTGAAATAGAAAAGGAGGTAAAGCTCAGACTGAAGAGGCCATGAATTGCTACAGCCTATATGAATTCAGCTCTACAGCTCACCTAGAAAGTAGAGGATGTATGTTTGCAAAGCCTCATTGACATAAACTAGAAGCTACGTGGCTGAATAAGGGACTTTGAGTTTCAACAGTATAAGTTGTTTTGAAATTAATTCTATTCAATACTTCAGAGCAGTTACAGAGAAAGACAGCTGCATATCTAGAAGCAGAAGTCCCAAGATGAACTACAATATCTGATACTGTTCAGTAAATCAGAAAATACTTCAGTACACAGAAAAAGGTTATTAAAGAAAGCACATCTTTCACATCTTCAGTTTTGACTCTCTTTACCTGTTTAAGATTATAATATGAGACATTTAAAACAAACCTTCCAAATATTGAGTGAATTTTTTACTAAAAATTAAAAAAGCAAATCGTAAACTGAATAGATCTGCAGCAGACTGGCAACACGAATTCATAAGTGGACATAAATACTGAGTTTTCTCATTCCTGTTGCTTATTGCCTTGAAGTTTCAAAATATGGGCATTTGTGCCATCAATAAGAAGCTAAAATTAACTGCTAGTTTGAAAGATGTTTGAGCAACAGTACATTCAATCTGTACTTACCTTTGACAACAGCCTACTGATACTTAAAAGAACATGCAATTAGTAAAAAATGCATTATAATTAGAAAATAATTATTTTCAGAACTATTCTAACGTTCCAAATTGCTTACACTTAAACTATTTTCAACCTTATCTTAATCCCATTGCTGAAAATTTACAAATCCAATGGGAGTATTGTATAAGTAGTAAGCAGTAAGAAGGAAGAGCAATGATGGCCAAGGGTCATATTGCTCGACAGAAACACAAGAGACTCACACTGTGCTTCATCAGTCTGTTTTTATAAAATGTGATGAAACCAACTTGCTTGCACAAGGGAAGATTTTCACAGTCTTCAGGTAAAAGCCTACAGAAGAGAATGCCGTAACAGTGAACATACTATGGAAAAAAAAATAAAATTAGGTAATGCATTTTTTGTCTTTACAAAACAAAATAATATTCCTCCTTCTAATTATGACTTTGACATGAAATTTATTCCTCCTGAAGTGCCAAAATAAGTATTTAATAGAAATCAGTACAAAGACTTTTGAGGCTTAACAAGCACTTCATTCAGGGTCATGTCTTTTATTTTCAAGATGGTGGGGCTTGGGGTTTTTTTTTTTTTTTTTCCTAAACCATACCAGTTTAATGAAACAGCACTACTTACAGCTTAAAGAACAAGTGGCAAACAGCCTTGAAAAAAAATCGTCTTTAAATACAAAATGTTTCTTCCCAGTTGAAACATGGCGACTCCTAAGATAAATATTTTCCAATAATTCAATGATCACACTATAGATTTAAATCCAGGCAAAACAGAAGAGAAGTTTCAAATTCTGCAGTGAAAGTCAGGAAGATTCTTCTTGCAATATTTTTGTTAAAGCAGCCTGGAGCAGCATTTCCAATAACCAGAACTCAAAATCCTCTGCCTGTATACTTGAAATAGCTGAGTATCAATCGAGGGAGTGAAATACAGAGCAGATGTCCTTAGGCAGCCTACTGCCATGGAGACACCTATGGCTTGATTGTTTAGCATCTGTAATTGTAAACTTTTAAACAAATTCCTTGTGTTGAGGTCAGGAAAATTTCTTACCTAATTTTTCTGTGCTTCATTTTGATCTCTCCGTCAAACAAACAATTCTACTTTCCTTTCCTCAAAGTGTTGTGCAATGAAGTTAGAAGAAACTTAAGTTTTGTCTCTTTCCGCACATACAGAAAGTGAGACAGCAGAACCATGATTTTGGCTGGAGTTTTTAAGCACAACTACAATATAAACAACCCTCCAAGTCCTTTCAATATATTGCTCTTTCTCAGCAGTTACAACATATGAAAGAAATTATGTAAGGCATATAATCAAAGAGAATGTTTTGACAGTGGAAATCGATAAATTGTTTCAGTGTCAGTGCAAGAGATTAATGATCCTAAACGGGTTATACAATATCTATCAGTTTCTCCATAAATTGAAGCTGTAGACAAAAATGCTATCTATACATGTAGTTGCATTTTAGAGGGAAGAAGGCTCCCTCTAAACGTGGCTCTATATTTTTTCAGAAATAGATGTTAATATTAGACATTATGTTGTTTGGCAGTTGTGTTCTTTGTGGGAAAAAAAGACCGGTCTCAATGATCACCTGTCTACCTTTTTCAGACTAGATAAAACACAGCCTCTGAGCTCGTGCAGCATTACTTGTCCAAAGGATATGCCTGAACAAACAAGGACCTCTTGCCTGGTAACACATTTCCAGCTAGCCTGAAACACTGTGAGACTCACAGGGGGCTTTCAAAGCTCTTGACATTGCGAGCTGGTTTAGATGACTACTGGAGCTCTAATTTAAACCCTCAAAGTCAATAGGTTTGCTCAAGAAATCAGCGTGAGTTCCAGTATAGGTCACAGGACAGAACCTATAATTAGCTATAAGGACAGTTAGCATAAGCATAAAATGCTCCTCAGGACAAACCTGTGGGCAACTGAAAGCTGACAGTGCTTACAGTTTCAAGCGGCCAGGTTCACCTATTACTTCTATATAATGCTATTGCACACACATTAGCCAGTCTTTCCTGATATATTTTATTTACATACATTGTATTTTATTTAGGGCATCAGTTTCTTCCTCAGGAGAAGTTAGGACAATGAGCTTCTACAGAAATGCAGTTTTGTTTGTAGAACTAGACTGAAGGAAATTATCCGACCTTTCCTAAGCTTTCCATAAAAATAAGAAAATGGCATGTCAAAATCAAAGCCATGCCTTATTCTCAAGTTACACAACTATAAAATAAATAAATGAAGTGCACCGTTACTCTTTGTTTTTATTTTCCTTGAAGCTGTACCTCCTTCTCACAAGTTCCTCATGAATCCCATAGTAGATTCATTTCAGATTCATTTTCACTTGTTGCCATTCTTCCTTTTGCTCTCTTCTAGTAACTTTACTCAAGAAAAGAAAAAAATAACCAAGATACAATATTTCAAAAGGCATTTCTGTGTCTGAATTTGCATGTTCTGTTAGGGTCTGAAAGAGAGGTCCTCCAAAAATGAATCCTTAATATGCACATGCAATTCCAAGCATTCAAACTATCACCAAATCTGAAATAACAAGCAAGTTTCAGGAGAAAGTAGTCTTTCACAGGTCTTTGTGAATGCTCAGATGCATCAATTTGCAGGCATTCTGATCACCTTGCAGAGGTTCAGAACACTTTGATCTGTTCGCTTCCCGTGTACTTTCAACCCCATTGAAAATGCCTTTAGGTCCCACTTGATAACACTCATGAGCCAGAGAGCACTATAAGGGGAATGTGAAGAGGGTAAATTGCATTCACGTCACAAAGCATTTTCACTTTTTCAAGGAAGCTAAGCCGTAGGCATTTTGCTGTCACTAAAATACAAGATTTTTTCCTGAGCTTAAAATTTGAAGAACAAAATGTTAAAAAAGCGCATTAAAAAACAGCATCAGCAGCCACTACAATTTTTTTTTTTTTTTCAATCTGAGGGGAGGGGCTATGGGTCTTTATTACAAGACCATACAAACCATATGATAAAAAAAATCACCTGAGAGGGAGTTTATTCAATTAAATTCACACATACATGCCAAAGTAAGTCAAATTTAAATTGTGTGGAGCCACAGAAGCAAAGTTGATAAATTAAAGCTGAATCTTACCACTGTGCAGCTTGCACTAGTCCCTCCTTCCCCATTTGCCTCTTCGGTCTCTGGACAACAGAATGAATTCATTTTATTTACTGTATAAATTGTCCTCCTACTGAGAAGGACAACATTGCATCTCTCAGCAGAGCAAGTTCAGTGCATTATTTGTAGTCCAATTTTAATTATTTAATTTTTCATAACCCACTGAGAAAAAAAGTTAAATAAAAGACAAGCAACTTAATTGTCCCAATTTTTCTTTCTGCACACTCAGGAGGGGAATTCCCTAAAGTTTACCGTCTCAGGAAAAAAAAAAAACAACAGCAAATGCTACCCCCAAACCAAAGAGAGTGAGGAGACAAGCACTTCTTAAGAGTATGACATTGTGTCCCTAGAAGACGTAACACATGGATTGCCTCTCCATCTTCTCTGAATAAAGCTCACATCTCTCAGGTAGCCCTAAAACACAAGCTCTCTCTAAATACATATTCTCTAAAATATTTTAGAGACTAATTTATTATAAAATAACAGTTATAAAATAGTTTTCCTGTGTAGAAACAGCTTTCATATATTTAAAATAAATTAGTCAATGGTCCACAGATAAACTGAGATCCCTTCTGCAATCTCTTGCATTTTCTGTGGAAAACAGGTGTAACGTTAGAGTTTGTTTTATTCATAATATAAAATCTCCAATGTAAATCTGTTAAAACCTATGCCAGAATATGTCTTGCTCTTTAAGAAACAATAATCTAAAATAACAGGAACTAAAAACTGCTGAGCCACACTTCAGGGAGCAAGCAAATGCCAAAGAATCTTCCAGTTAATGGTGTAAGAATCAATTAACCATTTGTCTGCATTTAAACCAGAATAACCTTCCCTTTCATATTCTCTCTGCTTCAGTTACAGCTCTAGTTTTAAAACCAAAAAGATTATTTAAAACTACACTAAAACACACCTGATTTACAAAACACTGTCTAAACTACATCATCTTAAACCAGCCAGCATTAAAAGATGTAATGGCAGCTGGTTCTTGTCATTTGCATTTTCCTGTCTGAGGGAAACAAAATGTACAGGGTTTCGCTGGAGTACTAGCTTTGAATACAGAAACAAAGTGGCTTAAGTAGCTTATCCTGAATGCACAAGTAAATTGAAACCCTTTCAACACAACAATGCTGGTCATAAATGCGTGCAGCGTATACGTTTGCAAATTCTAGTAGCTAATTACCTACCAATTAAACATAACCCTAACGAATAGCTGTGCTGGGATATCACATCATTTCTTTATCCTAAATGGTGATCACTGCAAAGCATAAACTTAACAAGGGAGACAGTCTGAACATAACGTGTCGCTATTTAGAGCTAGGTAATAGGAAATGCTGAGAATGAAAAGAAAACGTCTCTACAGTCTTATGTCTTACCTGGGCATTAGACACTAAACAGATTTTAGGGAGCTGTCTATATGCACCAGGGATCCAAGCCAAAAAAAAAAAAAGTCCACATTACATCTTTTCCTTTTTGAGTCCTTTCTTGTGGCTTGAGCCTCTGACTACTTTGTCCTTAGGCTAGGTAGTCTCTTATGTTCTTTTTTTCCTTCTATCAAATTATTTAAGTTTCTGTTAAACTCCCACTAACAATAAGTAACACTAGACAGGGGGCATGGTTTTTTCATAATAAAGAAAAAGGAGGTTTTGAGTATAAAAGATAAGCTTTGTCACAGATTTACAATTAAATTTGATACATCTTTCAAAAAATCTTTCCTTATATTACTTATCAAGCAAGCTTAGGGTTTAACAAGTTTAACACTTCATGGGAACTTAATACTTCTCAGTCCTAAAAAAACACAGTGAAGGCAGACGTTAGGAAAAGGGCTCAGGCATCTCTGCAGCTTTCCTTCCTACACTGTAACATACCATGTGAAGGAATGTTGCTATCATAGAGGTATGGGATAGGTGAGGCAGTCCAGCAAGTGATCCTTGTTAAATCACACACAAAAATCAGAGTATCTGATTAGAGAATACCAAATGAAATAATTATTTCAAACGTTGTTTCCCGAGTGTTTCACATTGTAGCAAAGACAAAACATGTATTTTAAAGACAGCATTTTTAATTCTCATGCCACAAAATCCTGAGCTGGTTTTATTATTTTCCTAATTGAAAGAACAAGGGAGTTCTTTCCCAAGTGGAGCTACTCAGCTTGCCATACTCTTCTCCTACCTAGTCTCCCTTATGTGATCTGTAAAAAGATCTCTTACCAGTATAAACAATGCTTTCATACTTTCAGTTTTGAAGCAATTCCTTATTTCTTGTATACAAGGCCAAATCACTTAGAAAATAAGCATTCCTTGGCCAAATTGGTGTTACGGAACAACATACTCAACAGGTTCTCAAACTTAAGTGATGGAAGAACTCACGTGAGTAGGCAGGAGAGAATGAGAAGAAGGAAAATGCGATAAAAGAAAGTTGTGATAAACAGCTCAAGAAGGGAAAAGCTGTAGTTTCCCATGAACACAAGAAAAGCGTGTGCGAGCAAATAGCACAAACTATACAGGGAAAAGGCAATGCAAGAGAGTAAGGAGTGAGTTTGTTTTTCTTTTAAATTACACATTGATTTTTTCCTGGCATGATACTCTAGGCTCACCAGTAACTCTTTCTGATAGGTTTACATGCTGCTTTGTCTTATTTATTTTAAAACCCAAAACTGTTAGAATGCCAAAGTAGTCCCAGTTCAGTCTGATATGCCAAGATCTTGTCAGTACTCAGTACAGAAAATTTCTCTGTATCATATAAAAATAAATATTTATGTCTTTTTGTACCAAGTTTGGATTATGTCATGCTACAGTTCAACAAATAACATAAGGATAAATACAACAGCAAGTTTCCTAACTGACAAAATATCCGATATTTAACACTGGGGTTACACAAAGACCCTCTTCTGAAACAGATACCGACAGAGACTGATAGCAGATGCTGTAAATTAATCTCAGAACCCCGATGATGTCAAACATCTTGAGCACTGTATATAGTTTATGGTACAGTATCATCACAATCCTTCAATGGAATTACAGTTTTGTAACTAATCTCTCCCTATCAGTTACACTACGCAGAAACTGTGAAGTGCAAATACAGAGACTACAGGTGTGAATGATTGCACTTGAGACTTTTCCCCCAATCATATTTCCAAGACTGAGAGTGATAAATGGCACACCAGTTATAAATGGGCAATAGGGTCAGTGGAACTAAAAGCTGAGAGTTCAAAGAAAAGTCACAATTCTTAAGAGTTCAGGAAAAGGCCAGAGACTGATGTTGCAATGTTTCATTGATAGATGGCCAGAGCTGTTATACTCCAATTAGAGAAGATAGTTGATTGGCAAATAACAGTGGTAACATGAACACTACAGCCTCAGACCATCCAAATCACCTTATTAGCCTCTAAATGTTATAGTTTTCCCACACCCGTGTACATTTTTTCTTTGACAAAGACTGAATAGCCACAAATAAAATACCCAAAAGAGGTTCTTGCAGTAAGGAAATGAATCACATGAATTAAATAAATAAATCACAACTACATTAGTCCAAATGATGACAAAATCTAAGGGGGACTTTGTCATATCTATGAATAAGATTTATCATGGCAGACTGAAGGTCAAATCTGCTGACAAGTTAGGTACCTAAAATGAACAGAATTCAGAAATAATAAGTTGGACATACAAGTTCAAAAGGCTGATCCAGGAAGCAGCTTAACTAAACAAATCTGCACACACACCTGAATTTGTGACCATGCAAGTCAGAGAAACAGAAAAGGGAAGGTGACAACATATTTCCTTTGCTTAAAAAGCTTATCTTTAGGTACTCCTAAAGAATAAATAAAAAATAAAAGCTTATCTTCGGGAATATCTGAGCACCATTTGCTCAGGCATTTGGAAAAAAATAAAAAATAAAAAAAAAAAAGGGTCCTTGTAACGCCCACAATCCAGGTGAACACACTGCACACGGAAGTACCTTCCATCCTTACCACTGTAGCATCACAATTGTAAAATAAAGAGAGAGATGAAAAGGGGTGGATCTAGAAGGAGCACAGCCATGAGAGAACTCGAGGACGTGGCCTTTTGCCATTCTCACACAAGAGAAAAGGATAAAATAGTTCCTCATTTCAACTCCAATATTACTTCTATTTTTTAGATAACAGCCTAATGTGAAAACCACTGTGGTGGGGCCTGGAACAATTTTGTTTCCTCCTAGATAAGATCCAGATTCTAAATAAGCTAAGCTGGAAGTATCTCCAGAGGCTCTCCAGCTCTACAGAAGATTTGCTGATTAAGCCTCGTTTCCAGGGTCTACTCAGATCCGGAGGCAGCAGACCCCCACAGTCTTATCTCATGATCTCAGATGCTTTAATTTACAGACCTAGGGCCTAAAATTACGACTTAAAAGGGATCATGTACTGTATACACACAATGATTTGCGTTATGAATTAAATTACATGTATTTTCTGAACCTTCCTATCCAAAATAAATAATCTTCATCTTTGCTTCCTGCTTTTTAATTTATCTCTACAATAAAAAAATAAAGGAAAATTATTACTACAGCATCTTCTTTACAAAACATTTTGAATAGTAATAAACTAAAACTAGTTAAATGCAAGGTCTGCTCCAAAAGTAACGCCTCTTTTTTCATGATGTTGGCCCACAACATCAGAGGCGGATGTTGGTGGTATGGCAGTAGAGGTTGAACCTTCCCACCAATATTCCCTTCCATTTTGTTGCCATGGGACAGATGGCAGCAGAGGGGCACTCTGACTAAGTGGTGTCTGACATGGAAGTGCAGATGAAGTAAAGGTGTGGAACTGAATTTCTCTACGCTAAAAAAAATGGCACCCACTGACATACAACAATGCTTGATAGACATTTATGGGGACCAAACAGTGGATGAGAGTACAGTGAGGTGGTGGTGGTGCGGTTCAGTGGTGACAGTGGGTCACCTCTGCTGGCACAGATGTTTACAAGCACGACATGCAGGCTCTTGTTCATGGCTGGTGAAAATGCACAGCTAATGGTGGTGACTATGTTGAAAAATAGTGCTTTGTGGCTGAGAATTTTCTCTATCAAATATTATTCTTGTGCTCTTTGTATCTGTTGTAGTTTCCATAGAAATAAGTAGGAGGCATTACTTTCAGAGTGACCTAAGTATTTGTAGTAGACAAACCAAAAATACTTTCTCTGTGGTATGCCTGGAATTGTCTCAAACATTTGCAAGATAAGATCATCACCATGACAACAGGCTAAAGGCTGACGTGGTCAGAGGAGAGAGCCCTGTAGAGGCAGGATGGCCTTGTTCTATCCAAAACTCCATTTTGAATGGAGTTGTTTACTTGGAGTTTTGACTGCAAACTTGTTGACAACAAACTTGTCGATGGTGCACTTGTTGACAACAAGCCCTGTAAATCTAGAAGGCATAAAAGGACGCCTGAGAGAAGCTCAGGTGGGAACTTCTGGACTTCTAGATGAGTGCTCTCACAGACCGAGGACCACTCTGTTGGCTGGACCACCACTGGAACCCAGACTGGTGATCTCTTTCTTTGTCTGTCTCTTTCTGTATTCCTCCCCACCTCTCTTTCTCTCCTTTCTTTTTTCCTCATAAAGTTGTTAAGCAACGCAAGGCTTATTTCAATTTCTTAAAAAGTTGCATCGTTTAGCTGCACAGCTTAGATAGATAAAATTGTAAGAGTGCCAATACTCTTAAGGTAGTTGTACTACAGAGATTCTCATTAAAATTGATGATTATGTTTGGACCTTGAGCGTCATTTCACCTTAATCTAACTAAGGGGATTTGTGAAAATGGTCACCCCTCCCTCTCTTTACAGGCAGGACATATCAATATTTGCCACAAGATTCATTAAGATGGAACATGAGGAAATTTCACATGGAACATCTATTTACGCTATCTGAAAATATTCTCCAGAGATCTGTATCAGTTTCTACAATGAAATTGTATGAAGAGAAATAATTGGCCATAATCACTATCATATTATACACTTGCATTATGGATTAAACGTCCTAGAAATAATAAAATAATTCATAAATGGATGAAGTGGCTACAACATTTAAAAGAACTTGCTTGCCTTTAAAGACTAGTGTTGCAAGGAGAATAAGAAACACTGTTCACAACATCCAGAACATTGCTAAATGTTCCTTTAGCTATGACTGTTAGGTTTCCCTCATCAAATCACTCCTTACTGTGGGACAAGGCTCCATCCTTGGTTTTAGAAATCAGCTAAAAAGCAGTATAGATGTTCTTAAGTAAAACATTCATAAGGCAGGAAATGAGAAAATTAATTCCCCATCTCTGTGTACTTGTGTATACAGACTGAACACAGAGTCTTTATGTGCTCATATAACATTTGGTACACCATTCACTCCCTCATTGCAAATACTAAATGGGTAGCTATTGAGTTTTCTCATTGCCGAGACACTATCTTTCTTGAGCTACAGATTGCTGGAGGCTAGGAAAATATCCTTAGGAAGTAGTACTGTATGTTGATATATTATTCATTCTTGCTTAAGCACCCACTAGTGGCAGTTGTCAGAGAGTCAACACCACGGAGTTGTGTTACAACCCCATTACAGCTGCGCTAATAACACTGGAACAGTGCTGGTATCACAAACACTACACATATAATTAGTACTGTCTCTTTTCTACTCATATGTCAGAGAGTTGTATTTAACCGTGTCAGCTCTTTACAGTATGCTTTGGAAGAGATGCTTGCCAGAGAGTGAGGGACATGCTTTGATCTAGTTGTACGTTTTGACATCTAACAGCATTTAAAGGTACCTTTTTCAAATAAGCCTACCTTAGCAAGCAAGCAAGCTTGACCGGTCTATAAATTACCTGCAGCTTAAAATGCAATGGTTTTATTTCATTTTGTTCCAAGCACTGGCTTTGAAACATGCCAGCACCTGAACACTCACCTGGGCACAGTGTGGGCAGATCTTGTTTAGCCCGGCTCCCCAGGAGCTTCACAGGCAGCAGCGTAGGCAGAGCAGACAGGGAGGCAAGAAGCAAGCAGCAGTGGTTTGATGAGATGTCTGGGGTGGACACTGAAGGAATAAAACAAAGAGAGAGAATGAAGAAATACAAGAAAGCAAAGCAAATTTTATACTGACATCTCCAAACAGATTGATCTAGAATAAGACAGTGGTCAGTAGTTCCCACTCATGAAGAAAATGAAAACCACTGAAATTAGCGTCAGTTCACAGAAATCCACTGAAAGATAGTCATCCCTTCCTCAGTTAAGCACTTTGTAGTTCATTGAGGACTACAGTTATTTTGTAGAGGGGTGTATTTTTAATATATTATCTAAGATATCACTCAACTCCTGTCCATAATTCCATCGTCTTTTTGTATTTCCCTCCTTTTCCAGTTCTCTCCGTCATCACCTACATACCTTCCACAGCAGAGCTGGGATCTCACAGACTTGCTACAGAACCCTGATTTACTCCTTGAAGGTGATCAGAGCAATGCATGGCACTTGGCAAGTAATCTGCAACTGATACAACATGAGGGAGAGGCGTTATTACAGACTGCTCAACCTGCTATGAGAGAAATCCTGTGGAAGATCAAGATATAAATAACAACCACAAAAGGGCATTTCATGCCAGAATGGATGAAAGCTGTCAAAGTTTGCCATTTACTCTCAGTTATGGACCCAAATTCAATTTAGATACCCTAGCTCTTAGAGCACATCTCCCAGTCATCAGAGATACAGACTCAAGCACCTGATTTACTTGACATGAGATTTTGCATGACAGAAAATCCTCTGTGAACTAAAGGATAGCATTCAAGTTGTTCCAAAAATTAATTCTCAGTGATTCAGAAAAGGGGGTTGAACCTTGGTCTCCAAGATCTCAAAGCAGTAACCTGATCACCAGCTATTTTGGAGAAAGCATCTCCAGCTCCATTGGAGCTATTGCATTTTGTACACGCAGTGTGAGAAACTTTGCCTGGATAGCTGGTGGCTGGGGGAAACTCTTCAGTCGTGAAGGAGAAATGGCAATCTCAACCCAAACCTCAGCTTCCCAGTAGGAGCCTTCATGATGGAGTTACTTGATATTTGGATGCAGACCACAACCACAAGCATTCCCCTTTTTCTCCTCTTCTCTTCCATCCCTGAAATGTGGTTAGGATGAATTTTTATGAATCAGAATTAGATCAGATTTCTTTAATTAGAAAATTCCCCAATCAGCTCCATTCATACAAGGCAGGCGTAGGGCAAATGAAAAACTGTGTAGTCACTCTGACAATTCCTGTGCAGAAGCAGTCTGTCAAACTGAAAGCCAGAATTCAGCATTAGGGAGGTCTGTTTTTTTCCCTGATAATTTCAACCTCTGAGACAAAATTAGCAATTTTGAGAGCAAAGATCAACCTCGCTTCAGAGACTAGATGTGAGAAGTCAGCAACTGTTGGAAGGCAAAAACTGAACTTTGAAGTCCTCAACTTTCATTTAGGACAGCAGAAGCCCTTATCATTCACACTTAAATGACAGTGTTTTTTCTCCAAAGTGCAGATTGAACTGAAGCTGTCTTGCAGAAGACTGAACTTAATCTTCCATTCTGAGAATACTGCTCAAAAAATACAATTTGGCACTTCAAAAGAGACATTTGACTTTTCCTTGTCTCACATGATTGCCCCTTACAGCCCTTGAGCAACTGCAGCTTTGGGAACATTTCAAAGAGAAATGTTCTAGCAACGTGTTCATTTGATATCAGAGAAAGCAGTTAGACTGAGCTACTGTAATCCACATTATCATACATTTGCAAGTGTACTACTGCTTAGTTATACAGACAGCTTAATTTTCTCAGACTTATTTTTAAGCTGTGATACCTAATGCGGCTGATATTTTACGATGCAGTAAAGGTGTGTCCGTATATTTCTCTCCATCAAATCTGAAGAAAAAAAAAATCTGTAGCCATTTGGGATATTAGTAGCTGAAAAACATATTACGTTCCTAAAATTTGTGTTAAAATGTATTCTGTCACTCTTAAGCATCTCAACGAACTATAGTGTGTGTATAGACACACGTATGCATGTGTACATACAGCTATTTCTTTTTTCAAATTTAAGTGATAGCACATGCAAACAAACACATTTTGGTTTATGTATAAACTAATGCTCCAAAGTAATTTTCCATATTTGAAACAAAAGACAAAAACGAAAACCAAAAGCTAGAATTCCCAGCGTCTTTCTGCATCTCATTTAAAACACTTCATTATCCATACCGCCTGCTATTAGGTTCTCAAATATGCTCCATCCGATTTAAAACTTTACATCAAGGTTACCAAGAGGAACAGAATGAGGTCAACACATTAAACTAGATCTTTCTTTTACATCAGCTCCCAGGCAAATCTTCAGATTTTCCTTGTTATTTACAAGGACATTAAGAAGGTCTTGTTCTTTCTACCTCAGTGATTTATTCTTCCCACATGCAGATGCGGTAATTCTTTAGATGCCGGTTAATTAAATGTTCTAGCAATAACAATAGGATCTTAATAGAATAACTTTGATTTATCAACCTTGTAAGAAGTCCGTCCTTTCTTTTCAGGAATCTGATTTTACTATGGGATGTGCTAAATTAGAATTGTAATTCTTAAAATAAATGAGCTAAAAAGGTCTGTCAGACACCTCAAGATACAGATACAAATACGGTCATTGTTTTTATGCAAGTATTTGACAATTTGTTAAATATATTTACAAAAATAACTTGTAATATCAGAAATATATAAAGTTAAGCAAGAACTAGAAATGACCTAGTCAGAAGAGATGTTCTTAAATAACTGCTAGTTTTGTCAAATATACTTCGCATTGCTGCAGTATACTCCAACACAGTTTTGTCGAAAGTTGAGGGAAATAATGATTTTTTTAAAATTTATTTCTTTATTTATTTATTTTAAATTGTATGCATTTGCATTCAAAATTGGACTCTGTTTGTTTGTGTGTTTCCTAAACCCTGCTAAACTTAGCATCAACTACGAGGATTCAGTTTTTGGGTTAAGATGTCAAATTTTGGAGGTGCTTCTGCTCGTGTATTTTACATTTGGATGATGTGGATTCTATTCATAACTTTGATTTGACACAAATCACAGAATACCTGGAAACACACGTGCTCGGCTAACTTGCTCCATGCTGTATTTACATATTTAAGGGTCACCCCAGCTGCTCACTGTCAGTTGTATCCTGGTGGCCAGCACTCTGTCAGGTTCCTCCTGTGAGGTTTCCTGGATAAAGAAGCACCTTGTTCTGCCCTATTTTTTCCTCGCGGAAGCACGCGCTCAGGTACCCTGTCATTCTTACTCAGAATGAACCTGTATAGCTCACACAACCCACAGGTTAAGGCAGCGAGCCTGCAAACACACGTGTGCTTGGGGCTGCATACATGAGTAGCCCCAAGGAATTCAGTCACATCATAAAGGTAAGTAACAGGGCCAGCACACAAGAGGTGATGAAACATATTTACCTCTAGAAAAATCATCAGACACGACCTCCACTACCCAGCCAGCAATTTCCAACATTCTTCCCCTCATCCTGTCTGCTGAAAGAGACTCAGATTCATTAGGATATTACATGTTATACGCAGTGCTATTGGGTGTGATCCAGATGGTTCTCCTTTTGCAGAAAGTTGTAAGTTGCTTGTAAGAAAGTTTTCAATAATTATTTCTTTTTGTATCAAAAATAACTGATGCAGAGAAACCTGGAGTGGTTACCCAGCTTATTGTTAGAGTCAATAGTGTTAAGACTTTAGGTAGTTCAGTGAATTCAACAGGAGATTTAATTGCTTACGAAAGATTTTTAAAGGGAAGAACCCCTGTAGACAGGATCTGAGTAATCTCAGATTTACGTGAGATGAAGAGCAAATGGCACATACAACAGTAAGTTCTGGAAGATATTTCGGTCAAACCAGAGGCATATTTTTCAGGAGACTATTTCCAAAGAGCACGCTATTTGTGTATGTTTGCATTCAAGTAGGCCCAGTGAAACATTCAAAACCTTATCTAAACTATAACAGAATGTGCAATTAAGAAATATGTTCTACAGCAAAGACGCTGAAGTTTTCCTTAACTGTCAATTAGAAAGTTATAGTTTTTAACTTTAGAAAATAGCCCAACATCTATACCTCAGCTTTATACTAGTGGTAACCAGAACACAAATACTAGGGTCCAGAAAAATAATGACAACAGATGAGCCCTGCCACCATCACTGCTACCTAAACGTGCTTGGCAGCTTGCGTGACCGGACACCAACCAGAAGATTAAACAGAACAGATTCCTCCCTAGGCTGCTTTTGTTTACATATTGGGGAAAAAAAAAAACCTATTCTGTTCTTTAGCTACTTGTAGTTACATAGCTCAACAAAGAGCGTTTAGTAGTCTTCCTATAGCTTGATAGTGCACGTTTATCAAAGATACTGCTAGCTTGGCCGGAAAAGTCACTTATAAAAACTCTTACCTTATGTGGAGAAGACAAATTAAACCCAAGTTTGCAGCTTGAGCTATTCCTTTCCTTCTAAGGATGAATTTATCTCTTTTCAGTTCAGTACCTCTGTGCTCTCTTCTGACCTAATTTTGCCTGTGATAAATGCCAGGGTTTTGGTGGAGTCACTTGAGCTCCTATAAGAAAAGAACTGAAGGTAAAAAATGAATGCACTCAACATTCCTGCTCTGACAGATTGCTTGTCAGGACACTAAAAGCCTTGCAAGACTACAGGTGAGGTAAAGCCTCAGAACTGCCATTCTTCAGACAAAATTGCATTTCAGTTTTTTACTAATTATTCTGTACTAACGTAATGAAGTTAAAGATCATTCAGACTAAATAGGTCTTCAATTCGTACAGGCCTGATACAGCCTGTTTTATAGGATTCATTCCCAGGGGTATTGCGTGGCTAGAGGACATTCAAATTAAATTTCAGCCTTGGTTTAGAACAGCAGAACGACAACAATCCCGTTCTACTGAGAGGCACTACGAAGCTGGCCAAAGAAATTTCTCATTTTGACTGCTTTCTTTTCTTCCCTTTGCCAATCACCCTACAGGGAATGTTTTCCAAATAGCATGAAAGACTGAACACAGCTGTATCTGCTCTTGTGGAAATGGGCATGAAATGACCACAGGAAGTGCCTTGTAGCTTGCCACCTCAATACTTCTGGATGGGCCCTGCGGTGCAGTGAAGGACCTGCTGCCAAAGCACGCAGCACAGCTGTACAGGATGAGGCCAAAAGCTCTTCTAACCAAACATTCTGCTGCTGATATTAACCAATAATCAATTATTGGAGAAATCCCATGGTAAGAACTGGGCAATTTTTCCTCTACTCTATGCTCCCAGCTTCCATCACTCTGCAGCCTTGGGGCTTGCTCTTTAAGTAACACCTCCTGTTGTATTATGTTGGCCCACAACATCAGAGGCGGATGTTGGTGGTATGGCAGTAGAGGTTGAACCTTCCCACCAATATTCTCTTCCATTTTGCTGCCGTGGGACAGATGGCAGCAGAGGGGCACTCTGACACAATGGTGTCTGACATGGAACTGCGGATGAAGCAAAGGTGTGGAACTGAATTTCTCTACGCTAAAAAAATGGCACCTACTGACATTCACCAATGCTTGATGGACACGTATGGAGACCAAACAGTGGATGAGAGCACAGCGAGGCGGTGGTGGTGCGGTTCAGCAGTGGTGACAGCGACAGCGGGTCACCACCGCTGGTGCAGATTTTTGTGAGCGTGGCATGCATGCTGTTGTTCATCACTAGCACAAATGCATTGCTAGTGGTGGTAACTATGTTGAAAAATACTGTTTTGTAGCTGAGAATTTGCTCTATCAAACAGTGTTCTTGTGCTCTTTGTATCTGTTGTAGCTTCCAGGAAAATAAATAGGGAAGCATTACTTTCAGAGTAACCTACGTAGAAATTGCATTTTCCAAAGGTACCAGAAACACAAGGGCTCATTGCTCACCCTAAACTCTTCCTGGGCTTGTAGGACTCATTGAGCTTTACCTCAATAAAGAGAACTGTCCCTCACAGAGCAAAGAATTGAGTAGGAGAGGAAAATTGTAGAAGATATCTTAATCTTACCTGACCCCACAAGAACAAAAGTTGTCTGCTTATGCTGTTAACAAACACTCATTTCACATGAGATAAGCTAGAAAATGCTTTCATCAGAAGATCAAATTATCTTCCATTAGAAGAGCTCCGTTCTTGCTACAATGTCCCCTCGAGCCTCTGAAAATAAATTAAAAAAAAAATTAAGAAATACACCAAAAAGTAACGTTATTCTTAAAGGAATAGGATTATAAAATTTCTGAACCAATAAAAAAATGCAGCATTACATGTGTTAAGAGTACAATGTTTCCCAAGCCTATATGATAAAATTCCACAATGTCTTAAAAGATTCACTGAGGTTCTGAAAAGTCAGTATTTAACCATCAAAATCTGTGGACCTACATGAAAGGGACATGCTTGTGAAAATTTTAATTGTTTGTATTCTCACTTTTGAGGGAAGAGTAGACAGCTTCCATACCCCCTATTGCTAAATCATTTCATTTCCTAGAAAGCATATGGATTTTCAAAGATGATTTAAGGAAATCAAGTGTTGCTCTCCAATGTCAGGGATAGTGAGACATTTAATGTAGTAGTCTCTTCTGAAAGCCCACCCCAAATTAAAAAGGAAGTTTAAAAGGTACAGGCATATTAATCGTTAATCACCTTACACAATACTTCCCCATTTCTTTCACACTTAAGCCAAGCAGAAACCAGAGTCCTATTTACAAAGTACTCAGAACATGACCATGCAGAACTTCATAGGAAACAATCAGCTTTGGTTTAAAAAAGTCTCCACGCGTGACTTTGGCATCCTAGATGCTTTTGCAGCAATAAGATTTAAAGGCCTCAGTGCTTCATACATTTCTGAAAACAGAGTAATATTTTCCAAAGTTAATTTCTCAAAATAAATTACACTCTTACTTACAAAACATGCAATCAGTATCAGAATACCAGTTATAGAGAAAATAGCAGCAATATCTTCAGAGCTTCATATTGCTGTTACACATTTTCCTATTTTTGGTACTTTTTATAGACATATTTTATGAATTATTCTGGGCCTTGAGACTTTTTCTCGTATTGGTGAGCAAGATTTCAGAAAAAGCTGTCAGGGCTGCAGTAGAGGAGGGAAAAGAAAATCACGTTTTACGTGTGTGTCTCACATTGCTCTCCACTTTCCACGATTAATTATAGAGGAGACAGCATTTCCAAAATCGGGATTCCTGAGACACAGCTAATTTTCTCCACTTAGAAATCAAAAAAGACATTGGAATTGGCGGTAGAAATGATAGACTTACAATTGGCTCTGCTTTCTAAAGCCAGATGCAGACAAAGAGAGAATTCAAATTATTACTATTACAATTGTCACCATTATTAAAAGGAAAGCATTTAGCATCAGCAACTAACAAGGCTAAAGACAGCCAAGACTCGTGGTCTTTATATCAGCACCACGACAGGAATTTGATAAGGAACACGTTCAGGGTGCTGTGTAGCATTTTCGCAGCCCCGCGTGGAAGTTTTCTGCAAGGAAGTGCTGGCTGCGTGGGAACAACTCCCTGAGAGCGTACCTGGCTTCTGCGGCACTGCCAGCAAGGCAGCCAAGGCTCTGGGTTCAGATCTCCTTCTCCAAAACCTTGCAGGGAGGGGCTGCATTTATTCCACTTACTCCCAAGAGGAGTTTGCATAACAGTTTGGTCTGCTATGTCTGAGGGGACTGGAAGCAGCTAATTCTGACACCGGTGATGACAGCAGACATTTTCTTATTTTTTTTCCCCTCTTTCAGGAGGAGAGAAGTACAACTAAATAAGGACTAAAGGCTGGATCCCAGAAGCAGTTGTCACTGAATGGTCATTTCAACGAGGCTGTTTTGCGCTGGTATCCAAGTTGCTGCTGCTGTTTATGCAAACAGTTATCTGTGGCAGCCGTGAAGAAGCCATGCACAGAACAATTCTGGATGCTGGAATCCCACAGTTCACTGGGGACACAAAGGCTCTAACAAAGGAAAGAAGGTAATAGCACAGAAATAGCTAATAACTGAGTAATTGCACGGTGTGCACCATAGGGAATGACTTTAATATTGGCATAATAAAACTGATTTTTAATTGACTTTGACATTACAGTTATTCTAAAATGAGTGTTATTCTGCTTAAAACCATATTTTAAATAACATTTTCTTTTATATCACCTATAAAGCGATAACGTTATCCAAGAACAGAGATTAGACTTGGATTGTGACTATATCAGATACCAAGGGGTAAGTAACACCTGAAACGTGATTCTGTTCCACACAGACCTCCAACACTTACACATTTGTATTTCACCGATAACTATGCAGCTTTCTTACAGTTTCTTCTATACTTTTCATATGCTTCATTACTTTTGAAAGTATTTTTTAAAGAAAGTATTTAACATTCAAAAAATCAAAACAGATCTTTAAATCATTTTAAGGTTGCACATTTGCAAAGCTCTGGATATCTTCAGACAAAAATGGTTTGTCAAAAATCAGACAAGATGGAATCACCAAGTCCTTACCATCAAATCTGCTCCTATGGCAACATACAGTCATCCAGAATTCTTAAAATGCAAGTCTGCAGGCTTTTGTCTTTTGCTGAAAGTGCTGTATATTCTACTTTCACCTTTGTGGAGGAAGAATCAGAATACACATATGCACGCACATTTTGTGCCAAATCCCAGGCTATGGGCAGCAACAATTTTGTCTAATCTGTAGGAGGAACAGAGGAAGACTGGCTTGGCAGCATACAACTGAGACTTGTTTTTAATATCTCTTAGGCTTTCTTCTAGCTTTTCTAGAAGGTCGTGGTTCTAGAAGTAAGATTCAATACCCTCATCAAGATGCACTCCTCAAATGTACAGCCTAACCTTGTTTTTCTTTTATTTCTACTCATTTTACTTTCCATACACTGCGGAGGACACATCTTTCTCTATTCTGTCTTTGAAAACTATAAGCTGTTCAGGGTAGCTATTCACTCTCACTGCTAATCATCTTAGCATGCTGTCTAACAAGTGAACTTCTCTCTCAGATAAGTTTTCAAAAATACACACTAGGACAACCCGGCAGGTGATGATACACAACCACACATCCTCAAGTTTTGTGTTGCTCCCTGCCACAAGTGAGGGTCAGGTCCAACCATCTGTATTTGCTCAGGGAGGTGCACACGTGAACCATGACAGACAATACTTCAACCTCTGAAACTGAAAGCACGTTTCCAAGTGGTGCACATCAACCTTTTAGAGGAGGATCAGAGCAGGAGTCTGTTTCTTACTATTACAGCCCCTCATGACACCATACCATTACGTCATGTTAAGATTTTTCCCAGTGTGTGTAATTTTAGACCATATAAGTTACAACTACATATTCCCACTGAATGCTTCCATTACAGCTTAAACTGAACCACACAGAACACACCTTGACACATGAAGTGGGAATGGTGCTGCGTACAGGATTACTTTCACCACACAAACTGTGAATCAGCACAAAAACCTCTCAGCAGTCTGGACATCAGCAAAAACAAAGACCATAACAACAAAAAAAGAACAATTTACTGCACTTCCATTCTGTAACAAGGCATGCACATAACTAGTGCTAACGTAAGGGACTGTAAAACGCCGTTTGGAGTTTATAAGCAATGTTGGTTTTATTGCACTTTCCTGAGCGTTGTAGGTGCTCCTTTAGGAAAAATCCCATATCTCCAGTTGGCCTTCAGTGGTGGCAGGTTGCTCACTCCAGGTTAAACCCAACAAATCTACATGAAAAAGTCTGACACACAATCCTTTGGCACAATTTCACCAGGAAAATACAAACAAAAGTCTGTTTCTCAGTACCCTCTCAATTAGGCCCAAGGGGGGAGGTGTTTAAAATGGCCCCAGGTTTTACAAAACATTTAGCAGCTCTCACCATGAGAACTGACAGAGAAGAGAGAACATTGCCACACACACCAATTCAGTCCTGTGCTTTGGCAAGCTTCTCCCTGAGTGTTTGGTAACGAGCACAAGGTGCACCTGAAGAAACCTATTGCTCCCTTTCAGCAAAGAATGTGGGAGGGGAGCTATGAGGAAAACTCCATGCCAGAAGTATGACATATTTCCTCCTGCTCAGTGCCAAGGCTTTGACAGAGCACCATAGCAGCTGAGGGTTATTGTCAGCCCCTGAGCTTTCCACATCCAAAGTGACAGGAGTCCATCGCCACCAGGCTGCCAGCCACATGACATGGTGCCAGCCATTCGCAGCGCAACGTGGCTGGGAAAGAAGCACAGAGCTCTGGGGAACAGGTGAAGGACATCTTCAGCCAGTGAAACAGTGAACATAGAGCAGCTGTGGCAGTAGTAAAAGCCATCAAGCAAGGCTCCTTTGTTCAGACACCTGGCATGGCCCAGCACCAGCCTAAGTTCTGCAGCCCTCACAGAGTGCTGTGACTTGCAAGAAAGAAAAACACAACAGTCCAGATCTTAAGAGTTCTGTTGTTGTGGCATCTTCTTTTATGCTTCCCGTTGATACATGAAAAACTGAGCATCAGAGATTTTGTGCTGCAGATTTAGCTTCTGTTTAAAATAGAGCAAGTTTGAGTAAATAAACATGTACCTTCTTTCCTGCCCATATGATTTCATACACTATGAAGTTAAGAAAGGACACTTCAGAAGTCTTAAAGCGTATACAGCAAGGAGAAATGCTCACAGGAAAGTTCTGATAGATACGGTAAAGCAGACTCAAATTCCATCCATCTTTATCATGCTGACCATGAGTACACCAAAACACCTCAGGTTCTCTCTCATGTTTTCACAGCTGTCTTGTGTAATGCTATTTTGGCCTTGAGCTTGCAGGACTAAGTGACGCAGAGGAACAAACACTGAGCAAGACTTAAATTCATCAAGAATGAAGAAGCTGCCACCGGTCCAGGTCTAAATATTGAAAAAGACTAACCGCACCTCCCGATATGTCCAGCACATAAGAGATTGCTGCTTTGTAGCTTTTCTCCCTACCACAATTTTGGCCATTTTCATTTCTCTGTAATGCTGAGCTCTTAGGGTTGTATGCAGGAGAAACTCAGCAGTCTGTGGGATGAAGAAACATTGCATCATCTGCCACAGGGAAAGCAAACACAATGGCACGACGAAGGGCAGAAAAGCCCTTTGCAGAGAATTTTCTTTCTCTATTCAGGCTGCTGGCAAAACCCTGGCTAGTTTCGTCAGTGGTCAGCGATACAGAAGGTAAGGCATAAGGCTCTAAGGCTCTCTAGCGATGTTCCCAGCCCAGTATGATGTGCTCAGCACCTGGACTCATGTGCTAGCACCCAGAGCTGCCAGCCAAGGCTGGCAACCTTGCTCTTCTGCACTTCCCGACACAGCAGAGCGGGCCCCACACACCACACTTGATTCCTACGCTCCCAGCCCCAGCAAGCGGCCCTTGCCTGCCTCCCACTTGCCAGCCCTGCGAGTGGAACCAGGGCTGGCTGGAAATTAGCTCAGCGTGTGCTGACATACCACTCTGGAGAGCCTATTTGAAAGGTTAATAACTTTAAAAATCCAATTAGAGAGGCTAATTAGCTAAAGTAATCTTTGGTCTGCCTACTTAATCTCAAACTAGGTGAACATAATAAATATTAATCTCATCTTCATTTCTTCTTCAGCACCACGTAGGGTGCTACAGACTGCTGACAGCTCTGTTTTCAGGCAGGCACCACGAGGAGGCCTTCTGCAGAGCAAGTCCAAATACAGAACAACAGCTCAAGCCACAGACCCGGTGTAACAGAGGGGATGCTGACACGACAGCACTGACAGGCGGGTAGGGGATGCTCCATACACACTCAAATGGAGCAACTGTATTTCTTCAGTCCAGTATCCCTGTGGAATTCTTCCTTCCCAACTTGGGCTATGTCAGTCCATCTTGTTTTCACTATTGCTTCTTCACACGCATGTATTTCCAAAAAGGCAAGAAGCCTGTTAGTTAGTTAGTTACTAATGCACTAGCTAATTGGTAACAGGCTCTGGGCATCTCCTGACACCCTGTTCCCTCATTTCACAGATTGTTCCTCCTGATCAACAGCCAACGTAACAAACAGCTGAAATAACTATTTTCATCATAACTTCAAAAAAATTCCCACAGATTTCCAGTGTATGACTTACTGAATCTGTTGTTCATGTACAACCCCATGGTTGGAAGATTAAATTCACAACACGTTCTAAACGCCCTCCAAGACACCATCCGTGATCCTCTTGTTTAGGTCTCAGAAAGTTCTTGGGAAAGGTTCTTGGGAAAGCTTCTGGGAGCCCACAGATCCTACCAGAGCCACATTTTTGGGACAAAAAGTGAATTTCAGAGCCAAAGGACCAGTCAGTGAGAACGCTGTGCAGCGATCACTAGCCGTGTTAATACCTCAGAATGCCGCCTGAGGTCACAGCAACATTGGCTGCACCAACCTGAACAAACCGCTGAAAGAAGCTGCCCGCCATGCCAGAGCTAATCACTGAAGGCTTTGTATGCTAAAATCCACACCTGCTTTCTAATGCAAGCTAGGATTAGGGAAAAGAAATTGTTCTGATTCATGTGAAGGCATCAGCGGTAGCTTTTGCACAAAAAGTGCAAAATAACTTTCTGTCACTGCAGCCACAGGCAAGTGTGAAATGTCACGAGCAAAAGCAACGCCCGCAGGCATTAACTGAAAAAACAAACTCATTTTATATCGCTCCTAGCTTTCCAGCGACTCAGACTTCGGCGCCCGCCCGAGGTCGAAGCACGGAAGGCACCGGCATGCAGCACGCCCGCGCCTCGCCCAGCAGCCGCGGCGGGTGCCCAGCAGGGGGCGCCCGCGCCCCGCAGTCTGCTCCGCAGCGCGGGGCAGCCCAGGGCGGTGGCCGCGGCGCGGGGCGGGAGGTGGCGGCCGCCCGCGGCCTCGGATCTGCGGCAGCCGCGTCCTGAGCAGCGTCCCCGGCTCTCAGTCTGCTGTTTCTCATCTCCCAAAGCCAGACTGTGACACTTTTGGTACATGTACGTAGACAGAGGAAGCTTAAAATGTTTCAGTCTTTTTCTCCTTGAGGTTAAAAACCAGACAACGAGCTGCCTCCAGCTCTGAAGCAAGCAGTCACATTTCTAGCACTGTTGTCCTTCAGGCCTTAGCAGACTCTGTTCTCTGAGAAAATACGTCACTGGAGCTTCTGACGTGACTGCTTATACCATTGGGCTATTCAGAAAACAGTCCCAGAAGTATGGCAGGCATCAGAACAAGCCAAACCTGACCCAGACAGAACCCACCAGCATTGTGAAATCCGCAGCATGAAAGCACTGTAAATAATACATGCATTATACACTTAGAGAAGAAAAGCTATCCAAATTAATGCGCTCATTTTAAATGACTCGCTATATAGGTCACCTGAAAAGCTCACCAGGAATGCACTGTTAAAAAGTTACACACAGACCATCGCTGAGCACTGCGGTGAAAACATCCAGATTTCTAGTTTAGTGAAACAGACAATCTAAGAAAGAAAAACTTTCTGAGCACCATAATGCAGTATGTAAGAGTTTGGGCAAAACTGATCAGACAGGAAACTTCAGTTGAGTTGAACTGTACTCCTCGCTGTCAGGCTGCTGCCAGGTAAGACTTTTCAAAAAAACATTTCAGTTTCACGTATCTGTGTTCACCTGCAGTCTGTCTTATGTCATTTAAGACAGGAGTTCATCTTTCCCTGGTCTGAGAGAAGCCTACTTCAATGCTGAAATGTCTAACTCAGGGACTTCGCACAAAGAAAGAAATTCCTCTGCACAACCTGATAATCTCCTACACAATTCTTTTGTCTGTGCTGACGGGACATTTGCTACTGCTCTGGAGAACTATAAAAAGAATCGCAAGGCAGCACACCACGCTAGCGTCAAAGGAAGCCTACTGCAAGTGCAGCTGCCAGAAGCTGTGCAGGGAGTGCTGCTACTCCCTAACTGCAGGGACCACCAGAAGCCTTATCCCATTACAGCCCATGGCTCTGCCTGAGAAGGCTGTAAGACTGAAAAATATGCTTTGTTCCAGAGAAGGTTCTTCGGAGCCATGACATAGGTTTCTTGTTACTGTCAGGAGTACTATTTTGGAAAAGAGAATCTCAGAAGGGTCTTTAAAAGAAGTAAAAACGAGCTTTCAGGTTGCTGGTGGACAGCCACATGAGCACTGTGCCTACTTCTCCAGTACACCAGCCCTGGAGTCACCGTCCTGCTGAAGATGCAGAAGAAAGGGGATGGATGACATACATCAGTGACTTCTGGGAAAAGGAGAGGCTTCTCCCAGCTATTGACACGATTCCTTCCTCCTGAAATGGCATGCCTGACTCGCTTGGGATCCTGTCCAAAACACATCCACTTCCTTTCCCCCTTCTACAGAAGGGACCTCTACTCCTCCTATGGCAAAATGCAGTTTTGCCTACATTGCTGAGATGCCTTGAGTCTTGATCGAATCCAAGATGAGAGAATGTAGCAGCCTTTCCTCCCTCTCACCCTGCAGAAATCCTGATGGAATAGGAATATCTCTGTCCATTCACACATCTGAGCGTTTTTGTAGTTGTTAACACCTCTAATTTCTCTGTTGAGCTTTGCTGGGATGAAACTCCACAATACTTTCACTCTGGAAAGATGTTTTAGACTACAGTACTTTGGAGCCCCTCAGCATTTACTCAGAGTCCAACACTTCCTTTGAGACATTCTTTGTGCTGCATCCTTTTATAGAAACACTGTAAACAGTATTTAGAACAATTAGCACACCATTTAAAACCATACTGTTCACTCTTAATAGCAGAAATAGAGCAAAACAGGTCAGCTTAGAACTGGCTGTATTACACGCTTTTTTAGCTAGAACTTCCCATTCTTTGGTTGCTACCTTGGACAGAACTCTTGCGACACTCTTTGCCAAACAACTGCTTTCTTCCCTCCCTAAAAAAAACATTATAGTCAGCCATGAGTCCACTGCTTTCTTTCAAAAGTATTTTGACTGGGGAGGAGATGAGAGGTAATTATCCAGCTAGTAGGATGGAGATAAACGCAAAGTTTTACAACCTTTTGTACTTCTGATAGACAACAGCCATCTGAACTCATTATATTTTTTTGCTTATAACCAAGGACATCATGCATATACAAAACAACCCCCTTTAAAGCACACAAACATAAAATACTTAGAGTACTAGAGAGCAGATAAAAATGCATCGTACTTTTCAGTCAGTATTTTTACTTGTATGTCTACTTCAAGAACAAAGGCAGAAGAATAAACGTTATCTATGTGATCCATCCTTCCTAAGGGATTATGGCCAGTTTTAAATATTGTCAGTTTACATCTCAAGGGTTTGATTTTTTTTAGAAAAGATACTCAGCTTTCCAAAGCTTGTTAGACTCCTTGTCAAGGGAGAAATTATTTAGTTTTACTTTGTTATTAATTAGAAAATGTTATGGCTCTTCTCTGTCAACTACGATGAGCACATAATTAGGCCCATCACATTTCATTTCAGTTAATTTTACAGAGCATAAATCTCTGAAGAAACCTAGAAGCACAGATATCACTCTATCCAGTTGCAAAGATATTGATAGCAAAAAAAATAAATAAAATCAGTACTATTTTACTTGCTCAGTGCAAGGCATTTGAATAAGTGGATTACAGAAATTACAGTGGACCAAAAAAGAGGGGGGGGGGAGGGACTCAGTTCTTAGCACAGCACAAACCCTTGTATGCAAAGTATATTGATGACTCCATCCAAAAGATGGTCACTGAAGTGGAAAATTGTCTGCATCACCTGTTCAAATACCTTGCATCAACCATCAAATTTAAATTTCCATCAGCTGAAAGTGAACATGTGTCTGTGCCACATACAATGGCAGGTCTCAAACTCACACTCAAAACTTTTGAAGATAATAAATTCCCTTTCAGAAATTCCAAGAGACTGTACAGATCCCAAAGCAAAACATACTTGTTAAACACACACCATGAGCATGGAAGGGAGGAAATAAGACTTCTGACCATCCAAACCCAACTTGGACTAATCAAAACGATGTTCTCTCCCTCAAGGAATGAGGCCTTTATTATTTTATTTGGGGGAAAAATGTATTTTCTTTCCTCCTTCCCCCCTTTTCTTTTCCTCTTTGTAAACCGTCTGCTTCATGAGATGCAACACTTAAAAACATTTCCAAATAAAAGAGCTTCATAAGAAGATTACAAGAATGAATTATGTTATACTATTAAAATTTACAAGATTTCCAGTTACATGGATCAAGCTTTCTCTCAAAAATCTAACTCTCCAACCTCTTCAACTGAGAAAACATGAGCTTTTTCAAATTACAGTATTCAACTCTAAATTATATTGTTTAGAACTTCTTGCATAAAAAATATTTTTAGCCTAATCCATATAAAAGTTTATTATGTTTATGTAGTAATTCCCTCCATCTTTTAATCCCTTATTATCTACAGGGGAAAAAAAAGCAAACAGAACAAATACACATTTTCAAGTCCTTAGTCCACAGCTCAATTAGAAGTTTCACTGTCACAGATTAAGGTCACAGACAAAATCCAACCTTTGTTCCTTGAAGGACATCAATAGGAATTATTGTTTCCTCCCCCCGTTGACCGCACATCCATGAAATACAAACGGGTACAGAGAAATTTAACACAGATAATGAACATCTCACAAAGTGATAGAAAATATGTGGATACAGAACACATACAGGGTAGGTAAAGTGCAGATACCAGCTAAATCCAGTAGAGCAAAACAGCATAGATTTTTGCCGAAGTTTGACTGCAATTTAAGCATTCTAGACCAAGCATGATGATCAGATTATTCCACGTCAGGCACAGCCTCTACAACCTTCATAAACCTGAATATAGTGCTGTGATACAGTGCACACGATACCCTTCGCGCTTCTAAAACACTCAGCTACCAGATAGCATGTGTGTGGACAGCAGTATTTCACCCTCAGATCACACACGCATACATATCAGACTGGCTCCACGGAAAGTACTCCAGTACCTGTAGATGTGAAAAGTTACACTGACATGGAGATAGAAGCAGAAGAATCCTGGTTCCGTACCAGTATTTCTACCTGGTAACAAAGGCAAATTAGAAATCCTGGAAAGTGGATACTCCCGTGACTTAAACAGGGAGCAACTACACAGGAGAAATAAATAAATAAATAAAAAGAGGGAAGCCAAAACCTTTTTTTGAGAGGTACTTAATTCAAATACAAAGGCAGGGATGCAGGATGACCCTTCATCATATTCCTTAAAATTCATGATGAATCCGAGCAGCAAACGCTATCCTGAAAATAAGCCTGTCTCAATATAGAATTCCCAGTCAGTGAGAGGAAGATTTGAGTTGATCCTAGCCACAGAAAACAAATCAAGCTGTTCTCTCAAAGCGCCATCTCGAGGAGTTGTTTCTGAGAAGTGCATCCTTCTGCAAGTTACAGTGAAGATCTGAAATCCACAATGCAGAAAAGTTTCTAATCACATCCAAGATTTTAAAAGCATGACAGTACAGTTGGAGTGCACGTGTATGGTAGCAATGGTTGAAGACAAATAACACAGGTGCTTGCAAAAGTTTTTTTTGTCTTGGCTCCCATAAGAATTAAAACTGAAATAGAAGAGCTGAGACAAGCAGCGAGGTTCTGCTGATGGAAACTCAATTAGACGAATACCAACACTACTGGTCTGCCTACGAGATGAGGTGATCCTTATGAATTAAGGATGTTTTCAGTTAAAACCTTATCCATTAAGCATTGGATTTCAGACGATGTTTGGAGACATAATACATAAAGGAAAACTCAACATCAATCACAAGAAAAATAATTTTCTTTTGTTTGATGGAAGGTGCATTTTGCTAAAAGACCTCTTTGAATAAGAGCTTTTATTTATCTACAGTCATCTCCACTTCAGAAGCAATGCTACAACTGATACTATTTTTCTTGCATCGCTCTAGACAAAAACAGAACATATTCTTTAAAAATTTATGTACATAATTTGAAAAATGATGCACACATTAGTTGATTTATATACTTGGAATGTTTCATCGACCTTCTTAACTTGTGTTTGTATAAGGCCTCCCACAAACACTTGGGCTCACTGTATTTTTAGGAAAGGAAACAAAATGAAGAATACAAACAACCACTATCATCTTTCTTAACAGACTTTTACTTTTTCTGGACACTATCAGCTTCTTTCCTGTGTGCTGCTGTTTATCTCAGCTATTTTTCTGGAGCATCACATGTATGTTGGAGTAACCTAAGAATAATCTGAAAGATATTTAGGTATAATGCAGACATTCTCAGTTTGGGATCTTGTTTGGTTGGTTTTTAATGCTTGAATGTGAAACACACACTTTTGATTATGCATGTTCTTTGTGTTTTCTAGAGCAAATCTGTTGTCTGTACCAGTCCTTAACTGCAGTTGCAGTACAGATCGGCCACAAACCCATGATGACTTAATAATGAATTTCTAGTCTACAACCATGTATTTGGCGTGACTTCAGGATGATAGTTTCTAACAAGTACAAATTTACTTCATCAATCCTCTTCACTTACTTGTTCAAGCTGCTGCTCATGGTCTGCTAAGCTGGATCTAACACACCTGCAATGACAGCTTTATAACTAGGAAAAACAGGATTTCTGATTGTACCAGAACATCAGTGAAAGTAGAGCAATATGATAGGTCACCTAAAAAGAAATCACCTGAATGAGAAAAAAAAAAAAAACACCTGAACATAACTGAAAGACTGTAGTGCCTTCAAGATCCTCCACAGTATGATGCAAAATAAGGGAAAAGTACCTTTGCATTTAATTCCTTGTGCGAGTAAACAAGCTTGGGTTAAATTCCCTTAACATCAATTATCCTATAGACTGAGAAGGCCTGATTAAAATCTCATATTCTCAATTTTGAAGACAAAAAAACCCTATATACTATCAAGAAGCAAAATGAACTGTATGCATTACTATCCTACACAGCTGCTTGCATAGGTGTTCTCCTAACCACTGTGAATCCGAGATCTCTTATTACAGTGAAAAGAGTAAGCTTTTAAAGACAAAATAGAACCTTAATGATTTAACAGAAGGTTTGCATTCATATACAATACTTAAAATGTATTAAAATAGTAAAATATTTAAATATTTACTTCTACACTACTGAACAGACCTTTTCAGTTCCACTCAAAATTCAGACATTCAAATGATTACATCTTTATCTCGAGTATTATGACCTATGATGGATTATTTTCATACTCTTAGAAACTGAAGAAAATCTAAAAATAAAATAAAAAAAAACCTTGTCTTTTCCACTTATGTATCTTAGGTGCTCTTTTGAAGTGAAACATTTTCTTCCTATTTTTACCTTGGAAAGAATGCCTTTTCTCCTGTGTTTGCCATGGGAGATTACACAGGTGCTCTGGTTAACTGCTTCCTGCAGGGTTAGAGAAGAGCTTTCCTTAAAGGTTTTCACAAACATTCGAATTCAAAACCTGTTAGCAATAAAGAAATAAAAGTCCTCTTTCACTTTTTTTTTCTTTTACCATTATTTAAAAAGGCAAAGGACAAATTTAATATGTTCATTGTGTATTAGAAAATACACAATGCTAATTTGGCATATTACTCAGATTCAAATGAAAGTGCAACAGATGCAAAATGTGAAATCCTTTAAAATGCATCTTCACCCTTTTCACAGTGTGTATCTTTTTTCCTTGAGAGGTGAAGTTTCATCCACAAGTAGTTTCAGACCTAAAAAAGAAAAGTCTCGAGTAGTACTGTGCTTCTAATAGCTCAATTTAATACAAAAAATGGGTAGATTGCAAAGTATGAACCACTTCAATATTGAAAACAGAAGAGGAAGGTACCCCTAAAAAAAAATTTTCAAGTGAAGCCCACATTCTATTTACTGTATATATTACAATCCAGTGTATCTCAACAGTGAATAATTTTCAAGACTGATGTGCCAAGATTGAATTTAGACTCTTCTTGCGTTTGAGTTGCCTACATTTATTCTCACTACACTTCTAGGTGGTCTGAACTCAATCAATCCTTCCTTCTCTCTCCGTCATTTTGTTAGCAGAAATTAGAATACTCTCCTCTTGAAAGCCTGCAATGAGAAGTTGAGTGCCGCTCCAATAAAACATACAAACAAACATTCACATATTTTTACTGTTCTAACACAAAATGTTCTCTATAAAGAGTAAGAATCAGAATAGTGTCAAGGTAACAAGATTAAAGACATTAAATTTCTTAATCCACAAAATAAATAAGTTCCTTCATTAAAACCAGACAGAATTTCAATTCTACAAAACAAGCTTTGTAGATCTTTTCTTTCACTTGCAACAGGAATTTAATTAGGACACACACAAGATTTCTGAGATACTTTGTTGCAACAATAGCAACACGTTTCAAGTAAGGAATTAGTGTAAGGTTTTATTTCTGGTCACTTACATAACTAAAATACAATTTTTAAAAAAATTCTAATTAACCCTTAAGATTTGCAAAGTCCACTTTTTCAAAATCTTTATTTCCTCTACTCAAATCAACTCCTAAAAATTTTGCTCAGAGGTTGTAATATATTTCTAATGAAAATAGTTTTTTTTTCCTAAGTTTTTTCTAATAGAAGGAAGGTGCCATTATTCTTTTGCTTCAGAAACCAGTCCTTGTCATCAGAATAGATGCGGCATGGCCACACACACACAAAGTGTTCATGTGCAGTATCATACAGATCAGATAAGTATATACAAAAAAAAAAAGTGTATAATACTGTGACAGTTTTTCAGTATATTCACACAGTAATCTCTGACTACCTTCAACTAAACTGGCCATAAATCCTGAAGAATCTTGTCTATAAAATTGAGTTACCCATCAATATACTGTATCTCTCCTAAAAATACCCGTATTTTACACTAAGATACAAGGTATCTGCTTGCAAACACAAAAGTAGCCATAAATAAAACTTTATTCTTTCATTTCATTTACAAGCTACCAAGTACCATGTATTTACACAGCACTGGACACTTAAAGTAGTTGCAGTCACAAAATGATCCGGACAGCTGTTGAGAAAGTAAAGGATCTTAAGATAAAAGCAAAGTAATACTGTAACAGATAAGTGGCAAAAAAGCAGTTTTGCCATAATTTTCAGACTTGCATGTTGCATCAATTCTGGTTGAAACGGCTGAGCGCCATGCGATTCTCAGCTTTAATTGTTTGCAGTCTGGCTAAAGTTTGTACAGTCATTTCTCTTTTGCAGTTATTAAAATAAAAAAGTTAAAAACTATAGCAGCAACAAGCAAACCCTGTGACAGGAAGGCAAGGTTTAAGAACTAAAAAAGTTTACACAATGTGCTCAGGAAGGCTGCAGAATTTATCTTCCATCGGCTGGAGTTCGACTGAGCGATAACATGATTCGAGCATATCTTTCACACAGTTCATGTGTGGAGTAGGAGGGTAACTTTGGCGGGTCATTGAAACCTTTAATCTCTGTAGAACAATCTAGCAGTTTTGGCAGGAAATCTGTCAGCTTTTCTTGCAAGTTAGCTGTAAATGAGAACAAGGAAAACAACCATAAGCTTTTATGTCTGCAGGCAGAATATTCCTCTTTCTGCCTAAAACTGATTTTTTTTTTTACTGGATGGGAGCAGAAGGAGTTTCACTTGGAATAATTCACTTTCTTCAGATGCTCCAGCAATAACTAGAACATAGGACAAACTGTCTCCTAGGAATATATTAACATAAATGCCCCTTTAAAGGGTCTCTCAACATGAATGTTTTTTCTTTTGGAAAAAATAAATCAATACGTGTTTCCTTTAAGGCCATAATTACATGTGGAAAACATTACAGTACTCCATTATGATATATGGGAAAAAAAATGGTATTCATTTAAATGTGTAAATTATTATTCAAAAGGGTATTTCAAAATTTGTTACCAAAGCACAAAAGATACAGGCTCGATTCAAGATGCAAACCAACACATTTCACAAAATAATAAAAATCGGGAGTGTGTAAGAGCCTTTTACCCCAATAAACAAACTACTTACGTTCCATTTCTTGTCCAAGATAGGAACACCAACGGTTTCTCATATCTTCCACAGCAACAATATCTTTTTCTTCCATTTCATCCACCAGTAGTAATGGCAAACACGGGACAATAAGCTCATTCATAATGATCAGGCCATTATTTACTTCCTGATCATCTCCTGATTCAAACAGTGCTGCAGCATGTTCATTTAGTTTCTTCACATACCACCACAAAAAAGAAAGTCTTTAAGTATACAGCATTTCACATTTTACCATTCAGCAGTTTTAGTTAGACTTGGGGCAAATTTGCAATAGCAACTGAGCTTTAATATTCACTGCAAAGATATATGCTCTATTAAAGCATTTGATCTTGTTCTACTCCTCAGGCCACTTCAGTTGATATCTGCTAACTCAGCCTTTGCAGCTGCTCCTTTTCAAGACTGAGGTCCTACCACCTGTTCTTGCCTTTTCTCACTATTGCTAAAAAAAAAAAAAAAAGAGTGACAATCAAAGGAAAAAACCTCACCTTCCACTGATAGGTTTTTCTAACATTTGCTCCCCTGTCCAACTGTGGCAACACTGTGAGTTCACCCACTAACACCATCCACTGTTGTTCCTACCCAGCTCAGACACAATGGCAGTGAGCACACTATTTACAATGATAAAGAAACTCGTTATTCAAAACAAATATATTTTTTATTCTCACTACATACATTTCTTCCTCTTTTTTTCCTTACTCAAATCTGAAGTACTTGTTAACAGATGTTGGTTGGGTTTTTTTAAAAAATTACGGCAACATTGCCTGATTGTTTTGTTAAAGCTACGTGGCAAATTCAACTCTTGAAGCATATTTCACCCTTCACTTACTAGCAAACATTCTCGTCTGTAGTGAGATATCAGCTCTTCATCATGCCCTCTGTATGGGCCTTTGGACAAGAGTTCTTTGTTATTCTGGTAAGCATAGATAAGGTACAGCAAGGCTTCCATATAGCTAAAGCAAAGTAAAGAAACAAAATTAGATGCAAATCCAGGTACGACCTGTTTCAAGTTAACTATTGTACTCTTCAAAGGGTAAGTAACTTCACTTACTTGTTTGACTGCAAATCCACCCCTCCCAACCCATCATCTCTTCATAATGTTGCTTTTACTACCACGTATTTTCTTTTGTACACATTAGAACATTATTATCAGGTTAGATCACTTGCACATGAAGTCTGATCCAAAGCTCACTGAAAAAAAATCTATATTGTTTCAGTCACTTCAAAAATGGCTTTGGATTAGCCTTGACAATACACGTAAACTTTTTCCTGCATGCTTATGTCACATTAGAATTGATCTTCTGTTGCATTATCTTGATAGCATTCTATGCCTTAGCAAACAAAAATCAATTATAGCCTCACTAAGTTTTTCCGGGACTAGCAAAGTCTAAAGTGATGGAAGACGCCACAAAAGCATTTCAAAATCAGAGATGTAGCACTCTATTGGCACTTCTGCCTTTAAATGCAGATAAACACACACCTAACTGATAAATGATGAGTAACAGAGGACCTAAGAACCTAGCAGTTAATAATCAGAGATCTCATCACACCCCAATTAATAATCTCCCCCTCACACTGCTGCATACCATCGCCAGCAAACATCTTAAAATGTTAATTCTCTGACTTGCAGAAACCCAGTTATGACAGACAGCCACTGAAAGCAGTACAGGCAACTACCCTAAAAACAAGCAGTTAGATATCTCTTTTATTTCAATCACCAGAAAAATATAGGGAGAGAAATTTTCTAACGGAGTGTTAGAAGAACAGTACATTATGCGCTCCTAGTGAGAATGGAAGGTCAAGGTTAGAGCTTAAACTACCAGAAACACCAAACTACTAAAATTGGCTAAAAATTGTGTGAGCACACACACGGAGCATACAGGATACATGAAAAATACATGTCAATTTTCCAAAGTAGGCAAACTCAAGACTTACAGTAAGGCCTCCCAACAAGACAACATAAAAAGAAGGGAAAAGGTTACTTTAAACAGCAATGGTTGCTTAAAGCTTGTACTTCAAATATCTCTATTTAGAAGAACAAGACAAACCCCAACACCAGAATTTCAGAATATACTGTGAAGTTTCTTTTTCCACCACAGGGAAAACATTCCATCATCGTTTCTTGTAATCCTAAATGTTTCCTACTTGAGTAATATATGACATACGTACAATCGCTACTCTCCACCTTTTTGCCCTCAAAATACAAAATTGTTTTCATTAAAGCAAGAAGTCCTAGTGCCCTCTTCTCAAATCTATTTCTCCTGCCCATGAAAACTCTCCACATCACTAACTAAACACAACTGACTAGACAGCAGGAAAGTTCATGTCAGAGGACAGTGGAAAATATGACTGCAAGAAACTGGGAATGTCAGAGGAGCAGGACCTACTCTCTCTTTCCATTCTCGGTTATTTGTGAAACTGCAAGCTGAATCAACAGCGTCAACAACTCAGTTGATCCAAATTAAAAACTTGTACCTGGCAGAAGTCTTATTTCCAGATGCTCTTTTCCTGCTCTGTCCCCTAGTTGCATGAGCTTTCCCTGAACCATCAATAGTGCTATCTAACAGCAAGGTCAGCCATTTAAATCATCATTATTGTAAAGCCAAACACAGAGATCTTATATATCTTGAGTGTCTAGGGAATACTACTTTTGCTTAAATTAATAGATGCTACCTTTTCATATATGAAGTGCATATAAGTTTCAGCCTGTTAAACCTGAACTTAAAATCACTACAGCTGCTCACAGAATTATGGAGCTCCCTGGTCTAGACTTTGGAAAAGTTACAGATAGCACAGATATGGTTAAATTTTAATACTGCTTTAAAAAAAGAAAGAATTTATGTCAAAGTTGGAAAATCATACTGTGTTTCCAAAGAACTCAAAATCCAAATTCTAAGGTCTAAAGTTTGTTTACTTTTCAGTCACTACCACAAGAACAAGCTACAAGAAAAACCGCTGCCAAAATCTGTTCATTGGTTGACTACATTCACCTCACCCATAGATTCCCACTCTGTAGTAGTCAGAGAAGGTATGCCTCAAAGACCCTTTAATTCTTCATCTGCAGTGAAGAGAAGGCCTTGTCAGACACCATAAAAGATCATGAGTGAACTCTGAAAGTAGGCATGACTCTCCAGTGCTCAGCAAAAAACATGCTCCAGGCAACTTTCAGAAGTACTAATAAAATACTGTTCCCTTTTCCTTCCAAGTGCAGACTTCCGTGCCCAGCACTCCAGCACCAAGGCCTCTAAAAGTAAGCTACTAGCATGGAAGGAGGAAAAGGAAAGAATATTTTTTAATGTTCCTTTTGTGTTTGCTCAACACAGCACTATTAAGAAAATTCAACTCCCCGAGTAACAGCCAACTTTTGGCTCCATCTAGAGAATGAGTGTTACAAAGCATTAATTAGGGTTATTTAAATTATAAGAAGTTTGTCAATTTAGGGAGATGAATTTTGAAGAAAAAAGCCTCAAATCAGTCCCATTACTGAAGGTCATGCTTCAATTATGAAGTCCACGTTTTCTTAAATATTTTTAAAGCTATTTTTTTTATGATTTCAGAGTTAAGGGAATTTTGAAGGAGAATCAAAAGAGTTGATCACTTTAGTCTCATTATCAGAAAAAGGACAGTAGCACTGCCCTCAAGAGTGTAACAAGATATAAACCTCAATAAATACCTCAGCCACTTGGGAACCTGTATCTGAAACACAGGCATGTAATTGCAATAGAAGCCTTTAAAGTAGCTCGATGGATACACAGATCCTCACTATCATAGTCTACAAATGGGCATTACAGCTTTGTTTTCTAATTGGGTCCCTAATTTTGCAAATCTACAAAAACTAGATAACCATAATAAATACAAGCTGGGATTGTTTAGTCTGGAGAAGAGGAGGCTCAGGGGAGACCTCATCGCACTCTACAACTTCCTGAAGGGAGGCTGTGATGAGGAGGCCTCTTCTCTCAAGTAACTAATGATAGGATGAGAGGAAATGGCCACAAGTTGTGCCAGGGGAAATTTAGATTAGATATAAGGAAAAACTTTTTCTCTCATAGAATGGTCAGGCACTGGAATGGCCTGCCCAGGGAGGTGGGGGAGTCACCGTCCCTGGCAGTGTTCAAGAAGCGTCTGGATGAGGTGCTAAGGGATATGATTTAGTAGCTTAGTGGGTGGTAATGGTGATGAAGTAATGGAGGACGGTTGGACTAGATGATCTTGTAGGTCCATTCCAACCTCGTGTTTCTATGATTCTATAAGCTGTTTAATACTAAAGAAGTAGGATGTGCCAAGTTAGATTATTAGTAAATGTACTAACATTTACTAAATGTTAGTAGATGTTAGTACATTTACTAATATGACTGTAGCAAACCAAAATTACGGGTTCACATTGCCGCCATCGTGCTAGCCACTACATAAAGACATAGCTTGTTGCAGAGATAAGCATCTTATTATCATCTTGTTTTGGCCTTTTTTTCTTTGGGAGCTTACAAGACAAGATAAAGAAATATGAAGCAATTGGCTATACAGCACACAGACAAACTAAGTTTGGTTCCCACTAAAATTCCCTTTTGTGTTATATATGAAAATCAGTAATTGCCAACAAAATCATTTTCGCAATCAAAAATTTGTATCGTGACAATTCAATTTTCACACAATAGATGTCAGCGACTGGATATTTTGCAGCTAATCATTTTGTTCTTTTGACTAGGGGATAAGAAGAAAAGGTAGTTTTGAACAATGCTCTTTGAAAGACTCTCCTGCAGAATGCTTGGAGACATTTATACCATTACATTAATAGATCACAACGTAAGTTTTAGCTGTAATGCATTAAATACATTAATGTCACCAGTTTGGTATAGCTTGGTTGGAAAACAGAAGGGTATGAATTAACATGGAGCTAAGAAGAATTAGCTATAACTATGATAGTCATGTGTGATGGTTTTCCTCAAACGTGTTTATTTTTCCTGACCTTTAAAGCCTTTAATGGGTGGAATTTTGGTTCAGACAAATGCAGGAGGCAAAACTTTACTTCTGTGGGAATATCCAATAAAAAAAACAGGCTATGGTAAGGACTTGACTGGTTGTTGATTGCAAATAAAAACATACAGATACCATAGAATGCCTTGGGGTGGAAGGGACCTTAAAGCTCATCTAGTTCCAAACCCCCTGCCATGGGCAGGGCTGCCATCCACCAGATCAGGCTGCCCAGGGCCCCATCCAGCCTGTCCTTGAACCCCTTCAGAGATGCGGCATCCACAGCTCTCTGGGCAGCCTGTGACAATGCCTCATCTTCCTCTCAGTAAACAATTTCTTCCTAATATCTAATCTAAATCTCCTCTCTTTTTAGCTTTAAAACATCCCCCTTTGTCCTACCCACTATCTGACCATGCAACAACTTGGTCTCCCTCCTGCTTATAAGCCAAGCCTCCTGTAAGTACTGAAAGGCCACAATGAGGTCTCCCCGAAGCCTTCACTTCTCCAGCCTGAACAAAGCCAGCTCCCTCAGCCTTTCTTCACATGAGAGGTGCTCCAGCCCCCTGATCATCTTCATGGCCCTCCTTCTGACCCACTTCAACAGTTCCACACCTTTCTTGTGCTGGGGGCCTCAGGCCTGGCCATAGTGTTTGATAGTGCTCGCAACGGCAGAGCAGAAGGAGATAATCACCTCCCTCACCCTGCTGGCCAGCCCTCTTTTGATGCAGCCAAAGATACTGTTGGCCTTCCAGGCTGCAAGCACACACAGCTGGTTCATGTCAAGCTTTTCATCCACCAGAACCCTTATGTCTTCTCTGCAGGGCTGCTCTCAATGAGTTATTTCTCCCATATACACATATCTGGGGTTGGACCAACTGAGGTGCAGCGTATTGCGCTTGGCCTTGTTGAACCTCATTAGGTTCATATGGGCCCACTTCTCAAGCTTATTCAGGTCCACGTATGTGTGCACATGTGGTGCCAGAGAAGAAAGATTCTTATGTCTGAGGGATACCCAGACCACTTAGAGTAGGAGAGGAGGAGGATACAGGTGCATGTGGGGCGCTGACAAGAGTTTATGGCTTGATAAGGGAAGAAGAAATGGAGATTAAAAGTAGGAAGTTGAAGGAAACTGGTCTAAATACGAGACTGAACAAATTAATGAACTAAGTTTTAAATAAAATGAAGAACACATTAAACAATTCTTAGTTTTAATAATAACTTATCTTTATCAGATGTTACATTTTGCCTTCAAATCACTCTCCCACATTTGAGTTCTATACTACCACTTACCTCTTTTTTTGGAAAAACTCCAATCCTACCATGAGAAACATGGTTGTTTCCCTGAAATTTCTATAGTCTTGATGCCATCTCTGCATATAAGAAAGGGTATATAGAATTTCATCCACAAACATGAAATACAAATATTTTACACACTTAGTGCTGAATACTCACATTAAGTGATAAGGATTCCTAGTAAGTTTGCATGTGGGAAAAGTCAGTCTGAAACCCCCCTCCCTCAATAAAGATGCTTAAATTCCTAAAATATTTCTAGGGGCTTTTAATTTTTTTTTTTATTTTAATAAAAAAAGAAAGAGGAATGCATTATCATTTGACTTGAAAGGAACACAAAACATTTTTGGGGAACCACAGTCAGAAGTATGAGAATCATTTTTTTTTCCCCCTCAAAAACTGAGAGGCTAGGAGTCTGGCTTTTTTTTTTTCCTCTTGAACCAAACAGAGTGAAATAATCTATTATTTACTTGGAAAGTGATAGAATTTTTTTTTTTTTTAATAAACTAAATATTTAAGTTTAAATGTAAAAAAGACAGAAAATGCCTGAACACATTAAATGGAAAGTGACAGAAACCCAAAATGTCTTGTTGAATACTTCAGACTGCAGAGATGTTTATAATGGAGCAAAATATCTCACTGCATCACCACTTCTACAAAGTGACTACTGGTGCACTTTACAGGTAACTGATCTAATGGAGAAGGGCTTTTTT
>WBMW01005104.1:1218334-1251307 GCA_013396635.1 Penelope pileata | reverse complement strand
AAAAAAAAAAAAAAACCACGAGAGGATTTTACATCATGTCAAAGTAATTCTCTTGGTAATACTCTGAAAATTCAAAGGATTATGAGCTAAAACACTCAGGAGTCTGTGTTTAAGAAAACTAATGCATTTTTTAATCTAGTTAGTCTGAAGACTAACAGCCACAAAGAGCCTAAGATCCAATTCCCAGCAATAAAACAAAGCATAAACAAACTGTATTGACATCAATGCAGTTAAACAAAACAATTGAGATTTACTAAAAATCTTTTAAGAAGGACAAAGCAAGAACATCTCTTTGAAATAAACAAGTGACTAAACACTAACGTCCCTCAGTTAAAACACTGATGTCCCAAACAGCCTAGTGAAGGCATGCTCGTTGTTATGAACAAGGGGGAAAAAAAAAAAAAAAAAATCTTATTGATTACACATCCAGGTTTCATGCTACTTGCTACTACAATGAAAAAGTAACACACAGGAAGGTACATAAGCTAGTGATACCATGGCAGCATTCTGCTAAATCAAGAAGGAAATAGTATTGATATTTCTCCCTAGAAAAGTATATCATTTAGAAATATCTAATGAAGACTGATGCCACAGAAGAGTGCTTATAAATGCTGGAACAGTCTTAATACGCATCAAAGGGTGGAGGGAGAAGGTATGTCTAACAAAAAAAAGTCAGAAGAGAAAAAGTTGAAAATGTTAGTTGTACCTTAAAGAACCCTGCTTCTGGCCCACACCTGTCATAAACATTCCTGGCTTTACCTATAGCCATGATAATACCTTGCATGTTCGGGGTCAGCATGACCTGCCATAGGGGATTTAAGGTAAAAGTTTGGAATGATTAATATTTTTTAAGGCTCAAATTCAATATGCTTTTAGTCTCATGCAAGATAAAAAGCAACTTAATGCATGCATACATTGAAATGACACATTTCAATACAAGATCTGTTGTGTGTGTTCTGCAAATCAATCACGGCACATGTATGTATTTTCACTACGAAACATATGACTTAAAGGAAGCTTAACAAAAATGGAATGAGTGTGTCAAATACAATTTAAAAGATACATGGGCAAAACTTCTCAGGAAAGGAGCATGCATTGGTTCAGCATTAGTAGCCATCAGAAATCTCACACTGAATGAGTGCTACCTCAAGAACACATGGCTAAAGGATAAAATAAACTGTTTCGAATAGAGTAATCATCCAATCACATTTTATATGTGGTACACAAAAACACAACAAACTACACTTTCTGTATTTTACACAGATTTCAACACCAAAGTAACAGACCCACTACTACAAATACAATTGGTCCCTGAAGCATTTCCAGACAATTTCTTAAAATCAAAATCAAAACATTAAACGGACACCAAACATGACACACAACATCTCACAGCTACTCACATCAGTTATACACGAATAACTTTGATACCTCTAGGATACTCAGAAAGGCCCTTTCCGCTTTGCTATCTTGAGCAAGGAAAAACACTCCCTCCCTCCCTCGCCCCAGTCTAAGCTAAAACCGCAATTGGCAAAGCAACAAAAGCTGGCCTTTCAAAGAAGATGAAGAGCCCTAAACTCTCCAAAATATTTTCCCCAAACGTAAGAAGAGCATTAAAAAAGCATACACTTACAAAAGAAACAGTAGAATGAGGAAACAAGTTAGCATCCTTTAGAAAAACAATGGCATGCGGGCAACAGTGCCCCAAAAATTAAAAAAGGCACATCTTTCATGGTGAAGACTGCAAATTTGAGAGAAGACTAACTCAGTGCGATGATGCCATTTAAATTATTTTATTCCCCATCCCCCACTCTTAGTTACAATCGCTCATAATTACAGGACAGAACAACCCAAAATACTCATTTGTGCAGGGAAGAAAAAGCTCCCCATAGCCTACCAAGAACGCGTGTTCAGATACCTGAGAACATGGGCTGCATCAACTCTAACCCCAAACCAAAGCAAACATGGAATAAGCAGCGTCAAGGCAGAACAGTTTGATGCCCTGGCAGTGCTGCTTTCTGTTGCCAAAATTGGCGAGCAGAAAATATTCTCTCCTGCAAGAATGTGGGTCTATCATCTGTTCCTCAAGCAGTACTACATATGCTCACCACCCTAGGTCTGAATTGAGAAAAAAACAAAAAAACAAAAAAACAAAAAAACAATCACCTCCACCAGCCACATCAGTTTCAGGTTATTTCCAAAGATAATTAAATCCTTGAAGCCTAAAAAGCTTAGCCTTGGCAAATAAGAGATTTGACTTGAACATTAGCTTTATAGGACTGACAAGAAAGCACAAACATTACGAACACCACTCACTATCCTGATATTTTTGAAATAATGCAGTAGTCCAGTCTATCACCACCATTTCGTAGACCATCTGGCCTAACACAAACATTCAACTTTCACATCTAAAAAGACAAATACACCTTCAGTGTACACAGCACCATGCAAAGCGTGCCCAATTAGAGTAGCTAGTGCTTTCCTTTCATACTTCATTACAAATTAAGACATTGTTATGGTTACAAATCACTAAGCATTTAGTTATGCACAAATCTGTTAGGTGCCACGATGTGCAATCATGCCAAAAATTCTCATCAGGCAGCACAAGAAAGCACCAAGTAGGAGCGGTGCACACAATGGCAATCAAATGTACCTCATCGTCATAACCCCCCTCCTCTGACTCAATCACAAAAGTCCCTACATCAGGAATCGCCACCTCTACAACTCGCTGGTTAGGAGCTGGTTGAGCTGAGGCATTATCAGAGCTCTGCAGAAGAAAATCATTATCAGTACGTGTGTTGGGGGGAAATCACAAAATAGAGAAAAATCACAGAAATGCAAACTAACAGGCTGATCAAGTAAAATGAAAAGCACTGCTGAAATTCTGAAAAAAAATGATAAATATCAGTTATACTCTCTAATTACTTACAGCTTATTTTAAGCTGCACATTTTAAAATTAAGGTAGAATCATAAAAAATATTTCATTTTTTCTTCATTCACTAATTACATCTTCATAGGCTCCTATGCCACTATTGCAGCTCTGTAGCAACTGTTACAAATTTTAAGCATTTTTTAAAGGATGAGTCTGTGAACCACCATTTCTTTTCATATACTCCACCAAAAAATTACTAAATATAACTTAGGTATCTGAAGAACTCATCCTAAGAAATGGCAGAAAGTCAAAGGCGAGCATTTTCTGATGCATTGGAAAAAAAAAATCCAAAAAAGCCTCTAGCAATTAAAGTATGAGAAAGAATCTTTAAAGGTGTATTACACTCAACAGGCCTTTTTTATAGAAAAATAATTACACGTAAAACCAAAGGAAGATTATGTTAGTCAATGAAATTCTTATGTTAAAGCAAGCTATTAAACAACCAAGATGATCTCAGCTACTGCAGTCTGTCATTTTATAATCACCCATTTACAACACTTGCAGAACTTCAACCTTGACTCTACTCTTAAGTGATCACAGAGTGCAGAAAGAATGCTGCACTGCTGTTCTACAGCTATTACAATGGTTTTATTTTTTAACAAAAATTCCAGAAACACACATAGTATCCATTTACACCCAGCATTGTATAAATACAAAGGAAGACTGTGCAGAGAAATAAATAAATAAATAAAAAGAACAAAGGGCAGAAAATGGACACAAATGAGCATGTGGTGACTAACCTATCACCCTGTTTGTTGTATGTTCTGATGTTTTTCCTTCTTCTAAAATGGACAAAAAAAAGTAGTGGAACGGGATACATGTCTGCATGTCAGAATGCAGATGGAAGAAGAATAATCAAAGAGCACGCTGATACACTGAGAAGGAAGCACAGTTCTGTCTAAGTAAAATTTGGGCAGAGGGTAGCTTTTATACATTAATAGAGTAGCCTCAGATTAGTTAGCAAGTGACTTTAACAGCAGGAGGACTCCATAAATAAGAGAATTTGTTGGATTTTGTTTTGATTTTGTGTTGTTGGTTTTGTTTTTTGTTTTTTTTTTGTTTTTAAACGTTTATTTTTAAAGAGCCATCCCCCTTGTTGCAGAACAAGGCAGTAGAAATCAAAATAATTGGAACAAGGAAGCTGTATCTGCCTTGCTAGGTCGTTTTCCAGTCACTGTCTAGCAAAGCCCCATGGCTGATGACTGTGCACAATGTCTAGCCTAAATACTTGATCCATTGAATCAGGTTTGTAAGATTCTTCCACAGTCCACCATGATGGATACCCACAGACCCTAGAAAGGGGATAGCATCAGGCAAGACATTTTATCGTGACCTGGATTATCATCATACCTACCCCCTCAACCAGAGGTACCTCATATTAAGCAGGCTTCCCCTTAGCTGGTCTGCACTCTGAGAACTCAAAGTCAAGTCCCTGTTGGTTTTTTAGCAGAGAGCACGCTTCTTCACTCTCCTGACACCACAGGAGAGAGGGATGGTATACACTAATCAACAAGCTCTCACATAATTTTCAAAGGCTTAAGAAGACTTTCCTGCTGGCCCCAAAGCTATCTGGGTTCAGACAGCTTTTATTTAAAAAGAATTTATACCGGAATTTAGGAAGTGTACTTGAAATTTTACACATATCTAAATTGTTCATATCACTAGTGGTTACGATTTGTGCCTAAAGAAGCTAGACTGTACAGCACATTTAACATGTTTCATCCTCAGAGATACGGTTCCAACCCAGATTAATATACTGCTTTAAAAGATTTTTTTTTTTCTTTTGGTGGCAAATACATAAGGAAGCAAAAGAGATTTGCTGAAAGCGAGGACTGTTAAATATTTGTTTCACTAACAGCTCATGAAACAGTTAATTTCCAATTCTTCTCAGTATTTATGACATGAAGTGAAAACAGTATCACCCAACACTAACCCTCATAACCATTTTAATGTATGCATCAGATTAATCACAAAAAATAATTTTCATAAACTTGTGAATTTGCTCTAAAGCTACAGGACACTGTTGAACTAAGAGCTTTATCTAATTACAAATTTTCTTGACCATTTTTGAGCTTTCCTCAATAAACATAATATTCAGAAAAAAAGTCATTTTTGAAAGCTATTTTAACTTTGATAGATCTTTCAAGAGAACACAAATTCTCAAGTTACCCTGATAAAAAGTATAATGTTTAAAAGCAGCTTTTCTCAAGTCTTTTACATGGAATGTCAATGTTAACTCCTCAAAATAAATTGAATCACCTGATACTGCAAGAAGATTATTTGATGGTGGGCACAAACATGTAATTGTCATTTGAGCAATATACCGTTTTCTTGACAAGTACTTGAATCCCACAGAGTACATCTACTACAGTATTTTATTTCTACTATGTTCATTAACATAGTTTACACTTTCTGGATGGATTTCTAGTGTTCAAAAGATCCTGAAGGACAAATAAATTTTTGTTCAAGGCTCTCCTCCCCTCACCTTTTAGCAGCTATTATCCTTTCCACTTGCAAAATAAAAGAAAGAGGTATTTCAAGCTTGAAAAGATCCTCACCGTATCCATTACTGCTTCTGGACCTCTATCTTCTTGTTCAGCTAAAGCTTTATTGATTGCTTGTACAGAATCTTCTTTTAAGTGCTTTGAAAGATCAGTTCTTGATGGCTGCTCTAAATATTCTGGTTCTCCTGCTTGAACTTAGTAACAGAGATAAGATAATTCCATATGTTAACAGAAGCATGCATTTTTGAATTCATTAGTTTTATTTGGATCATAGATAACGTAACCCACATAGATGATGCAGGGTATGTCATACTATTCACAAATCCAATGTTACGGCAGTCTGTGTCTCAGGACATTTTAAGCACTTTCATATAAATGGGCTCATAATTTTACATTAGGAATAAATACACCTGTCTTGACTTCAGATACATTAAGGGATGTGCATCAATCATATAGGGGATAACTGAGAGAAGAAATGAGGATCTACTTAGACTTTAGTAGTATACTATATGGAATGATCTACAGCCACAGTCACTTGACTTTCAGATGTATTTTTACTTTGCAAAGTAATCACAAAAAATAAGCACAAAACTGGGAGGAAAAAGGCAGCAGAAAAAAAAATGCAAAAAAAATTCAGATTAAAATTCAAATGCAGTTACCTTCATTGAGTAAATAACTATAATTCAAAATTACACAAATTAGTATTTCTTCGTTTCTTAAGCAGGAAAACAATATATACCCAAACCAACAATTTTTCATTCTATTCCTTTAACAAACAGGGAGTTGCAGCTAACCTGGAGCAGGTGAGGGTGCTGGTGCCCTGGGAATCTGAGATAGCAATTTTTCCTGTTGTGCTTTCTGAGCAAGTTCTGCATCCCATTCTTCAAGTTCTTTTTCAAAACGTTTGTTGTCTTCCTTAACGTAATCCCTTAGATCAGAAGGCAACGTGTCCATTCCTACAAGTATCTGCCCTGTTTCTTTGTTGAATTCGTCTGTAGTAATATGCAATTTATATTTCAGAGAAAGAAAGAATAGGAGAAAACATACGTTAAATTGTCTCAAGTGAATTACTGAAACTACGTAATACAACAACAAATCTCCCAAACTGTCATACTTTTAACTTTTCTTATCAACTACTGGGCACTCCTCTGCTACTGGAACATGTTGCTACTGCTCTTTCAGTCTTTGGATTACAAATTCTTGGGCATCATTAGATTATTACTACTTTCAATTATGAGCCTTTTGGACCATGAACCTCTACGATTCTGATCATTCAGAGCAAAGTTGCACAAAAAAGCCAACCTATAGTTTGAGTTAGTGCCACATGGAATTGGAAACAATGCAACCTCCCAAGAGAAAAGGGAAAGGAGAATGGACCTATAGGGAGATGCAAATAAAATATTCAGTAATTTCTAAAACCATTTCAAAAATGTGGAAGTCTATCAGGAAAAATCTCTCTTTATCAATGTATTTACTAACTCTACATCATGCTGAAAACACAACCATAACATTACCTTGTATCAAGTATTGTTCCTTATCATTGATATACATCAAACAATATGCACTGGCATTCCTGTAACCACCAAAAGAGTCCCGTTCCAACTCTTCCCAAGTTGACTTTGTCACAGAAATGTCATTGTACTTCATCCATCTGTTCTGATGATAGTCATAAATATATGCCCAGTAATGTCCTGCATTAGCTTGACCTTCATGAACTAGCACAGCATGCAATCTATAAGGAACCTAAGAAAACAAACAAACAAAAACAGAGTCAAGCTCTCCTTGTCAGCGTTTAGTTTTGACTACCCACCAATAATAATTGTTACATTAAAAGTAACAAAAATAAGGAGAATCAAAACATGATAGAAAAAAAAGTTAAAACCACCAAGACATAGCAAAATGACCTTGAACTATTTAAGTTACCATTATGAGTTAAAAGGGATCTTAAATACGTTAGTAAGCCTGCAGCAAAGATGTCTACTCTGCTATCTTTACTGCTAGGTAACCTTTTTTCTTAATTCCTTCATATTCTTACAGTCCTATCTCTGAAAGAAAATTCACTATGTCAGTATTGAAGATACATAATTTGCTCCAGTTCTGACATCATAACTTAGTAGTAAACTTTGTGAGACATACGTAAATTCAAGGTAATAACCTCTAAGCTATGTGTTGTAAAGTGACTTTATTTGAAGGAGTAATTGGGATTTGAATACTTCAATTTCCAAAGGGTAAAATTTTTCAAATGAAAACTACAATTGTTCTTCCAGTATGTTAAATTTATTAAGTATAAGCACTGCTAAGAGAAGGCTGGAACAGAGTTCCTCTCCTCCTCCTCCTGCAGAGAAGGAAGGTAATTTCTTGGATCAATGTAAAAAGTATCATAAGTTATATGAGCACTCTAACAAGTAAGAGAAATGGAATACTTAGCTCCTACTTAAATAGTTGAAAATCTGAAGAAAAGACAGAAGCAGAATGAGAGCTTTCTTACTTACAGACGTTTTAAAAGCATCTTAGTGATTGGCCCATTTTAACCTCCTGAAATAGCGCGTGCAACATAAAAGAAAAAGCTCATCTTCCCTGCTATGCACAGCATGCCTGCATGATGGCAGCTTAGGTAGGATGAAAAACCTGACACCAACTTTTACTGCAGTAACAGTCTGTACTTTAGAGAAAATACCTACTTAAAAAGCTGTAGTAAATATTTGTTTTAAATATCAGTTAAGCACCAAAGTAATCATTAACCACAAAGACGTGCAACTATGACTTAAACTCCTTGAAGTTATTTTTAACTTGATAACTCTCTTTCAGACTATATGCAAGTGCTGAAGATTTTGCAGCCTCCCTTGAACTGTAAAGCTGGCTGACTGCACCACAGCTGGAGTCAAACAGACTGTCATCCCAGAGACCAAACCGCACTGTAAATCTCTCAAACACAAGGAGTACACACAGAAGAAATCCTAGCAAGTCCTTAAATCCAAACGTGCTGCGGGGTTTTAACATCTCATCAAACCAGCATGAAAGTCTTTTTAAAATGACTGCAAGTCCATGCATATGCGTACAAATATATGTAGATCCTGATTAAAAAACGGTAAATGAAGTCTCTTCAGACTTTAATGATAAAATTGCCTCACTATAAAATAGAACAGTACAATCCCAGGTGAATTCAAATCCTTTTACTTAAAACCCTGCTAACTGAGTCAGCTTGGAAGTCCCTATCCTTTCCTCCAGTTCTGGAGGGCTGCCTGTCAGTCATCCATGCTGCTTCCAGGAATGTCCCCCAGAGTCTGTAACTGAGGAACAGGCAAGTTCAGTGCCGACAGGTATCTCTTACAATAAGCCATTATACCAACAACAATTAAAGGCCAAGGCAACAGACCAAGTGAATAGTCAGCATTAAGCTTCATAGCTTATACTTACTACTTACGAAACAGAAATGGAACTTCAGCACCCTCTTCACATGCAGTTACGGAACAGATGTATCAGAGCAACAAAACAGAACAAAAAACATCCCCTAAACCAAAATAACAACCCGGTGGAAAAAGTTATGAAAATCAGAATGACATCCTTGCAATGGTAACAACATGACTGACACAAAGAGTATTTCTCAGTGTGCACCACTGGCCAGCTTATTATTTTAAGATGACTGGAAGGATGAGAAACAAGTTTTTAGACAAACAACATTTTCAAATGACACTTGTGACATCCTCACTGATTATATAACTTTACCCCATTTGGTCAGCAAGGAACTTGCATGTTATACGCATGAACAGCAAAACCAGGATAAGGGCATAAAGCTGTCAATCTAAGCAACTTCACTGAATAATCACTACAGCAATCCCCTGCAATAACACAAGCTAACTTTGGCATATTTTTCCCCTTTTGGTTTCTATACCACAGACTTACAAAACAGAGGGTAGTGTTCCTTCTTTAAGACATGCACAGTAACCTATCATATAGTTTATTGCTGAAGTCATCTGTGGCATCAAGCTAACAAACACTGATGTCAACTCTGCTCTTCAAATACAACAGCGTTCTTTGAACTGTAAGAGCAAAACCAGGCTATGAAGCTTTCAGTTCCAAACTGAGACTAGATGTTGTTCCTCCAGGACCAACTGGTGCCTCATGTTCCTCCACAACAAGTTCATGGAAGGATGAAAATAAAAGAGGAATGAAATAAGCAGCCGATGAAGTCTATTCATTCAGGAGGATGAACCAAAGTAAGAATTCCAGGAATATGTGCCACATGGAGGGAATAATAATTTATTGAACCTGTCTGAAATCACAGACGGGAAGTGAAAGTTGCTCTTCTACAGCTCAACTTCTTTTCTCTGCATGGGTACTTTGGCACAATAGCAAAGAGGTGGGTGCATATAGCTGTCTCCCTTCCCCTGCCTAAATCTGTGTCTGAGCAACTGGACAGTTTAGTATTCTTCCATTCTCTGGGAGAAGATTCACAGTATTGATCTTTTCCACTGAATGATATAATTGCAGGAACTAAAGCTTTTCTTTTGTGAGTCAATAAGGTCTGGGCACATAAAATTAGACTTTTTAAGGAAAGTACTTTCATTTGCAGAATACTTTCTAGCATTTCTGTGAACTCTTTAAGAAGCTTATCTTCTCCTCATCTTCCTTTGATTCTAAGGAAACTATACATCCTTCATCCCATGTCAAAAAATGTTCCCTAATAATCACTTACCACCACACATCACTACTTCCAGGCATGGCACAGAAACTCCCCTTACAGAACTATATCTTCATCTTTCCCCATTTCTGGAATTCTAATCATATATTATATAATCTACTTTATGGAAATCCGTACTGGGAAAAAGTATTTTACTAAATGAGCTCCTTTTTCCAGTGTAATGATTGCTGACTGATATTGTAGTCAGTTATAGGAGGAATACATCCAGATGTATTTCCTCCTGTAAAAGCATGAGCCAACAAAGGCTCATTTGGATGTGAAGACAACAAATTACTTCATTTTAGTGTCATATAGACTGTAGCCTCCCTGTTACAAGTATTAATGGAAAAAAAAAAAAAGCCTGCCAGTAACAAGATTAAAGAAAGCCATCTATCAGAGTCTGCCTGAAACTCTTAGTATCAGAGTTCAGCTGCCATGAGCAAGCCATGCACAAAATTAAAATGTATCTCAAGGAAAGCTAAGCTAAGCAGATCTTACTTGGAAGGAAAATAGTTCTTGCCACTAACAGAAAGTAAGAGGAAGTAAGCTGTAGCCTTAAAATCTGTGAGGGAACATGAATATGTGAATATGAGAAATGCTGCAGAAGGCACAAGTCCAGAATAAAGCATTCTAAAACTGCTATTTTGATTACAGAACAGGAGAATCTCCCAAAAATACATATTAGACTAACAAAACAAACAGAAAACAAAACACTAAAAACCACAGAAAACAAAAATGAACAAGAGCAGCCTTACTGGCATTGCTAACTATTAACTAAAACCAGGAGCCTTGAATTCCCAAATCTTAGTATGGAACTTGCAACATGCAATGGCAATAAACATTAGGCATAAGAAAATAATAGCTTCTTGTATCTAATGCTTTGTCACCATAAAGAAATTAGACTACCTAGCAATCAGGTTGAGTAAGAGTGAGAAAATTTTATTGTTGTATGAAAATTAAAGTTTTGCATTCAAGCCAAAACAGCTGATCAGAAATTGAACCTGTTTTCGTTTTTCAAAGTTGCTAAAACTTAAATATCACTTAATATTGTCTTTCATCTCATTGCACATAATTAGAAGGCTTGCAAAACCCATTATAATTTTCCATGAAATTTCTCAAGCCACTGTATATAGTAGTTGTACAGTTGCTCTCTTCTCAAGCATTTAAGAACGTTAACAGAAGTCACAAAAAGCATCTATTATCTGATGCAGAAATTGTACTTACTTGGATCATTGTTTTGTCAGAGTACATCAATTCAATTGTCCGATGTATTCGAGATATACTTTCTTGTAAATCTAAAAGAAAAATAAGAAAAGAAATTCTCTTCCATGAGGCTGCATAATTGTGCAAGGCTACATCTTTATTTTTTCTCATTAAAGGCTCAAACAAGGGTGCATCTCACATTTGCTGCATCTGTTTAACTAACAGGCCAAATCTCAGATGAGAAAGCAGACAGGATCATTTGTGATCCACTGCTGCTCATTTCCTAGAGCTTAACTAATCCCACTCTTGCTGGAAGAACTATTTCATTGTTTTTCCCCAGGAAAGCAAAATGGACCACAAGGTCTACCCTCTCCAAAAAGTCTGCTCAGAAATTAGCTAAATTCTTACTCACTGAAGGGGCCACTCTGCCCTACACATCTCTGCAGGACATCACATTACAACACAGGCCCAGCCCACTATCACACTGACAGCTAGAATGCATGTGCAGATGGTCCTTCAGAGTGGATCCCACTTCTGTTTTGCTCTACTTTCCCCATTACCATGCATACAGAAACCTTTGTAGAAACATCAATGCATGCTACCCTAAATGTCCAGCTTTTTCAGTTCATATACCTCTAGTCTACTGAGATGTATAGCTGACTTCCCTTCTCATGTCCTAAAGGTAATTTTAGAAGTATGAAACAAATAACGCACACACAGACATTAAGGCTATTTTTCCCCCTTCCAACTTCCACAAATTCTTTCCAACTGCAACTACATTCTCCAGTTTGTGGCAATACCTCTAGTGTCGTTTTCTACTTCAGTCCTCCAGCGATGTAGACAGCCTTCTAGGACAGAAAGCTCTTCCTCAGTGATGTGCCTTGGTGCTGGATGCATTGGCAGATCAGGAGGAATTCGTGATTGTGTGAATGGTTTATGTATTACTGATCTCTGTACAGGAGATGTGCTTGGAACATCTGAAGAGGAAGGCCCCTGCTGCTCTATTGTGCTGCATTCATTCAAAACACGAGATACCAGAATTGAATCATCACATACACAAACTAAAAGCTGTACTATAAAAATAAGCTTTTCACCTGAATATTTTAAAAGGTAATTACCTACAGAGCAATCCAAGAAAGGTGCCTAAAATATCAATATGAAAGTTACTACATAACTTTTGGAAACTTTGTGGTGTACTACATGTTAGCACAATAACAATTGTGGTTGGTATTATCAAAGATAAAGGAATTGAATCAGTCATGCTACAGTCTGCTTTACTTGAAATACTATTCAACACTTTCAAATAATGTCACAAACAATCACTGTGGTTTGAAACGTTTACTGCTAAACTGCAGACAAAAATTACAGCAGCTTGTCTTTTTGCCTATTGACCACAAAATCCAATAAATACAAGTTCTGTGTTCAATAACTTTTTCATATCTTTTTCATACCTAGCAGACTTACTTTTCCTGATCTAGCTACAGCTGATGGTAACTGAAAAGCAACAATGAAAGTGCCTCTACTATTTTTGGCACACTGGGAATTTTGCATCAAACCATCTAAACTTCTTTCAAACAAGTCCTGTAACTCAAACACCAAAGTGGCCAACTTAAGACAATTGTACAAGAGCAGTAGAACACTGAAAATGAAAATCTGTTACAGATTTTTCTGCTCCACTTAACAAGATGACATATATGTAATCCGAGGCATAATATGAATCTCAAGGTCTTCCTAGTAACCCACTACTTATTCACTTTGGGTATGGCATCACAATACTGCCTGAGGAATCTGGAGTCTTCAGTAGTTCAGAAAATTTTCAGATCATTAAGAGCTTACAATGTCACTCCACATAACGTGTCCATGTTTCTATAGGTTGACAAAAAAGGCATAATATTTGCATTTTTACAGAACAAACTTTCTATATAGGAACTCAAAGCATAGCACTTTGAACATGGTATGCCATGCAATCAGTGTATTTTCAAAAGCTTTTCTTCTCTTATCAATCAACAGTAGTTACATTGGCATTATATCAGCAAGATTTTCAATCTTTTAAAAGCTCTCTAGACTAATTTTCTTCACTTCTTTGAAGTACTAAGATAAACAACTTGACTGAACCAGAGCCTAGAACCCTACTTCCAGAATGCAAAATACAAAGCTCTGTTAAAAATCATTAGCATCCTCCTAACCTAATTGATTCTCTATTAAGTATTACACAGTTACTAGCTTCAACAATGAGAAAAGTAACACTATTGGACAATTATATCTCCTTAATACTTTGGCTATTCTGAATTTAAAAAGTCAGGCCATTAGGTACCTGACAATATCAGTCAGAAATGTAAGGAGCAACACAGAAGAGTTTAACTTCCAGACAAAAACTATAAGAAAGTCAACACCAGAAACCTGGAAGCTCTGCAACATACATGACACCCAAATTCAGATTCTTAAAACAATATATGCCACTTAGTAACTTCAGCAGATATTGTGATTACTTGGAATTGTAGGTGTCCATGCAGATAAGCAAAGGACAGTGACCTCTTGTTTAAAAAAACTACTGAAGTACTGATGGTCAGGATTTTCAAGCACCACAGCCCTTGTTTTGTTTCATAGTGGTAGTTCTCCACTGAAAAAGTTCTTATAAACTCATTAGACAACCCTAGATTATTAACATTTTGTTTTATTTTTAAAAGTCTGTCATGCTGAAAAATACTTCTAGGAAGAGAGCAGAAACTTTATACTATAACCCTCAGGGTTTGCACTGAGCAGATCACTTGCATCTCAGCCTGAAAGGAGAATGCCCTTACCTGGGTGAGGTCTGGGCAGGCAGCGTCCCGCTGGAGGGGGCACTAGCTCCCAGGTCATCCACTGGAGACGTGCACACCGGCTTGCTGGATGCAAACTCCAAGGCATACTGCAGGACATCTACCAAGGGGAATCGTTTAGGACCAGAACCATAGCTTAAATATCTGTTAACCATAAAATGTATTAATGCCATCACTCACATATACAAAAAAAACAACCACCAAAACGCACACAATAAATAAATAAAAACCAAACAAAAAGGATTTTTTTTCTGGTTGACTGCAATTAAATAAAGCACACCTTTCCTAGCAAGTTTCACACAATACAACTACTATGCTTGTATAGTTTCCAAAGGAAGCACTAAAAGAAAAGAGATACAGCCATGAAACTTAGAACAAATAACTACACTCAAAGTGTAGAGTTAAGAAGAGTTATTCTGTTCTGCACAGCCTGCAACATTATTCGCATTTACATTGTGAACAGTTATCTATAGTACCGTTCTAATCTCTGCTGTAAAACCGTGAGATACTCTTTGAGCCTCTTGATTTCATCCCGTTTAATTCTTGTTATTTCTCTGTTTTTGTGCATATACCTGTAAAACACGAACGTTACAAAAATACATCAGCCTATATTATTCCAACACTGAAACCGAGGTCTGTATACAGCAACGTCATTTGGGCTAAAGAAAGCCCTCACTGTCCAGAACTTGTTTTACCTACAACACGATAAGCAGTAAAACAGAGCTGGGAAGGAAATGGTAGGTCAACTAAGCCTCTTCACCGTACCTTTCAGAAGATGCTTTATCCCCATTGTCAAAAGCTCTGTTCATATCATGGACATGTCTTCTAAGTGTATTACAAACACATATTAGAAACCTTCTAAATTAAGTGGTTTTAGTAGCAGTCATGTAGCAATACTCCTGTTTCATTGCTTAGGCTCACAAATAACATTTAGTATCTAACTGAAAGCCATGATAGTTCACCTCTACATACAGACATCATGCACTGATGCTGCAGATCCTTACATTCTGAGTATCTGCATACCATGCAATCTATCTGGAACACCATGAAATAGCTGACTTCTCACCCTCTTTCCCGAACTGATCAATAAACACTGACAAGACAGTGATATTTTTCAGAGTATTTTGCCTGTACGTACAGCTATCTAGCAAAAAGACTGAAGAGTAAGAAGACTTTGGCACGATGTAGCATTATGTCTTAAATTGTCATCTATGTGTTTATTCTGAAATAGTCACTGAAATCTATGAAACCACAATTTTTTCAGCTAGATCATAAATTTACTGTGATTTAAGTGAGTAGGAGACATGCTAGCAACTTTACCAAACTCATGAGCTTAAATTTATGTTCATACTAAGATTTTGTTGGTAATATTATACAGTACCTGTCCAGATACAAAATTGGAGGAAATTCTAATTTGTTGTGTATCTTCTCTGGTCTTCCCAAAGCCTGATTAAACTCAAATCTTGACAGCTCGAAAGTTAAGACAGGAGGAAGCTCAGTGAACCAGTGCTAAACAAAACAAAAAGAAAACCCCACAATGAATGCCTTTCAATAACAGAACTTCAGTAATAATGGTACAGTACTTGCATATTGACATAGCTGTATAAGAAATTGCTTTTAGAGAGCAAATCAGCATAAGCTTTCCAAAGTTCTCATCTTTCGACTCCACTGAAAATAGAGACCACCCATGCACATCAGAGCATTTCAACTCACTTACTGCTTATTGCATTAAAACAGAGCAGAGTGGAAGGCTTCTTCCTTTTTCACGTTCGTCTCACTTGTACTAAAAGCAATCCACGCTTGAATATCCCTGCCTTGCCAACTGTCCTATTCTCCTTTAACTCTCAAAGGACACTGAAAGACTTTATGAAGCGTTCTTCCCTCTAATTCTCTTAGATTTGAGTTTGACCCTTTCATTCAACTGATAACACTCAAAGTTTCTAGTGACCTCTTCATAAGCAAGCTCAGAAAGTTCTCTGTGCTGAGCTAGACAAGTGCTCTCAGTGCTGTAAAACTGATACTTTTTCTTGAAATCTCATTTGTACAATCACTGCTAACCTGTCAATTAACCCATGTTATCACCACCTCATCCCAACTTTCTTTGGGTATTCAACAGGGGTCTATCCTTAGTCTTTTTTAATACTTCATTCCTCAGTAAACCCAACTACAAGACAAATCTAGCTCCATCTCAAGCATTAGAGTTCCTTTTTTGTTCTCCATTCTTCAAGCCTGGTCCATCCATTTATGGATGTCTAGTATGTTTTGTATGTCTAACCATCAAGTCAGGCTTCTCTTAATTGCTCTGGGCTTGACTACCACACAATTTTGAAATCAATGCCCAATGCATTTGACTTGGGTCTCATTTCAAGCTCTCTGTCCAGTGAAATGTCTTGGATATTCTTTCATATAATACCTCTGAGACAGGCTTTTCTTCCTTTGCTCACGGTTAAAATTGTAGTCTAGGTTCTCACCATTTCACATCTCAGGGCAATCTTTCCTCTTTTCTCCCTTTGCCCAGCCTTAGCAAACACTCTTGTCACACTAACAGCTATTAAGGGTGGTGCTGACTTCTCCTTCAGCACTCTTCTTCCTGTGCACAAAATTAGCTCCCTCTTCTTGCCTCTGTTAGCCTCCATTAAGCACTGTCTCAAGTTAGAATTGTCTCCTTTAAAGCTATGTCTTACAACTTCTTCACATAGCAGTAAATTTCAATGCTAAAATCAGCAAAACCAAATCACAATCCTTCCCTAAAACTCTTCTCTTGCAAGGCCTCCAAATCATGTGTTGAAGTTCATCAACAATATTGCTGATAAATTTGATCTCATTTCCTCAGTACTTCTGCAACCTCACATATCTGCATTGACCTCCATCTTCTCTTGAATTTGGATTTAAGTTCCTTGGAACAGGGATCGTTCTTTTTTCCTGTTTGAATATTAATTCACATGTGGACGCCCTACTGCATGGCTGAGGCTTTTACTTTTGTGAAAATAGTGAACTAGCTAAGTATCCCATACTAAAAGCAATGGTGGGAAAAAGAAGAATCTTAACACATGACAACCACATCAATATCATTATCTTTAAACTTGATATCAGCTGAGATGAAAGTGACTTGAAGTCTTTATTCAGCAGACACATTTTGCTAAAACTACAAGAAATTCAGCTTCCTGCAGTAATTCCCAATTTTCTAACTTTGAGGCATTAACGTTTAAATGGAACTAACAGCTGCAGCCACTACAAATGAATTGCTTAAGTCCAGGAAAATATAACCAATTTACATGACCCTGGTAATAATAATGTTTTCCAGATTAGGACTTAACAATTACCTTCCTCATTTTGTCACTGCTGTCAATATGATCATTTCACTTCATTTTCTCACACTAATCTAAGCTAATTAAAACCCAGACAGCATCACAGATCTCAAAGTCTAACACACTAGAACAGTACATGACTATCTTTCTATCCCCTGTAGAACCATTTTTTAACCATTGAAGGTTGAAAAAAAACAACCCTAAACAAAACAAAGTCTGACATTTCTAGTCAAGCATTAACAACTGAACTGACATTTTACACATGAATGCACACAGATTTTAAATGCAAGACAGCCTTCAGTCCATAAGATGGACAATATTTTTCTCATTGTACCTACACACAAGATTTTACTTTGCTTAAAGAAATTAAGCTTTGAATTGCACCAAGATGTTTATGTGATTTTTTTTGTCTTTTTGTTATATTTCAGAAAACATACTCATTTTCAGAAACCAGTTTTATAAGTACTGGAGTTAAAAAAAGAAATTAAAGCACCCTGGGAGAGAAAAATTAAGTAAGATGCATAAATACATTTGAAAATATATATGATTGAAAACATTACATGTTTGTTAACAACTAATTTGGTTGATCAATGTTTGATAAGCATTAGCTGACCAGAAACAGGGACTGCAACAGTGATGCTATAAAACTTCTGTTGATAACACAAAACTGGAAGTACAACTTCAGATTGGAGGATGATTTCAGTATGCATTACTGAGATTAGTAATTAAAACCTGTGTGCATATTGAGATGATTAGCAGCAACATATGATTATTGCAAAAGACTGACATCAAGAAAGAAACTACGCCTGAACTTTTTAAGTAGAAGAAACCTCTTAACATTTTTTACATCTTTAAAATAACTGTGATGAAACATGAACAAACGTGTAAAGTAAAAGTACTTCAGCCTTTTTGTATTATTGTACTTCCATTGTATTTTTTGAATTATGGTATTTCAACATCAGTAACCCACAGCTTATTGAAGAGTCCCGCCAGTGAAAAATGCTGGACATACACAAGCATGCCAGCAAACAGAGGGCACATTTCAGAATACATCTTTGTTCTACAACTACCATCAGTCCAGCTACCTCTTTTCCCTAACCTGTTACGTCTTGTTACTTTACTGTCCCTGGCGCTGTTCAAGAAGCGTCTAGACAAAGTGCTAAGGGATATGATTTAGTAGTTTAGTGGGTAGGGATGGTGATAGGAGGATGGTTGGACTAGATGATCTTGTAGGTCCTTTCCAACCTAGTGTTTCTATGATTCTATGATTCTGCACAAGAAACTTCATTCATCACCTTATCTCAACACCACAGACGGCCTACCCTGCTACCTACTGGGGCTCCATCTTAATCCCTCCACCCCTGCCTACAGCACACTGATATTTGGTAGCAGATCTACTGGGAGGAACAGTGGCTGTTAAGAGCAATTGCTGTCTGTCCACTGCAGTGAGCAAACAGGAGGAGAATTGTCTGCTATAGCAGGCAGAGGAAGATGCTGGGAAAAGTCAGTAACAGGGGAAGAAGGATAAGGTGCTGAGGAATTACAAGACAGAGCACAGAGGAATAACAACAACTCCTTGAAGCAAGGGCCCAACAGTCAGCTTGCACATGCTGTTTATAGCATGGCACAAGGCCGTAAGTCAGTGGTCAACTACCAGAGTGTTATAAACATGACCTCTTTGGAGATCAAATATCAGCAACAGGTGGGAACCAGCCTGTGCCAATCACTGTAAGCAGCACTATAGTACAAAAAGATACTCTCAATACTCCAAGTCTCCCCAAATTAGCAATCCAGCTATGTACAGAAGAATGAATAGTGGTCACAAAACAAACAAACAAAAACACAAAAGAATCCCAGTGAAAAGTAGTGCTCTATACAACAACATCCTGAGAGAAGTCTATGGGAACATTCAACTCACCTCCTGACCAGACTTGGCAGAGTTTTCTGAATGGAGAGATTCAATTTCCCCTTCAATCATTGCAGCTTCTAGGCACTCATGCAGATCTTTAAAGCCATTAACCTGGAGTGGATACTGGCCAAACATTTCTGTGTTTTCAAATTTTTTACCTTCACATAAGAAATTAAACAGTTAAAGTTTTAGGAATGAACATTTACCTTTATAACAACCACACCACCACAAATATATATACACACACACACACACACCAAAAGATCTTTAAAAATCTAAAACAAAATGAAACAAAAATGACAACCACCACCAAACAACCAGTCTTAGGTCAGGTGGCCTAATCTACTGAACAACATTCACATTTTCTGATTGTGATATATATATTCACCTCTGCATATGAAAACAAGATAATATTTTCCTCCTTAAATCATTCTTTATTTTACTCCTACATGTATCGGTAACAAGCAAAACTCAAAACGTTTTGAGTGTGCAAAACTGCGGTGCCAAGTTGAAGTCCCTTTGCAAAAAGCAACTGAGTAATACAACCCTGCACAGTGTTAGCACAGTGAGTGGAACCTGCTGGTATGATGCAGCTATTTGTACAAACACTTTTTGCAAAAATAAACAAAAGAAAACATTAATGATTTCTGTCCTGAAAACAAGATCATAATTTGGTAATAGTGTATAAAGTTATAAACTCAAACACGAGGAGAAACACGAGTCGTGAGTGATTTCACTTTATAATTTCAATTTATTCCATCTATAAGTCAATAACAAGTCTTCTTGCATCAGTCAGTTCCCTTGGTTTGGTGTTATTTTTTGTTTTGTTTGTTTGTTTTAATATCTCCTCTGTTAAAATGAAATTGTGAGGGATGAAAGAACCCAAACGCAAAGGAGTGCAAACACTAGCTAGTAGCAAGGAATCCCGGAGATCACTTTTGAAGTCTGACAACAAAGCATTAGATACAGTTTTCCAGGCCAAGGAACAACCTGGAAGCCATGTTAAAGATTATAGCTGCTTCATTCAAATGCATCTCAAGGACTATTCGCTTACTCTCAGGACAAGGACAGAATCAGCAACACTAACAATGCTTTTACAACTGCTAGCTGCCTGAAAATGTAGAATGCTGTAGTTCCACAAATTGCATGCAGGTAAGACAAAGGGAAGCTTTTTGTACAGTCTCTGACTCCTCAGCACACTCTCTGACACTGCCCTTGAGCAAGTTTCCAATGGTTCCTTGAACTTTTAAGAAGGTGAGTTATTCATACCAGAAATTGTGCAAATACAATTGAAAATTTAAACTTTGTTAAATGAAGAAGATTGAGAGAGAGTAGCTCAAGAAAATGCAGTCACTTGTCTTCTGTACGCCATTAGCAAGAGACAAAAATGCCCTGATCAGTTTTCGGTCTGCATCTCACCTTAACTTCTACTACACTTTAGGACACACTCAACTCCTGAAACAGTTGTTCTGGATCACTGAAGTTCACTACATTCACCTTCAGCCTCAGGACAAGCCCTTTGACACAACCTGCAGGCGTATTCTCCAAATGTATTTCTGCAGACAGCTAAAATCAAACAACTTTGTTAACCTGCTGTTGTGCAAACGAAGCAGTGAGATTGCTTTGGATAAACTTTTAGCGATCCCAGCTAAAGTATTTGAGGGTTTAATAGTCATAAACAGCAGTAACAGAAGTTTTAGACTCAAGTGACAGGGATCCCTCACCAAGACAACAACACAAGGAGCAGCCGGTTCCCACAAGAAAGATGCACTCCCCTCAGGGGCTGGCTCTTAAATGATCCTGGGTCCACTCCTTCTGGTCACCTGGGGGGGCACAGGTGCAAACAATTTGCCTGTGCACCCCAGGCCAGCCACTGCCCTTACTCCAGGTGCTCAATCACTGATTCAGGCCATGACCTAGTGTTCGCCTTACACCTGTGTACTTGGACAAGCACTGAACAGAGACTTGCACAGAAGTTCAAGTAAATTCAGGCACATACCTTCAAGCACACCAACTGCTAGAAATCGTCCATAAAACAACTCTACCATCGGGTTCTTTGGTTTCTCTCCATCCCTGAAAACAGAATGCGTGTTAGCACAAGATCACACAAAGCCATAAACTTTTACAAAAATATGTAGAATATTTTGAATTCATTATGGAAATACTGACTATTGCAATTAGTTAACAGTTCATTGTTTTGTACTTTCCTCTAATGGTAATAACAATGATTCACATATTTGCAATGGTAAGTACAGTCTGAAAATGAAAAGTTTCAGAAGGACTTCATTCCAGAAAAATTATGTAAATCAAATTCAATACAACTTCAATTTGTGAGTGGTTAAATTGTACATAGCCCTTGTAAAAAAAAAAATACTTCTTCCAACACTCTAGAAACAATTATCTATTCAAAAACAGTTTACAGATGTTCACTCGCACAAACTTTGAGCATTCATCTTCAGAAAAGAAAAACAGGAGCAAATTTTTAAAGAATTTAAACTATGGCAATGAAAAGTAAAACTGCATTCAAATGAAAAAAAGCTTAACATTACTAACAATGCATATCTCTAGCGCTTATATATCCTGGACTTCAGTAAGATTTCTAACATGAAAGAAGAAGGTGAAAAAGAAATGTCATGGAAAATTGAAGGCATCAGCATATATGAAAAATTACATTTTAACTAAAATAAGCTACAGAGTTGGATCTTTCTCAGTCATACAGTTAAAAGCAGATTTTTGTTAATTTTGCCCTTTCCTCAACAAAGTGTTCAAGATACAGAGTGAGAAAAAAAATCTTACCTCTCTTCTTCAGCTTTAATTTGGAAGGCATCTTCTAACCAATCTAATAATTTGTGTGTAAATTCACTAACATCTTGCTGTTGGAAAATGGTAAACAATCAGTAAACATTCACATATATTACAGAATACAATGAAGTGTCACCTTACAGTATCAGTATAGCAGCATTTCCCCTTACAAGAATTCCAAAGTCACACAATGCCTAAGACTATGCCATGGTTTATTGGGATTGTTTTGTTTATTTTTTTTTTGTTTGGTTTTTGTTGTGGTGTCTGGTTTTTTTTGTTTTTGTTTTTACAGCACATTAATGCTTTAGTGTTCTTCAGCTTCTACAGAGTCTTGTCATCCTTATTACTTGGACTCAGCTTTCACACCACGGCAGTTCAAAGGCATCTTATGAATCCCATTGTCCAAACCCTTTGGCATCTAACAAATGGTGACTAATATTACTTTCACCAGGCACTTAATTCAGCACACTGTTGTAATTAAATACCTTAACCATATAACCTCATGTGGGAAGAACAAAGCTTCTGAGGACACAAAGTGTTTCTCAAAAAAAAACAAAACATACCCACTATGATTTAGGCAAAATCCCTGAATATTAGGGCTCTACAAACCAACATCTAGACAGACAATAGGAACACTCGGACTATACAGGCTTGGATGTACTGTTTTGAGAAGAGAAGAATAAAACTCTATCAAAAACCATGAACTTGAATTTAAAATAAGCCCTAAAAACAAAAACATAGAACTATTAGTAAGGCTTTAAAAATGATGTTGGCTACTTTACATTGAAGTTTCTAAAATAATAAGAAAAAAGTATACTGAACCTGTCAGTCATGCTACCAGGAATTATTTACATCTTTTTAAAAAAATTTTAGTTAATAAAAGTTATGAGAGATTGCATAATGCTAGGAAAAAAAGTTCAAAAGGAGTGATAATGAGAGTTTTCAGTACCTGTAGACGTTTTGGATTTCTAATGTCCATTTTAAGTATTTCCTACTGGTAGATGACCATAGAAAAGCATGCATAATTTTGAATAAAAATACATATAAATTACCTGTTGGGAATCGTTTGATTTAAAAGCATCTTTAAGAATTTCAACTGCTCTTGATGGGTCGACATATTTTCTCTTTGAACCAACTAAAAGTGCAAACAGGTATCTCAATTCACGCATGAAAGGTAGATTCCTGTGTTCCTGCATTTGAAGAAGAATTAAAAATATTTAACAAAGCAGTAACAAAAACACAGTTTACAAAAGCTTTACTGAATGAACTAAGCATATATTCTGCCAATTGTCATATTAATACTTAAGCTTACTTGCAGCAATATCAAAGTTTTGTTGCCTGCCTTTTACTTGTCAGTTTTATCACAGACCACAGCATGGTTGACGTTGGCAGGGACCTCTGGGTCCGTCTGCTCCAAGCCCTACTCAAGGGGGGACACCCAGAGGAGGGTGTCCAGGTCCATGTCCAGGCAGCTTTTGAAGATCTCTTGAACAAAGAGACTTGTGGAGTCTCTGGGCAATCTGTGCCAGAGCTCAGTCATCCATGCAGTAAAGACATGCTTCCTGATGTTGAAGGAACCTCCTGTGTCAGTTTGTGCCCATTGCCTCCTGTCATGATTACAAAATAATGTCCTATTTACAAAATACTGTAGCTCTCTGAGAAGAAAACTATACTTCAGAAAGTGAAATCATCTTGAAACCACATCCAAATGTGGCTGTTCAGCTTGAAATAAGGCTGAGAGTTGTGTTTAAGACAGAATAATTAATCCCAAGCCCTACTTATTACAAAATCTTACACATCAAGGGCAACAAGCCCAACTTCTCTATGCTTATTTCTATTAGGCCTATATAATGAAAAACAAGTACATTGAAACACAATCAGTCACAACATAGATTAATCCACAGATTTAACGTTGTGGAAACCGAATATCACTCTTACTCCTGAGCAGGCAGTTGACACACTTGTGAAACTAAAACCCGTGAAATATCCACTTGTACTTAAGGTATCATTCAAACACAGCACAGTTGTCAGATGCTAGTCAAACTGGAATTACTTGATGACAAACATGGTCATCAAAGAGCAGGCTTGTTTAGTCATTCCCATGTCAATCCACTATGCATAGAGCTTCTAGTATATGAAGTCTTATTTCAGCTTTAAAAACAACGCATAGTGTGGAATTAGAAAGTGTTCTGCATAGCACCTAAAAACTGCTTCTAATCATGTAAATTCCCAATAAGTTTTACTTGCTCTTCCAGTCCACCTTGCAAAACACCTACCGATTATAACCAGTGTTCACAGAAAAGGCCAAAGGGTTCATTAAAAGCCACCCTAATTCAGCAATAAATCTTCGTAATATAAGAATAAAATCAGTCTTCTATTTACATCTTCAAAACAATTTGTTTTTTTAAGTCAAAATTTTTACCAATGACTTCTGGATTGAAAATTTTACATGCTAAATTATTAACAATATTTGAATTCAATACATTGATAGGAGGGAACATAAACTCTTCACTATGCAATATTCCCTGAAGTGCAACCACATGCTTTAATTCTATACCAAAACATTGTCATAATTAAACTCTACTCTCCATCAACTAGGATCCAAACAAGATGTAAACAAAGTCTTGAACATCTGAGATTATTAAAACTTGTTCTTTATTAGCAAACAATATCAGTCACATTAATATTTAATACTAGGTGGGGGTAGGGGGAAGACACACAGAAACAAACAACCACCACCAAGTACAAAACAAAAACACTAGGTCAAAATATTTGTTAAAACAAGTAAGCAGACAGGATTAAATCCCAGGGCCTTTTTCTCCTGTCAAACAGCAGATTATATTACAACTAAGTCAATCTAACTCTACGTCACTTCACCTTATAAAAGGTGTACGTATTTGGGTGCATGCATTTTTGCCTCTTCTGTTTGTCTGTTTCAACTACTGAAACATTCTCTTTTCTTAAACTCTCCCTCAAAATATTTTAACATTAAAACAATTCTTTTCCAGCTTCAGATAAGAGATACAAGTACATAAATTAATCACAATTCCACTCTGGAATTCAAGTTAACTTTAAACATTGGAGAGGATATGAACTCCTGCCAGAGATTCTTAATAGCAGGCTTGCAGCAAGCAAAGCTCCTACACAAAGCCCTATGATTTGCCTGTTGTCTCACCATTTCACACAGCCTTAATATTGTTTCTCATGATCAGAATTTCTAAGAAATAGCACTTCAGAATTGCTAAATGCATACAGCTGCTAGTGTCAATGCTTGGGTAAGACATCTGTCAAAGACAACAGCTTGGCATTATCTATTTCATACCACCTCTTAGGTGCCAGATGCCTTTTAAGCCCTCAAAAAAGAAGGTAAAGAAATTTGAGTACTGGACGATATTGTTAAAACAAACTGTGTGGCAAATAACGACATGTGAGGCAAAAAGTTAATAAAAAAATCAAAAACATTCCAGGAAAACCCTTTGGTGGAGCAAAGCATGATTTTATCATACCCTTCTTATTAAAATGTACCATTCTGTCATCCTCCTGTGGTATGTTCCCCACTTTACCAATGCTGTATTTGTTCACAATCTCATGATCTAATGCAAACAGTTTTTCCTAAAGAAAACAAGCAGCAACTTGCTCTTTAAGCAAGGGGGGAAGGGAAGATTATTCAGTTCTGACCGAACATGCAGCTTCCCTTTTATGGTGCATACCTAGAGGTTTAGAAAACGGGCACTATCTCTATTTGTTTTCTTTTGCTTTTCGAATTGCAGCTCTCATTTTTGCCAGTGAACATTCCAGTCAAGCCTCCAGTGCCAAACAACTAAAAACAGGCTGTCGACACACTCCCTTTGTAAAATCTGAAAGAAATAGTCAAAAGACAATAGTCCAATTTCTGGGTATGCAACATTCACTGCTCTGAATTGCTGAAAATCAGGATACTGAATGTTTTTACTCTACATAAAATAACTTCCTCTTCCCATTTCTTTCTTCTAAAAGATTTCACAATAAAGAATTCAATGTGTTCCCAAGCATCTTTCTGCACGGGACATCCTCTGAAGGAAAAAAACTTTTTTTGTCTATTTTGTCCCTCAGTCCATGCTCACTCCTCCACATTAGTCTGAGGTTACGAGAAATCTTAGCCAACTCCCCTGCTCCCCAATTCCATTTGAATACCACAATGAACACCAGAGAATTTACGCTTACAATCATCTTGCTAAAAGGCTGCAAGAGACCAGCTAATTATCAACTGCTTAATCTCAGATCACAAGCTGCAAATAATTAACGTCTCCCAAAAAAACAATGAAGGAGCCAGGCCAATACTAACAATGCTACTGGTAAAACTACACAGATCAAAACCATGCAGAGTAACCAAAAAGTATACCCATACCTGCACAGTGTGAGGGGGCCAAAATAAAACATGTTTGTTCATACGAATTACTTTCACATTAAAAATGCTCACTCACTAGCATCAGCGCTACCACAGCAATAGCAGAAAGGTCCATTCAACGAATCTGATCAAAGCAGCAGTATCCTGAGAGAATGCTAAATGTTAAGAAAGGTACTCTACTTGGGATGTGAAGCCAACATGCTTTAGGTAAGATCCACAATAGAAAGCTCAGAGCAATAATAATTGTCACCTAAAAAACCCTATGCTAATTTGAATCACAGAGCAGCGCAAAATTCAGTTATAATAGAGAAATGCCCTCATCAACCGCTAGGGGAAGTCAGCTTCTAATTTTACCTTTTGGTTTCGGGGCAAGTCTTGAGCATTCGCGGGAGGATTAAAATTCAAAACTAGTCTTCGAAACTCCAGTAGGTTAAATAATGACTGAAAAGGGGAAAAAAAAAAGTCTTTAAGCACTTCTGAAAACCATAAAGAATTCATTCAAATGAAATGTTAATATATATCAATGAAACGTTAAACATATACGTTACATTTTCATTTCAGAAGCTGTATTATTTCACTTAGCTTTGTTAAACATATTTTCAACATTACACAATTATTTTTACCAAAAAAAACAAACCCACAGTATAATTCAAAAAAAAAAAAAATCATGTAAATGGAAGAAAAATGTTATACGATACATAGAATAAATTACTTTTTTTACAAATATTTTATTAACTCTATAGCTACTAATTTTCAAATTAAAATGAAATCTTGTTTAGTCATGTGAAATTTGCCTTGCAGCCCCTCTATCACCCACCCCCTCAATGCAGAGGCTGTATTTTTGTATACACAACTCAAATCCACTTGCAATTATTTGTAATTTTTGCATTCTGTCAATTCCTCCCATTATTGAAGGATCTGAATACTGTGCATGAGAGTAAGGGAACTGGGCTACACAACTTGGCAAGCAAGGACCTGCTTTTATCCTTATTTTATGGATGATACGACATAAAAACAGGCGTCTACAGGCACACCTACAAAGAACAACATAGTGTAATACAGAGGCTAGAGCCCAAAGAGTACAAGAATAAGACTTCTGATTGCAAGAATAAAAGTTCAAAGCAGTGGCTAAGAACTGAAGTCCTCAGCACTTACATAACTACATTGTTGCTTTTCTGTATGGGCAGGAACTACTTCGGTTCAAGTTGACGATCTAGAGTTTCTTAAAGGTAATTTAGTCTTAATAACATCATTTCATTATAACAGACCAGCGTTTTGATGAAGAAAGGGTTGCAGAAAATATCTAATTTATCTTACATATGCTCAGAGAAGAACAGGAAAGTCTCCCTCTTATTCATCCCATTTTATTCATCACTTTTGTTTGTACAATCTATAACTTTTTTTCCTGTTCACATATTGGCTACTTATTTTGGAAAGGTAGAACCTGCCTACTCTGGTAGTTGACTTTGATCCCACAATTTGTCCTACACAGGTAAAGACTTCAGTCAGATCACAGTGTGGCCCAACTCCACAATGTCGAGGAAGTGAAACTTACATTGTGAAGAGGCTCTGGATCTATTCTAATAATTTAAAGTATGTTGCAAGGAAGAAAAGATGAATTGGTGAGAAGTTGCAGCATTCCCAACTCTCATCATGAAAGAGTCTTTTCCAAGTTTGGTAACTTTCGATACAGCAGAGTAGAGTGCATCTCCAAAGTCTGAAGGCCACCAATGTTATTTCCTAACATTTTTAGATTCAAAAAACAAAACAAAAAAGCACCCTACTCCTACAAAAACACCAATGAGAAAAGACCTTTCTGACCTTTCTAAATCAATACAATCAAGTAGGCAATCATTTTTTTCCCTTCTTGTTCTGATGAGAATACAGGTTCCCTTTTTATCCTTCCTTGTAGAGAAGGAAGATTAAAACAGAGTCCTTTGTTTACTTACTCAAAGCATAGAAAATGTTAATATTTAATTCAAGCATCATTCTAGAGGTTCATACTAATTGAAGCTATGTCTTATGATGTAACAGCATTCCACTGATGGGCTCTTCATCAAGCAAAACATAGCAATGTCTTACATACAAAACAAACCAGCTGTTGAAATATAATGTCCAAAGACTGACTTCTCTCCATGACTAATCCAAGTGCTATCAAAGTGCCAAGCAGCTGAGCTGGCCAATTTCAAAATACACATACCCAAATTAAGTAGAGAAAATTGTATCAAAGTTTATGATTTCTGCCTGGCATTTAATCCACTTTTTTTTTTTTTTTTCCCACAAAATCTGTATTTCTCGAATCCAGAATTCTAAATTGCGAATATATAACTTTATTAAATTGAACTAACCTTTTTCTGCAAGCAGCTGAGAATAATTAAGCATTGCTACACCCTTTTTTTCAGCTTTGTTCTATTCAAAGTTATTTTTGATATTTCTTAAAAGTACTGAGTTACTACACTTGTCTCAAAAAATTAAAGTCAGTGTTACAGCTTACACTGTGCATGTTTGTACTGAGATGCAGGTGAATGCTCACACAGCATTCCCCTGCCCAAAATACTAACGCTAAGAGGACAGACTCATGTTGTAGCTCTTTTATACCAACTTAGATTAAGCTCAGGAAATTTCTCTTTATTTAGTGAGAGAGAGAATTTGTAAGTATACAATCTCAGGGTGCCCAAGATCAACTGGTTTTTGTGCCTGAAGTACCTCAGGGGACATAAAAGAGCTCACCTAAATCATCCTTGCAGCAGTGTCCTCCTGCAACCCCTCACCCTGATACTTCAGCAAGGAGCTAGGCAAAACAATTCCCAATTTGCTGAGCTATCTATTGGTTGGGCTTCCTACACACAGGGCGGGCAATAGCACAGAGCTGAAACTGTTCTTTTAAAGCAACAGAGGGAGGAGGCAGAGAAGCCCTCTGCCCTAAGTGCAACCCACTGGTTCCTGGCCATTGCCCTGGAGGAAAGCACTGGCATTCCTAACACGCTGCCCCAGGGCATTTCACCTCCCATCCCACTTGGCTTCAGGTACAGAAATGTATCAGGAATCCCATTAAAAGAAAGCAAGCTTGATCTAAGAGGTGAATACTTACACCTACTGGCCTTGATGGAAAATAAATGAGACAATTTACTAAAGTATGTAAAACTAACGCATGCAATAAAAATTCCTCTAAAGGTTGTTGGTTTTTTCCTCCAGTATATTTAAACTTACAGGATCTCTCAATTACTTTACCAAGGATTTTATCAAGACAGATATTTAACACTCATAAGAAGAGTTAAAAAAAGTTTTTCAAAAACTCAATTATGTTCACTTAGTCAAATTAACATGGTATACAGAAAATTGATGCATTTGTTACATTTAAATATCTCTAATTATGCAGTAGAACAACAGAGAAATTAGAATTGAAAGGCACCCATGGAAGTCATACAGTACAACCTCCTGCTCTAAGCAGGGTCAGCTGTGAGATCAGACCAGGCAGCTCAGCATTTTGTCCAGACAGACGTGGAAAGCCTTTGAGGTCCGAGACCACACAGCCTCTCTGTGCAGCCTCCTACACTGCCTGCCTCTCCTTATGCGCAAAAGTGCTCCTTACATCCAGGCTGAATCTCTCTTACCCTAACTTACACATGTTGTCTCACCCTCCCAACACACACTATTGTGAAAAGCCTGGCCCCACCTGGGCAACGACCTCCCTCCAGGTCCTCCCCAAAGCCAGGCTGAACAAGCCCCAGTCCTTCGGTCCCCCTCACGGGGCAAGTGCTCTAGTCCCTGACCAGTTTGGCGGCTCACCACTGAGCTCACTTCAGTGTGTTAGCAAGCTACTTGTACAATGGTCCCAAAACAGGGCACAGGGCTGAGCAGAGGGGCACAGTCATTCTCCTGGATCCACCAGCTAGGCTTCTGCTCATACAGACCAGGGCAGGCTCCCACTCAGCCTGTTGCTGGCCTGAAGCCCCAAGGCCTTTCCAGCAGAGCTGTTCCCCAGCCAGTACAGGCACAGGGGGCTCCTTCTTCTAGGGGACAGGGGTTTGCTTTTGCCTTTGCTGATTTTCTTAGTGTTCTTGTCAGCCCATCCATCCAGCCTGTAGAATTCTCTCCAACCATCCCCCATTGACATATTGGTCAAGTAACCTGACTCAGTCCTCGCCCACTGCTCAGATTTCCTCTCCCACAGCTAGGACCCATGGGTCTAGGAGACAGTAGTGCCAAGTGATATCAGTTAAAATTACCATGAAAATCAAGAGATTTTCATAATATTTCTCTCCTATCATGTCTGTTTTGTACAGAGCAAGAGAATAATTGGAAAAAATGAAAATGAAGAAAATTCAGTGTCGGTTTCAGGAGTTCAAACTAAACAGTGCTGAATGGCTGCAGACATTCCATGGCTTTTCCCTTGTATTATTAGTGATGTAGACATGTGAGGGCTGCTACAAAAATGTCTACTGTTTTATTATGTTAGCTCACAACATCAGAGGTTGATGTTGGCACTATGGCAGTAGAGGTTGAACCTTCCCACCAATACTCTGTTCCCTTTTGTTGCCGTGCGACAGATGGCAGCAGAGGGGCAGTCTGACAAAGAAGTGAGTCTGAAGCAAAAGGTATATAGAGTTGTGTAGGGAAAAAAAAATTATATCCATTGACATTGATCAACACTTGCTGAATGTTTATTGAGACCAAACAGTAGATGTGAGCACAGTGAGGTGGTGGGTAGTGTTTCAACAGCAGTGACAGTGATGTGAACGACAAGCCACAGTCCAGACAGCCATGCACAGCTGTCACACCATGAAATGAAGAGCGTCTCAATCAACTCATCCATATGAACCAGCTAATGACAGTAACTACACTGAAAGTGTTTTGTAGCTGAGAATTTGCTCTATCAAATAGCGTTATTGCGCTCTTCATGGAAACTACAGATACAAAAATAAATAGGAGGCATAAACTATCAGAGCAACGTATGTATTTTCTGTCATGGCAAAGAGTTAGGTAGTTGTAGTTTCAAGAACAAGATATTAAAAACATTCATTTCTCTGAGCAATGTCTACCCTAGTTACATAGAGTTCAAACAGTTCCAGAATACAAGCAGCCTTGGTTTCACTTAAAACATCCTGCCTATCCCCCTTTCCCCTCAATGTCTAGGATTATCAAAAGAAGGACCTTGGCACAATTTAGGTTGGCAGAATAAAGGATTAATTCTTAACATTCAAATACTACGATGCTATATTAATACTGCAAGAATATAAATGAGTCAGCATGCTAAATCCATAAAAGCTTAGTACACAACACATCAATAACAGCTGCCAGAGTCCCAAAACAGTAAAGGTACTGACATCAAACATACTTCAAGAATAGGAAAACAGTACTTCTACATCTAGATAAAAGAAAACCTATCCAGCTGTTGCATACAGCTTTCAACAGGCACACTCTAAAGGACTCTTGTAAGATCTGTAAGCACTAAAACCAGCTGCTTCAGTGGTAGACGTACAAACAAATTTAAAATTTCTGGTTAAGGAAAACAATGTATTTCCAACACTGAGGACAAAGAGGCTAAATTTTTTGAGCAAGAGCTGATGAATTTAGTGTCTAGCAAAGCTCAATATTGCAAAAGCATGCATATAAGCCCTCCTCTCTCCAAACATGAAGTCTTTTGGATTCTACACCACTAATTCAAGAGCATTGCCTCTCTCTCATCTTTAAGACCTTTCCCATCTTTTTGTATTCAATGACAGACTTTACTCTGTGGTTCATACTCTTGAACCTACTCTTTTGACAACAGAAGTCCATGAAGAGGCTTATTTGTTGCCTCTGTACTGCCCGTTCTGCTTATGCACTATGTTCCTTTCCACTCAACACATCCCTACAATTTACACTGGGGTTGCTTCATACTTTACTTGCTTGTGTCTTATTCACTGGTGGTGGAAAATCCTGTTTATTAGAACAGTGAGTAATGACAGACATTAAATATGGTCATCGGACCTATATTTAAGTTGATGCATATAACACATAGCAGTAAAACAGTCAAGTATAACAAAAAATCAGAAGGATAACTAGTATAATGCTTTAAAATGAAATTGACTGCTATATTTATTTGCATATAAAATAAAACATTTTACTTACAATGTAGGAAATAATTACTTTTAAAAACCAAAATTTTAAATATATTTTCCTCCTGGGCACATATAGTAGCCCTGTGTACTATCTTCCATGTATTAGATAAAAAGATTTTAAGAAATGAGAAAAATCACCCAGAGTATGATCTTGATACTGCTTTTTTTCATGCATTGAGAATTTGGCACAATCAAAAACTTTTCTGAAAATCCACACATTCTTTAAAAAATTGCATGTAAGAAGAACAAAAGAGAAAATGAGCTTTAAAGCTGGGAGTTTAGCAAGTTCTTCCTATGCTTGTGAAATTATAGACATGAGGTTCCCC
>WBMW01005104.1:1197478-1215989 GCA_013396635.1 Penelope pileata | reverse complement strand
ATCAGCAAACTTGCTGAGGGTGGACACTATCCCCTCGTCAAGGTCATTGATGAAGATATTGAACAAGACCAGACCCAGCACCGACCCCTGGGGAACACCGCTAGTTACAGGCCTCCAGCTGGATTCTGTGCTGCTGATCATTACCCTCTGAAATATGGGACAGGAGGTGGCAGAAATAGAACAGCATTTACAGCACAATTTTCATGTGATCCCATACACACCTTTTCCTACCACCAGAACTTTGTCTTAGTGCACTGACTGCATCACATTTACTAAGCAGTCAGCTACCTGACGTATCTCCCATGACCCCTTTTTCAAGGGTAAATATTTCTTGCACACGACTGAAATCCTACTTCAAGCTCAGAAACATAAAGCTACTCTTATTCAAAGTAAATGATCTTGGAGACAATGTGCATAAGTAGCAAGCTTACAGACAACTCCAAGAGTCTCAATACTGCATGTTCCTATGGATTATATTAATTCTGCAAGCACTTAATTCATGTATAGCATGGCAAAAAAGAGGCACTTGGCAGGCTTTATAAATGTTATTTATAAACCATTTTCAGACTTGATGTTCAGACTATAAACTCTGAAAACATAGAAACAAAAGGAGCCACTGGAATCCACCAGAAAAAAAAAATCTACTCATATTTGCTTTGTTTCTTCAAAGAACTTGATGTCTTAAGTTTTATTTCAAGAGCAGATATATGCAGTTACAATAATGAGAATTTTAAAGAAAGCATTCCAGATGCATTCTAAGACCTCAAAATTTAGAGATATGCTATAAACATTAATCTACAACAGTAGCAAGCAAGGATGTACGAATACCTTTCAAAAATTTAGGTATATTGAAAGCTCAGGACGGAAGAAATTGTTGAGGGACTTCATTCGTTTACTGGCACATAAGAAGGAAGTGAACATGCCTTAATACAGTATGTTTTGACACGTTTTCCTGGAGACTCCTTTCTAAACTCAAGTTAGTAAGTCTTCAACAGCAGGAAGATTTTTAAAATTCACACTGAGGAAAAATATTAATGTTGGTTCTAATTATACTGAATGTAACCGCTGAAAACAAAGATTTGTTTTGGAGCTGATGAGACTCCCCTCTTCCTCTACAAAAGAACATGACTTCCACGTGTGCATATATTTCTATAAAGCACAGAGAAAAAAGTAGTATTTCTAGAAATGTTTGAATCTTGTTAGTGTTCGCTGTCACTCACTGCAAATATATTTTAAGAAATTCCATGCTTTTAATACACATACAAGTCATTGATTATTGCATTTGACTAATTCAACTAATTGGTGGCTATAAAAAATCATACATTGCATAAGGAAACTGTCAGAATGTCAAAAACATACTCCTTTTAAAACAAGCAGGTGTTAAATAGAATTTTTCTTTGCAATCTAGTTTTAGATTATATTACACAATATATCATTGTGACTGACAGTAGTTAACATTAGATATTGTTGACCTATGTGATGTGTCAAGTTTCAGAAGACTCCTAAAGAAAGCTTGAAAATAATTCTACACAGTCAATGCAACCCAAGGAGCCAATCTGTCCTGTGGATAAATATGGTATTAGCTAATGCTCTAAATTAACGTACATTAAATTTCCTGGAATGGTTGTTTGAAACATAAGTCCTTCTTGCTGACAGACAATATTAATAACCTAAATTTTCAACCAACTGAAGTTATAAATCTTTCAATGGTTTACTTGATTTACATTCTGTAGGCCTAAATAGAGAAGTTTAATGGTTAGACCATTATAATTTCAAATGTCACATTTTCATATAATATAGGTGATGACCATAAAACTAGCTAGTCCTCTCTAGAACCAGTTTTCAAGTAGAACGTTGCACATCATGTATAAATAACACAAAATACCATGAGATCATAGGTCTAGCATTTTTATATTCCCTAGCCCCATCCTTATCTCCATGGTTGATTAAAACTCAAATTCCCTTGAAAATGCTTATTTAAAAATTTGCAGTTTCCTATTAATAAAGAAAATATTTTATGAAAATACAAATACACACGAAATCAGTAGTCCTGCTATTTCAAACTTGTGGAATGTAAAATCTAATTACACAACAGAGAGGTAAAATGCCAGGACATATCAGCTCTACTAAGAGCTTTATGGAAATAAAATGTTCTGCTATACTAGCACCAAGACAATGTTTCTGCTACTGGAAAAAAAGAGCTATGCATGAGAGCAAATAGGGAAAGGAAGAGAGAAGAATAAGTCAAACTTAAAATATTCCATAAAAAACAGAAAATTCAAACATATTCAAACATGATAGTTTACTAGATGCTTAGAGGTCTAAGAACAGTAAACAGCTCCCTTAGGTGGGGAGGGAGGTGGTAGGGAGGAAAAAAAAAAAAATACAGAAATAGTCTTGAAATCTATCTAAGTTCCAACAAAGTCTGCACAGTCTCTCTGGGCAGCTTCCCCTACTGCCTTCCTGTCCCAATGAGCAATAGTCCTCCTGTCATTCAGGCTGAACCTCTCATACCTCTACTTAAACACATCATCTGCCACAGAATCACAGAATGGTTTGGGTTGGAAGGGACCTTGAAGACCATCTAGTCCAACCTCCGGTCATGAGCAGGGATACTGCCATTAGGTCAGGCTGCTCAAAGCCTCACCCAATCTGGCTTTAAAAACTTCAATTGATGAGGCATCTGCAACTTCTCTGGGTAACTTGTTACAGTGTCTCACCACTCTCAAAGTAAAGAGCTTCTTTCATCTAAAGTACTCTCTTTTAATTTAAAACTACTACCCCTTGTAGGTACAGGGGTACCCCTACTCAGGTGCAGGAACTTGCACTCGGCCTTGTTGAACTTCATGAGGTCCTCACAGCATGCACTGCTGTGAAAAACCTGCTTCCAACTCATTTGCTGGCCATCCCATAGCTCCTGAGGTTGACTATTTGGCCTTTCTCCAGTTACTGGAAATTTCTCTGATTCTCCAGGACAGCAGCCTTGCTAAGACTTGACCCTCTTCTCTCATCTCCATTGGACAGAGCTCAGTGAGTCCCATAGGCTTATATGGGTCCAGCTTCTTCAAGTAACCTGACTCAGTCCTCATCCACTGTTGAGAGTTCATCTCCCACAGCTAGGCACGGGGAGTTGGGAGACTTTGCTGGTGAAGTGAGGCAGAGCATACACCGAGTACCTCAACCTTATATGAGCCTGCTATCACTAAATCAACTACTCTACTGAGCAACAGACCCCAGGTCCTCCTTGCTCACCTTTTTATGACCAGTACAAGAAAAAAGCCCTTTTTACCATAGACATCCTATGACATCTAGATGAGTTTTTAATTTGCTAAGACCATCTTTTCATGCTTGGATAATGTTTCCAAGCTCCTTAATAGCCCACTTCTACTCTAGATCTTCCTTACCTTTAAAAAAGGCTTTGTCCATATTATCAAACAGATGAGGTGGTCTATACCAGACTAAACAGGGTGCAATCTTTACAAGTCTCTCCTCTGATCCTGAGGGAACTCTCATCTTAACAAATGTATCTTATTCTATACAAGCATCACGTACATTTGAACTGCTTTTTCACAAGGAAGGCAATGCTCTGCCTTGTCATCCCTGCCTACCTTTCCTGAAGAGCCTGTATTTGTTCATTGCAACACTCAATAAGCCAAACCTGCTGAAGGACTTTTATAGTCCCTCAACCAAACAGCTACTAGAGCTAGAGAAGACCTGAGGAAGGACAAGAAAGCTGATCAGAGGTTATAATAGGTTCTATATAGACAACTACTCAGTAGTCATCTCAAAAAAAGAGACTACAACTTGTTGTAAGAGAAACATGACAAGAGACCTACAGAAATGTAACAGAAGTCAACTTTAACTGTCCTGTCCACTGGCTGACATGAAAGACACTAGAGACAAAACTAGTGGGAGCCAGGTTCAAAAACAAAGGAGGTGGTTCATCATGTAGTAGGAAACACAGTTATGGAATTCATACACAAAGGACCCTGTGAACAAAAGAAGACCGCAAGGCTCAAGGGAGACAAGTGCATAAAAGAGAAATCCATTGGGGATTATCAACTAAAACTGCAAAGGATCAAGAAGCAATGCCCCAAGATTAAAGTGGCTGAGGACTTCTGAGTGATTTTTAAACAGAGCAGCAACTTATTCTGTTTGCATTTCTCTGCAAGCACGCATTTGTGGTAATTTTTATTCAGAACATTGATCTAAACGGACTCAGCTACTCAAAGTAGCAACATTAATTCATTAGAAGTGCTTCAGCTGAATAGTAATCAGCTGAAAATGGGTATTAAACATTTCATTCGTTTCCTCTGAAAAAATTACAAATGATGAAAAACTAAAATACACTGAATTTGCTTTTCGTAAATAAAACAAAACCATGTTGTATTCCAGATTCAGCCACCGAGATGTGGTTTTGGATGATTTTGAAGGTATCTACAAAAACACAGATTTAACAATAGTACGTAAAAATCTTTTAAGATACAAACTCATAAACTTTGTATACAATGAATGATTGATATTAAAACATTAGATTCCACTACACAAGTTGAAATACCTGTACTCATTTACATACTAGCCCTACCTTTTCTTAAAAGAGACAAGGTGGTTTCTAATTAAGCAATACAAGAATTGCCAAGTAGCTGAACTAAATTATTACAAGTTAGTTACCTATGAGCGCATATACTGGCTGTGTTAAATAACTCAAAACAGATGCAAATGCATCCACATCACACCTTCATTTCCCTGCTTTTCTAGTTTCATTAGTTATTTCTTCTATCAGTTATTTCTTTTTTTGCCCTACTCAGCTATATATCTCCACGCAGCTATTCCAGTAAGCACTCCATGACTAAGGACATCTCATTTCCTTCACCTAGTCAGCCACCACCTTCCAGTCATTTGAATATGTTGCTTTTAATATAAAAAAGCCTGTTCCTCATCCCTAATCCAATTTTCACGTCTTTAGGCATCCATAGTTGTCACACATCTGCAAGAGCTGCAGGCTCTCAGGATCTTCAGTTAATAAGGTAACGCTCAAATAATGTCTCTTTCAATGCCCTAAAATTCCTAGGAAAATAGATATCTTCATGTATCCACTTAAGATAACTCACCTGTTAAATACAATGAGGAGCTAATGAAAGATGGTACTTACCTGGATGACAGCACTAAACCAGCATGTGTTTCCTACGTTCTTCAAGCCTACTGGACAGTTGTCTTGCCGCTTCCGATCATAAGGGTTTGGAGAGTCACTCCATACCTCTGGATGCGTCCTCTTTAAACTTGCTTTATTTTCTGCAATACTGGCTTCTAGAACTCTTTGGGAACAAAAGGAAGGGAAAAAAAGTGAGCCAAAGCAATAAATAAATAAAAGTACTAGGACACAGTTACTAAATCAGACATCTTAATTGCATCACTTGATAAATTATTTTACTGAACTTGGTTTTAAAGTGGATCTACATACAATAATATAACTTCAAAAACAAGACTTTTTTTTTTACAGCATATTACAGTAATTCTGTTACCTTTTGGAAAAATAATAAGTGAGTGAGTGAACCTCCTATGAGAGCTACAGATACAATAACCATATCTATAAGTCATCAGTTATTGAAGAATCAGATTCAAATATGATAGACAAAATGAACTTCTAGGTAGCACTGTTAGTGTAGCATTTTCATTTAGAAATGCTTTTATTGGTATGTAAAGCACTAAGTCATCAATATTTATTTTACTGACAAAAAAAAGTTAACTAGATAAATTTTAAAAATCAATCTTTTTAAATTCCCTTTCTTACGACTTATGTCACTGTACTAAATCCCTCGCACAGTAAGTAATTTTATGAACCACATTTGCAGAACATCCGTATTTCACATGACAATAAGATTTGATAGGTGTTATTCTCCCACGTTCAGGCTTCACTTAACACAGAATTTTTATATCAGCACATATCCTTACTCTGTTGGCAAAACATACCTTAAAGGGAATTTGTAGTAGCTATGTATTCCAAATAGAAAGATAGAGATAGATACATTCAGGTCATAAAACTACGTCTCTAACTGATAAGAGTGCCTGATGTGTGCACAACTGCTACTATCTCCGACCGTCCAGTCCAGCTATCATACGAAAGATTGAGCTGCTAATGAACTATTAATTTGGCAAGCACAGCATTTCTGGAGCTGTATGACATGCATCTCAGTGGCCTGTGCAGCCCCAAGGTTTGCCTCTTGGGTTCTGGGCTCACTAAACACTAACAAAAGGCAGGCTTAGGCTAGTCTATAAACGAAGCTCCTAAAAGACATGATTGAACATCTTATTAAAATACTAAAAAGTTAGAAAAAGGATCAGGAGAAAGTTTATACCACATAGCCATCCGTTTCCTATTTTTTTGTTTGTTTCAAGCTATGTTCTTACAAGACATACTAGAATTACAAAGCATTATATGAACTTACAGTAGATCAAATGATTTGGGGGACATACTAATTTATTATTCCTTTGCATTTTGAACAAAATAGAGAGTTTAAGAGCCCATTTGGTATAAATATCAGCTTTACATAAATCAATCTCTGACACTTAGTTTTCAACAGATAATGTTGTAAATAGAAGTCTTTTTCCAAAAGACACTGAAAGGATAGACAATCTAAGACTTTCTTCTCTGACTTTTTTTAAACAATACATAAGGATGCAATTGACTCTTTAGTGGTAAAAGAAGAAAAAGAGACTCTTACACTTCCTTCAAAAAGTGTTAGATGGTCAGCATCCCTCTGCTTTGAGAGGGAATGTTATTTGGTGAGGACACAAAAATCAATTCAAAACAAATGTCTTACATATTTAAAACAATTTCTCTTTCAGGAAGCATTGTCTAAATTCTTGTTTAAAGAAAATTGAAGGGATCTTGAAAACTGCCTAGAAGACTGACAGACAAATTTAGAATAATTTTGTAGCAGGACTACAATACCTACCCTATACCACCTTTATGGCATGTAAACAGTCAAACATTTCTCACCCATCCTCAAGAATACTTCAAGATTCAGGATCAGAAAATACACATTCTCAAACTAAAACTGTACAAAGCACAAGAGTAGGGTCATTTATCAATTGCCCGATAGTAATTGCTTTCTTGCATTTGTTTTCATATATTTTGTATTTTTAGCAATCTTAGCAATTCTCATTTCCAAATCCACCTGAAATCTGCTTTCACATCTTAGCAATGAATTTCATTTTCAGAACTTTGTGAATTTTTTCCTTATTTTTACCTAAAACATTATTTGTCCTCAAAAAGAACATGCAATAGCTGTGCATTCTATGTGCCAAATTTGCTTTCAGCCACAATGATAGCCATGATACAAATTGAAATAAGAGTGATATTAAACTGGAACCTTGTGGTTAGCTCAAAAGCTACGTAAACATTTTCCAGTATAGCAAGTATGCCTCTTCTGTTTTACTGTAACATTCACTAAAACTCAAGTAATGAGGGCCTGATTTGGAATATTACCTTGACAAAAACCATCTTTCTCATGCTTTGTTTTCCAAAAAGGTGAGTATCTTTACAGAAAGCTAGCACTACAATTTAGCAGTCCTGACTGAACAGCTGAAATACCCTCTTTGCAACCAGGAGAGACCACAGCAGCTGCCACTAACAGCAGAATCATCAGCTATGTGCAGCACATGGCATGCCTCTAACCTCATGGGGCCAAAGGCTTCCCCACCTCCAAGTTTTGGAATCTTGTTTAGAGGGTAACTTTCAAATGAGGGTTAGTTAATGCCAGGCTTTGCATGAGACTTGAAAGCAGTGTTTTATTTCTCTCAATAACAAGCTAGGCATAGCAAAGCAGCTTTCCAGGGCTGTTTGCATGGTGTTAGCCAGATAATGCAAAAGACCTAGCACAAAATGTATCCATAGCACAAATGTTCAGCCAAATTATTTTGAGGAAGCCCACTAAGCATGCTGAAGAGAAGTCCACTCCAGAAAGCTACTTAGCAAGAAGACTGTGACTTAGAGCTCAACAGCCTGGAGTAACCCCAACCCTACATTCCTCCCCAGTTTCACCTTTTATCCATACAGCCAATGCACAGCGCAGAGCCCTCTGCAGTTTTCATGACCACATTAAAAAAAAAAAAAAACACCCAAGGGTTGTGCACATTCATATACATATACAGTACAGGCTTTAATTTTAACATGGCCACTACTCCAGGTACAATGCATGTGTCAGCTAATTTCTCCTTTTGGTCATCTTACTGGCTTTCCCAGTGAAGCTTTGCCTGGCCAGTCTCATTCTCCTTCAATCCATGAAAAATTATATAAATGGGAAAAGCTTTTTCATATGAGTAAATATACTCAAAATTCAAGTTTCCCTTGGAGATTTAAAGAGGGAACAGTAAAAAGATCTAAATATGACATGTACAAGATGTTCAGCTTTTGGACACTTGGACATTTCAGTTGCACTCTTAACACCTACATAGTAATCAGATTTGTCCCCACAAAGCAGCACAAGGCAATTACATTCAGGAAGACAAATTCTATGTGTATTACAACATAATTACACAAGTCAAGAAATTCATTTAGGGCTCCCTTGGAAATGTTAACAAAATCAGTGTAAGTTAGATTCCAAACCAGCACGAATACCTTTGAAAGAAATTCCTCCACACCAAAGATTATTTAAATACGCACACATCCTGCATTATTAAAAATATTAGTGAGGTCTATTTGATTTCTACTTCTTATTTAACTAAATGGAAAAATAAAACTAAACGGCTGCAGCTTGACCTGTTTACAACCACGCTGTTCTACTTTTTGTTTTTACGAGTTCTGCACAGATATTGTGTTTTCTACTGGAATGCCAACATTCTTCCGTGGGGTGTTAACTATAAAGTAATTTTTATTTTTTCAAAAAGCAGTCTGAAGTCCTGCCCTTAAGGAAACTGATTGAATGGTTCAGAGCAAGAATTCTGCATTTCCTGTGTTTGCACAACTTGGAAATAGTTTGCCATCAACTCAGGGCGTATCCTGGCATGTAACTGAATTGATCTAGTACTTCAATGCTGCCAAAATCCCAGGTTCTCACTCCTCTGTCTCCATTCAAAAATGAAGTCCCGTTCCCTTTTCTTGTACCATGACATACTTTGGATCCATTCCTGAGTATTCTTGTATGGCTTTGGAGCTGGACTGGTGCAACAAATACTCCAAAGAATACTACAGCAAGCATAGAAGATGCGTTTCTGAGGGTATGCCATATCCCCCTTGGCAGTACAAGCTCTTACACCAGCACACGCTGTGTGCAATTTTGCCGTCAAATATGCCTCTCAAAGTTTCATCAAAATAGAAGACCAACATTTTCCTCTATATAACCAAACAGTGTCTACATACTTTAATGTATGTGGAAAAAAAGTCCTACTACTTCATTATTCTCTACAATCAGAAAAACAATACATCATAATTTAAGCAGAATAATTAGTTATGGGGTATACAGGTAAGACTAAAAAGGGCTGTTTAGTCTGGGAAATGAAAAACAATGGCTACAGAAAAAAAAATACATCTTCAAGGCTCACAAGAAGCAAGAGCAGCAGAAGCAGTCAAAAGCTTGGGCAAGAGAAAAAAGAAAAAAGACTTCCATGTCCAGAAATAGGTTCATATTTCTGAGTGGCTGCTTAAATCACAACTCTCTAATTATGACAATCCTGTCCTTCAAAAAGGAACGTACAGGAGCTGAATTTCCGAACCAGAACTGGAGAGAACCTTTGCATAATCTTGAACACATGCATATCCTGAGGTCATAAGGAAAAAAAAAACCTTTAAAATTTGCTTCCAATTATTAATGAGAATATAAATCTCTCCCATCCCACCATTTCTTTCCCAAAATACATAACATGAAACTCAAATAACTAGATGGCTTTTGTCACAAATACGGGGGCACACTTCATTGGAATGCTTATTCTCAAAATTAGTGCATTAGTTATTCAAAAGGGAAATGAAAATGACTGAATAACACTAGCCATGTTCTCAGAAATGGGCTTAAATGGATAAACCATTTCATCTGCCTAATACAGTGCACTGAGGAAAAGAATTGTTAGGGTGGATTTCTCCCTTGTATTTTTACTTTTTTTGTACAAGCAGACAGCATTTAACTTTCCAACCAAAGGAACAAATCATTGCCATTTTTCCCCAGAACAAGGCCAGTCACAGATGAAAAAAGTAAAACCCTTCCCACACAACTCTACACTCAGGCGTAGCCCAAGACTCAAATATTTCATAACTGTATCTATATTTAAATACACACTATACAAAGATATTGTAAAATCTGTTCAAGTTTAGCTTACACTCTTATCACTCCCAAGCTGCAAAAGTTCATAAAACTTTAATATAAGAAGTTAACTTCACACAAATCTTATAAATCCTATTTGTGAAACAAGTTAATAACATGCTTTACAGCTAGAATATAGCAATTGTTCTTAGTATACTTAAGTCATAGCATCACTATCCCTCCTCCCCACCTCAACCTTATCATAGAGGTGAGAAAACATTTCTATAAAATGAGCAGTATGAGAAATTGGGTAGAGTTCACTTTTTAATTGTTTTTGTTTGGTTTTCATTGCTTTTTATCCGACACAAGAGAGAAACTTTTGGTTTTAGGTCCTATTTAAATACAACCGTTTATCCTCCATCTCCATCCACTTCCTTGATATTTAAACATATATATCAGCATGAAACATACTATTAACTCCTAGCCCACACATGGACTCTTCCAGTTTAGAACATACAATATATTAAAGCAACATCCTGAAGCCAGGCATATAAGTAGCACAAGTGAAAACAAACAAGTTATTCTTTGTTAAATTAAAAAGTAATAAAAAAGCAATACAGGCCAATCTCAACTCTGCTTTACATAAGTTGTTTGTTTACCTGCTAATGGCTTGCTCCTCATCTGTTATTCCAGTCTCCCTGAATGCCCTGTTTGATTCCTCCAAACTCAAGGCAATTGCCCTCTGAAGATCATCTTTATCATCTCCAGTGAGATCAATCACATCTGAAAAGCAAAACTATCTTTCTCAAAATTAAACGTGAAACAGAATGAAAGGCAAGTCTTACTGTAGAGGAGACAGAACCCCCGAGGACTGCTAAGCTACACTAGAGTCCATCCCTCTTGTGGCCTGCTCTCTTCCAACAGCTAACCATGCTAACCACCTCAGAACCAAGTAAAGCCTCAGCAGCGTGCTCTTACTAGGATATGACACTCAACAGTCTTCCTTCCTCCTGATGACCTTAAGTTCATCCCATAGCATTGTGAAACTTGAGTATCTGTTGTTTCTGAAAGCCCTTTTGGAGAAATGCACTCAAGCATATTACTTCAGCTACTATAAGTTTCTTCCAGGGTACACATGGTGACAACAAATTTCTTTTAAAAACAGTACCTTCACTGAGCACAGTTATTTTTCCTTCTCACAGAGGAATGCATGCTGAGCTTCCCCAAAATGCAGGCAGAAGCCCCCAAATTCTGCCAGTGTTTCTGTGCATATGGACTTTTACACTGTTTCATTACATGCAAGAAAATTCCTTTCTTAATATAATTCTTATCCATTCTGTGTATCCATTTTTTGAACATATTTAAATCCAATTTCTTTCTGCTAGAAGTATCCCAACCCAACAGGAAAATTAAAAGACTGAGTAGAGAACTCAAAATAAAGATCCTACTTGGACAAATAGGGAATGCTGAATGGGTTACTAACCAGGCAATAAAATGAAAATATTCTTACTTCCTCTCCAGCTCAGATTATCTATACAATCAGATCTTCCCATCTTCCACATACTTCCCTACTTCCTGAACGTGGCAGCATCTTGTTCCCCCCACCCCAGAATAAAAGTTGTGTTATTGCCCACATGACACCACTAAACCAGGTATTCCTCAGCTGGGCACAGACAATTTTCAGTGCAGTCAGGGCCAACAGGAACTCCTGTTAGCTGCATGAGGTCTTCAGAAAAACCAAGGTCATTAGTTATCGTGATTTCAAGGGCCAAAAATTGCATTTTGCAAGTCAGCCAGACAGAAAGAGAGGGGAAATGCAAAAGTGACTTTCAAGTGCAATGGCAGACAGATGCACACAGAGTGCTGGCACCCTGCTGGTTTCCTTACCCCCTCAAAGGCTAAAGTTTACCCAAAGATCTATGAAAAGGATTACTCTATAGCCTCGGGTTTTAACGTTAGAAGTTAAAAGACTACAGGAGAAGAGAAACAGATTCAGAGTTGATGACTAGTCACAAAAAGAGTTGACTTAATTCCTAAAGAGCTTCTCTGTTCAGATTCTGATTTTTCTCCTGCATGGATTAGCCTGCTGTAGACACAGCTTACGCTGTTTCCCCAGGCTTTATTTTCTCTATATTTATCACACTGAACTTATGATACAAAAATCATTGCCATAATTGTGCAGTAACAGAAAATGCAATGGCTTGCCCTCACAGAAAGTTGAAACGGAAGAAAAAATGTAAATGTAACTTTCCTGTTAACACCAGTACCTTTAAAGATTAGTTTTCAACTTAGGCCTTTCCTCCCCCAGACAATGCTGGCTGAACATCGCTTTCACTTAAGAAGTTTTCCAAGGACACACTCTTACCTACAAAGTAAACTATGAAATGTGTCATAATCTTTAAGTATGAAAAAAGCACTATGACCATACTTTGTAATTTAATTCTTACGGTCTTCACAGTCAGCTCAGATATTCCAGCATGTCAAAAGAACAACTTAAATCAGATGCCTGAATTTCTCCTTCACAAGTACTACAGGAATTACAGGAACCATCAGCACAGGTCACACACACAGGAGTTTTGATATATGAGCTGCCATGTCAAGGACAATGTAATCAAGGCTAAAATTGTACCACAACCTGGATCATATACAAGCATAGCTTTGTTCTACAACCTGTAAGCAGGAGCAAAGGTAGAAAGGTCAAGAGCAATGATAATATTCTGTGACTACACGTACTACCTATTACACTCTAAAATGCATGGCTTACATTCTATTTCCTATCCTTTCACAGGCAGTCCCACACAAACACCTTATCTCCACTGGAGATTACCTGTTTTTCTGAAAGCTGTAATAAAAGCTTATTTCACATTCAGTTGTGACCACTATCTATTAGCCATACCTGGTGATGTTGAAGCACAGGATTACCCTAATCACTTGCTTACAGAAGGGAAGATTCCTTTAGCTACTCCCTTTTAAAGTAAGAGTGAATAAACTCTCATACAACAATAAAGAAGAAAGTTATAGGCAGCCTTTTCCAGAAGAGAACTCATAACCTAGCTGAATATTTTTCAGTGAGCAAAAGCTCCCACTGTTACATGAATCAACACAGGAAAACCTAATAAGCTCAAAGGCAACTTGTGTTTCCATTAACTTTTTCACTTTCTTTGCACTTCCCTAGCTCCTTGCTCTTTGTTAATCTACACCACCACCACCCTATGCGTACAAAACTTCACTATCATTCACATTACTAGTGACTGCATCATTTTAATATTTGTACCAAAAAGTTCAAACTTAACACAGCTACATTGACTGTCTCACCCAGAGCTAGGAGATTCCAGATCTAGGAAATTTGCTTCCCATTTCCTTTATCTTTCAATTCTTTCCCAAGCTCTCCTCCCCCCTTTCTCAAGCTCTCTCATTCTGTTCTAGCTGTGCCTGGCTGGCCCTTACATAAACCCACGCTGATACCAAGCCCCCCTCCCCCCTCTCAGCTCCACTGCTTCCAGAGCACAGGTGCAAACACTGTGCCAGGGTTTCCCAGGCCAGTCACACCCCTTCACCAGGCGCTCAATCATCAGTTCAGGCCTTGATCAGCAGTTTCCCTACAATATTAAAGCCCCAAATCTTTGACTTCTGCTTTCTTTCAGAAATCAAATCAACAGAATAGTTTTCCTTGGCGTGCAGGATTGGAGCAAGAGTTGCTTTAGAAATGTTAGCTTTGCATATATGTTTTTCATGATTTGCGTTAAAAAAAGACAATACAGTGAAGCCCTGCTGCCAGAGACTACCACCACATGCGATCAATGCAATTGATCTATGTCACGCAGGATTTCCCTACCAAAACTTACATCAGAAGAATAAGCTTTCAACATCAGATGATCCACGGTAACCTATTGCAGGTAAGCTCTTAATATTTTAACTTGTTTGCTGTGCTTAAAGCATGTTTAAGATCTTTCTCAGCATCTTGGCTGCCACAGTAACTCATTAAGCTGCAACAGCTCAGGTACGACTTGAATCCTGAGTGTAAACAGAAGATCTCAACAGAAGCCATAATAGAAGGGGAACAATCTGAGACTCAAGTGTTCTTTCAATTTTAAAAATAAAAAATCAGCTTACATATCTGCAAGGTTTGCATCCCTGTCAGCTAGTTATAGATTACACAAATATACTTATAATACTTGAAATTCATGCAGGGTTGTTGTTGTTATTTTAATAACTTCATGTTTTGTAAATTCTTACACAAGGATTTTATTTTTGTTAGTGAAATACATCCAATTAACCTATATAATTATTCAGTTTTCTCCTAAATTTAATCCAAAGTCATATTTTAAAATACTTACTTTGAGTGTGTACTGTCAATGCAAACCTACAACAGCATATATTCTATAAAAATTATTAGTGGGATTAATTCATGTATCTTATCTAACCAACTGATTTGTGTTAAAGTAGTGCTCTTGAAAGAAGCCGACTTCTACTCACAGTATTTATCAGATATACACGCAAGTTTCCTGTGATAAGCCTGAAGGATGAAATTCATCATCATCATTACAGAATAACCTGGGTTGGAAGGGACCCCAAGGATCACCAACTTCCAACCCCCCTGCCACAGGCAGGGCCACCAAACTCCAGATCTGGTACTTGATCAGGCTGCCCAGGACCCCATCCAACCTGGCCTTGAACACCTCCAAGCATGGGGCACCTGCAACCTCTCTGAGCAGCCTCTGCCAGGGCCTCACCACTCTTTCAGTGAAGAACCAATCTAAACCTTCCCTCCTTTAAAAACATTCCCCCTGGTCCCATCACGGTCTACCCTTTTGAAAAGTTGATTTCCCCCATTTGTAACCTCCCTTTAAATGCTGGAAGGCTGCAATAAGGTCTTCCTGCAGCCTTCTCTTCTCCAGGATGAACAAGCCCAGCTCCCTCACTCTATCCTCATAGGGCAGGTGCTACAGCCCTCTGATCATAGTTGTGGCCCTCCTCTGAACCCTCTCCAACAGTTCCATGTATTTCCTATGTTGAGGGCCCCAGACCTGGATGCAGTACTCCAGATGGGGCCTCACGATGGCAGAGTACAGAGGGGCAGTCACCTCCCTGTCCCTGCTGGCCACCCCTCTTCTGATGGAGCCCAGGATACCTACTGTTAGCCTTCCAGGCTGCAAGCACGTGCTGCTGGCTCATGTTCAGTTTTTCATGCAGCAGGACCCCTAAGTCTTTCCCAGCAGGGTTATTCTCAAGGAGTTCTCTCAGTCTGTATATGTGTGTATATATATATATATACATATCGGATTACTCCAACCCAAGTGCAAGAAGGTATGAAGACAAATGGCACTTTGCCAAATTCAGTCACCTGGCTTTTTACCTGATTTTGTTATATCTCTCAATTACACCAAAGAACACTTCCATTCTCAGTGGCTTATACTCATAAAGGTACGTCTTGTATTGCAAATCATCACCTTTGAAAATGTAAACATGTTCTTAATTAAGCTACGAATACAAAGCACACAAAGCAAGTTTGCTTCTTAAAATCTTTATGAAAGGAAAAACTGCTCATCAAAACAGCTTGGCTTAGTGCACTTATGATGTTTATTCAAGTAAAATTAACGTAGAATTATTAAGTTCTTCTACTAAGGCATTTTTGTTTCACAAATTATTACATAACAGCATATAGTCTGGTATGTAAGGCCTACTTGTAATTATATAACGCAATTTTTAGCTGTATGTTGAAATTTGTGACAAATATAGTACATACAGTAAATGCACACATACATCCAAATGTATTTGATAAAAACCTTATTGTTCTGCTTACTTAGGAAGCTTCTATCATTACTTAAATACTTCTTACTTGGCAATTGCCTAGCTCATAAATAATTACTGTCTTATTGGCTTATTACTTGTACAAGGAGGAGGCTGAGAGTAAAACCTTCAAACTTAGGCTGGGAAACTCAGCATAAGGGACAGGTCTGGCGTAGCAATTAGATGCAGGACATGCAATAACCACAGTGATGCACCTGCTAGCACAGGGAGAGGAAAATGAAGAGGCAGGCCTGATGGGTTCAACAGACAGGTGCCAAGTATGAAAATCCAGCAGCAAGACTCCAATTTCAACACACTAACATTACAAGAAGAAAAAAATTAGAAGTTGAGATTACATTATTTTTATTTATAACAAGCAGAGCTAAGCAAGATGTATTCTGTGGTCTACCCTGTAATGTTAACCATCATGACAGACGAGCTCCTAAGTGAAGATTAAAGGAATTTAATTGGCTGCACGTGCCCATTTCAGTTAAAACTGCATGGGGAAAGAACACACTCCATCCTGGCAGGTGCTTAGCCAACTCTTAACAGCTCAGACAAAACCTGCCTATTAACAAAATATCTAGCAAATGTGAGCCACGACTCTCTCAAAGGAATTCCCTCATCTCAGCTGTGCTATTCCTGCCATACACACGATCTCAGGATGACAGCACAGTGATGACTCTCACACTGGCAGGGATGGGAAGGAGAGACATAGCCATAGAGCAAAGGAACAAGTGAATCAGTAAGATGAAAGGAGGGCCTCAAGGTACAAAACTCCTGACATTTTGAGGCAGGGACCCTGCCATACCCCATACCAAGCTGCAGACAATCCCAGGAACCTGAATGGGAGATGACACAAATAATCCCTGAAATAGAAGGAAGTGTCATGAAGACACAGTGATATCCAAGTTGGGTAAGGCGACAGAAGAAACTAGTGTCAAATTCTGCTCACAGAAACAGTAAAATGCATAGCTACAGAATGGCGACTGACTAGGACTTGTGCCAAGAAGGACTTAGGAGCTACAGCTGATCCAGGTTCAACTTGCAATTCACATCATCACAGTGTTGAAGAAAATACAAAGCATTGCACTGGCATATAACTACTAGAGTACTATACAGGCATTTAGAGAGATTAGTCCATTTTTCTTAAGAACTCAGCTGCAATCTTGGTTCTTGTTTTGAGTGTTGCCGTTTAAGAAAAACGCAGTACAATTAGAGAGGATCCAGAAGAGAGGAAAAAAAATGACACTAGGTGTAGAATGCAGACAAAGGCTTGGAAAATTTGGGCTGCTATTCTTAAATTAAGAAAACTCAGAGGGGACACCATGAGATACCATCTTCAGCCATGCAACATTTCAGCTAGGACAAAAAGGATGAACTGTACTCAGATCTCCACAGGAGATATCACAAAGAGAAAAGGGCTAAACCGGAAGCAAGAGGAATTTAAGTTACATATTAGGAATCAAAAAGGTCAGTGAAACATCAAAACAAGTTGTTCTTAACCACGGGTGTTCAACCTTTTGGCTTGCCTGGGCCACACTGAGTGCAGAGGAATGGTCTCAGGCCACATGTAATATATATAAGATAGTTAATGTATATAATAGCAAAACAGTTTTGTTTTTTATTTTTATTAAAAAAAATAAAAACAAGAGCAATGAAAACATAAAACTAGTGGGATATTTGACCATGTTTTTGTGAAACTAGTACATCAATGTCTGGATCGATGGAAGTGGTTGCAATTCTTAGTGAGTTCTCAAGGTGCTCATCACAGATCTTTGAGGAAATAGGACTGGAATCCACTTTGGGGATGCAGCAGCCATATCACAGTGGTCAGAATGTTGGCAGTGTCACAGGAGTGTTTGTGACACCACCAGCCCAGGTAGGGTATAAAAAGGGCTGAGCTGGTCGGCCAGCCCAGTCTGGAGGAGAGCAGGAGGATGAGCAAAGGCTGAGGTGAGGGGCCAGGAAGAAGGGCATGGAAGGGAAGGGCTGGGCCCTGGGCAGAGATGGCTTGTGATGCAACAGATTGTGTTCGCTCCTCCATCGTCTTTGAGGTCCAGAAGAGAACACGACAAGACCATGGANCATAAATAAATGAAATATATTTACGGATAATTGTACCATCATTTGTGTGTACAGAATTCTCTCTCTGTACATCCATACATTGTGCTGTACGACCACTGCCTCATACTGCCTTTGAGGAAGAGGGGAGCCAGTCAGGGAGTGCTCTGACATCACAGAAGTACAATGGTTTCTAACATACAAACCAGACAACTGGCAAAGGATGANGTCCATGTATGTCACAGCGGGGTCAGTGATAGGGCCAGCCCAGCACTCTCCCTAGTGATGCAGTGCCCATGACACAGTGCGGTCCCTCAGCCACAGACAAAGGAAGCTCTACACCGCCCACTCTCTCACAACATAATTTTCTGATTCATAAATGTGTTGGCTGAGTCTTCTGCATTGTCTTTTTTTTTTTTTTG
>WBMW01005104.1:1170675-1197326 GCA_013396635.1 Penelope pileata | reverse complement strand
GGAGGGGAGGAATTTACAGACCTTTCCTTATTGTCCTGATTTTCTTGCTGGTCTGCATAAATAAATGAAATATATTTACGGATAATTGTACCATCATTTGTGTGTACAGAATTCTCTCTACATACATCTGTATACTATGCTGCATGAATACTGCCCCATTTGAGGAAGAGGGGAGCCAGTCAGGGAGTGCTCTGACATCACAGAAGTACAATGGTTTCTAACATACAAACCAGACAACTGGCAAAGGATGAAAAAAATGTGAGGTATCAGACAAGAGTCACATTAAGTCAGCTCAGTGAGGAAGGGCACAGAGGATGTTCAGTGTTGCACATACAGACCTCTCTCTGAGGTTAGTTACTGTCAAGTGCACAGCTGAAATGTTTTATACTGTCTTAGTAATTTTTACCTGTAGCCATTAAAGGGAAGCATTTTACTCTCTTACTTGTTCTCAGAAAACACTCATTAACCATAGAATTCATTGTAGACTCTCATAAAAATGCATATGGCTTCTATTCTGAGTTTATTGATTGAAATATATATTGCATCAAATCCACGGCAGGCTTCATGAACTGCTCTTTTACTGAACATTTTTTCAGTTTTTCATTATATAGGCTTAAAAACAATCAGAAAATTATAAATCTAAGTGAATAACAATAATACAGTACAGGTGTAAGACCTAAACAGCTTCTTAAAGCCACGGTAGAATTAAACTTTAGTAAAATATATAAGCTATCTTTTATGATTTGGGTATGTCTGGGGTAGACTGTCATGAGAGTTGGTATAGTTCTCTTAATTCCTGTGTAAGGGAATCTCATTTGCCATCTATGATTATTATTTGAATTAATTGATTGCTAATCAGATAATACAATGCAACTAATGTACAATGTTAGATTATCTAAATGAGACCCTAACCTTAAGTCTTAAACTTATGGGCAATTTAACATCTGCACTGTTTCTTCCTCCTCTGATTTTTTGAGATGGACCCGTCCCAGTAATGTGAATAGATACAAGAACTGCATAAAATGCACATTTTGCAACATCTGTCCTTTTTTTGTTGAACATGATTTTTCTTTTTTTGGGTTGTTTTCTTTTTTGAGGCCATTGGGTATGATGAATTATTACTATGGGCAATCACTGCATTATACTCAAGCAGCAGCACAAGTGCGTGCCACGTGTAACGCACGTGGGCTTTGATGAGACTGAGTACGTGTGGCGGGGCGAGAGGGAGAGTTATCACTGCTCTGTGCCTCCTCCAGCTCACACAGTGCCATTGCACACTGACCTTTGGTTGCTGCCCAGGGCCAGGCTGGGCTCAGTGGGGACAGAGCCATTGCCATGACAATGCAGCACCAAGGGCAGCCACAGGGCGAGCCGGGCCAGGCCCCATAGGGCCCATGGGCTGGACATGCCTGCTCTAAACTTTTCAGTGTCTCTAGAACACAAGACTTGTTAAGAAATAGGTTATACAAACATTAGTTAGGGAGATTTTAGGTGCAGTTATGAATACCTTGTTGGAAGGGGCTGATTGAATGACTTTTTGAAACCACTGTGAAGGAACATGAAGATATTAAAAAAGCCAGGTCTCCAGCAGCAATGAATTCTACAGCTCTCTAGCTGGTGTGTGCGTGGGTGGCATTTTACAATTACACTGTACTATGTTCTTACAAAAAGGCTTCACATTTTTTGTCTTGGCTGTGGAATGGACAATTCAGTTTTTACAACAAAGAATCCTCAAGTTTTCAAAAGAAGGGTGGAAGAGAATTTGTCTTGACAGTTATTTCAGTTAAAGACAATACTCATGTCTTCTTTTTATTCTGATGCTTCCTTTGACCCTGTGTTCTGCAAGTTTCTCAAATAATGAGAAGGAAAATGGATAAACACTTAGCAATGCAATAGCTCTGACGTACAACCATAAAAAAATATACTGAATTAATGTAAATTTAAAAAAAAAAAAGGTTTCTGGAGATAGCAATGGAGTGAAAATATCAAAAAGTACTACTTTAGCACTATTTTGGTTTTGTTTTAAATACGGTGCCTAGGATTTAGGTAACTAAGCAGAACATTGAAGTGATCTTAGATTGAAAGGTGTTCACTTGTACATTGCAACTCTAATATTTAAGAACTTTCTGCACTCTAACAGATTGCATCATGAAAAAAGGATAATACCACTTTTGCAAGGGGATCAAATGAAGCATGCATTGCTTGATGTGGAAAAGTTGCACGTGCAGGTGCTTGCACATACTGTTTTGAACAGGCAAAAAAGCAAGCATCAGTGAGTAACACTGATTGTGCTAGTCAGTCTTTGATTTTAAAGAGACTAAATCTTTATGCAAAGTATTTTCAGCACTTTTTGCAACTGTTGAAATGCTACATTTGCTAATAACAGCAAACAGGTTTCTTTATATCTTCCAACATATTGGATGCAACTTGAGCACTCAGTTGAATGACCACTGTCACTTTTGGAAAAGCCCATGCAGTACAATTCAGGCTGATTGTTAAGATATGATTTCCTGGTATATACACTTTTATTTTACCCCTTAAGTAACCATTTCAAAGAAATTCTGTCAGTCAAGCCCAGAAAATACTTTTTATAGATATACTTTTTATGCAGTGCAGTGCATGCATTCAAAAGCCTTCATAAATGGCTGGAGCATTTTTTGTGGTATAAAAAAAAGACAGTTCTGATATTTATCTGTTACTGTCTCAACCTCGGTTTGAATGATCTAACTTGGTGGGACTGCAAACCTAGGTGACTCATAACTTCCTAAGTTTTAAATGCACACAGAGTTAAGCAGTAAGGAATGATAAGAGTGAGTTATAATTATCTTCATGCAATTATATGCAATAGTAAAAGGGAGTTGTCTTACTTTCTAACAGAAGTTACTTCTCTCACAGTGTCTGGTATGAAGCTATGTTTTGTTCCCAGAACAAAAACAAAACTGATAACACTTGGCAGTGTTGAACAGGGCCAAGGACATATTCTGCTCCTCAGTGAAGCAGTCAGGAGGCATAAGGAGCCGGAAGCTACGAGGGGACAGGACCAGGGCAGCTGACCTAAACCGACCAAAGAGCTATTCCATACCACATCACATCATGTGATTGTTACGGAAGGGGAGTCTCTTGCTCGGAGGGAGGGGCTGCTGGCTGGCTGGGTATCGGTCATTGGTCCCTTGCTTTGTGCATCATCTATTTTTTATTATATATATATATATATGTACTGTTATTTCTTTCATTTTCTCTGCTGTCTTAGTAAATAGCTTTTATCTCAACCCATGAGTTCTACTCTACTCTTTACTTAATTCTCTCCCTCATTCCACTTGGGAGGGGGGAGGGTGAGTGAACAGCTGTGTGGGACTTAGCTGTCTGCTGGGTCAAACCACAACAGAAGTCAAATGTGAAAGGCAAGATACTGTCAGCAAATCCGCATAGTTGCTGAGATGTGGTAATAACATTCTTTTTAGAAGGGAACATTGATGGCTGAAGCTATTATTACTGAATATTTTCCCATTCATATCCAGCCTTTCCCTCTCTTCTCCTGAATAATCCACTGTCTTTCACCATACTCCCTAACACAACAGAACCTACCAATGCAATGAAACTTGTCCACCTTAAATGTATTGCAATTTTGAAATTAATAATCAAAATAAATGCAGATAAGCAAAACATGAGTGAACTGCAAGTTTCTGTAAGAAGCTTTCACTAGAACTATGCTCTACAGATGGAGAGGGGCTCAGGTTCGTTTAGACTTTCTCTCTGTTTTAGATGTTTAGTTCTTGCTCCGAGGCCCCTCCAACATGAAGAACTGGCCAAGGTGACTTTATTAAATAACTTGCTTTCAGTCCAACTAAAACAGCGAACACAGGCTCTCATCTTAGTTGCCAGTAGGAACCTGAGCAGTTGCTAAAGATGTCAAGAGCATCTATTTTATTTTTTTTTTTTTTAACAGTAGTTGGCACTTGGCTGCTAAATTGCAGTGCTATTTAATTGTAAATAATCTTGGTCTGCTTTCAACTCTAAAGAAAATAGAAGATCATGAAATCCAGCTCGGAATCTACAACTAATGATTTACTCTGAGAAGAGTAAATTCTTTTTTCTCCAGTTTTACCATAAGTCATGGCTAATGATGACTCTTCAAGCTTGACTCTTTCTTATATACCTTGTCACCTCATATCTTTAGTAAGGTTGAACAGCACATTAAGCTATGCCAAAGCTAAACACTTCTATTAGTGGGATTAATAATAAATCTAATTAAATGCAGACTGCAAGAGAATCCAGTTTACTATTCCACTGCCATAGTAAATCTTCATTACTGGAGATCACATCAACAGCAGTAACTTTGTAGAACACAGTCTCCACTTAGCTGGTTTACTGACACTGCAAATTAAGTAGATTTGGGATCTAATGCGTGTTTTCTTTCTAGAACTCGGGGCGATAATACAACTTCCTAAGTGCATTTTGTACAGTGATGCTAGTAATATCAACAATTAAAATACAGTTTTCAGATCTGAGATGTTGAGAATAAACTCATTCCCAATTTAAAAAAAATAAAAATTTTAAAAAATTAAAATTTTAAAAACATGTTTCAAGGTGTTAGAGACAAAAAGATAATTGTATAAACTTCTTTGCAATACTGCCACCATAGCCAACCCAATATTAGTGAAATAAAGGAAAAAAATTCTGCTGTGCCTGAAGCTAAATACTCTACTAATTTCATAAAAGCTACAGAGACGTACTACATACATAGCCAAAGGATTAATATATATTTTAACTAAAAATATTGTATGACTATGTTTAGAATTTTGGAAAGGAAACATACTATCAGGAAACTTGAATTTTACAATCCACCTACAAAACTTTGAGTTTGCTTTCACATTATTTCCTATATTTATTTGCAGAACACACTTACTATGCAGGACCACAACAATGCAAAACCTTTCCTGTCAATAGTTTCCTAATCACCATTGTATAAAAAGTACAGTTGCTTTAATGTTTCTTCCTTTATTTTTCTCCATAAAATTAGCTATGCACCTAAGCAAAGTAACTGAATCTGCAACTCTCAGAGAAATATAAGTTTGTGGGACCTCCCATATGAGTGAGGTTAAATTGCTGAAAACAAAGCACTTTAAATATCAATTTCACAAATTGAATACCTACTCTTTCTCTACAAAATGCAAATCTGAACTCTCACTTGTCCCTCTGGCAGTCAACTCTGTCAGGAAAAAGATACTCTTAAGCAACACATTCACAGATTCTTCTCAAACTTTTTTTTGACTGTCAGACTACCTAGCTTTTGCCTTCAATTATGTACTGCACATCCCGCAAATAAACCCTATAATAAAGGGGGAGAAAAAAAAAAAAGAAAAAGAAAAAAAGAAAACCCTGGTATTCATCCTCTGACCAGTATATCAGAACCAGAAAAATATTTAAAGGTAATACTTAAGGATAGTGCAAATGAAAATACAGAACAATAACATTAAAAAAAAAAAAAAGGAAAAAAAACCCAAGATGTCGAAATAATGAAAGAAAGAAGGAAGTAATAGTCTAAAAATTGTTAAGGAAGAATTATCACTCAAGATTAGCAGTCATCTTGCAGGCAAGTTTATAGTTTCCTTGCCTTTAAACTAGAGTTATGAAAATGAAAAAATACTTACTTGTGTCTGCTTGGCTGCCCACACTGATGTATCTGTCATTTCCAGGAAGTGCTGTCTGATAGTAAGTTGCCTCCTCTTGCTGGGGTACTTTGGCATTCTTTGCAGTGAGGAAAGCCACAGCCAACTCCAAATTACCATTGCTGTCCTTTAATCATTAAAAAAAAAAAGTAAAAATAAGAAGTGAGAGTTTGAGATTTCCTCTACCTTTTTTTTTTTTTTTTTTTTTTTAAATACAATCAATGACATATCGTATTTTCAGGTGAAACAAAGTTTCCAAGTTTGTATGTTCTGCGTCTTTCACTCTTTCTAGCCAAAATAATGATAAAACATTTTATCAAATTTTATTTGGCAGAACTCTACCTATGACAGAAAAAAAATGAGAATATTGTAGTACAGGTCAATCCATCAACATGCATAATGACCGTAGTCTCAGATTTCAACAGCAGTTTACCACATTCTTCCAAAAATATATAATTTCATTTTTATGGCCAGAAATGATATCTTTTAAAGGGCAGTTGTGTATATGACTAGAGCTGAATCAGAAGCAACAACTATATTCACGTTTTAAATGGACTAATTGCTCATTAACCATTTATAAATAGCTAAAAAGCTCTGCTTGTGAGAGACAGTAGATGCGCCTTTGTATCTATTTGGGGAAAGAACACAAAGAAACCTGCCATTCTTGCACCATCTTGTGTTGTGAAAGAATTTATGATGATTGCAGAAGCAGGGAAGCAATGCCAAATTAGCAAAAGGTGACAAGCTCAGGAAGAGCTCTTTGTTCTGCACACTGAGCAGGACCTGTCCATGCTAGAAAAGCTTCGCTACACCTCAATAAGAAAACAATTGAAGAGTTTAACTCATCAGGTGTCAACCAGCTGTACTCGCATCAAAGTATTCAAAACACTTTAGCCAAAGGTTATCTTCCAGGCAAGTCATACCGTTCCTGTCTTTTCATGTTTGATCATCAGATTAATTTTTATCTCAGAATCAAAACAGATCAGGCTTGCTTCTAAAGTGAAGATGTCATCATTAATAGTTTTTTTTTCCACCTAAAATACATCTAAAAATAATTCAAGCTGGGGATAGAATGAAGGGAAGACAAGAGTGAGAAAGGATGGGGTTTTATGTCTTTCAGAATCAGTTAATGACGAGATGCACACATTTAACTACAAGCGGGACAACGCTTCTTAACATCCATCTTACCTTTAGTGCCTGTTGTAGTACCTGAATGTCATTGATACCAGTGATCTCCCTCAGCTGATTCAAAAATGTTTGCTGGTGCTAAAAACAAAAACAGATGAAAAACAAGGTAAGAGCCAAACAACAGCAAAACCACTGTTAACGATGCATATGCTTTTCTATAAACATCAAAGATATCTCCGTAAAAGCTTTATTACCACAAAGGAGAAAGCCTTTATTATTCAAGTTTGTTTTAGCTTCTGCAACTTGAGCAATTAATTCTCACATTTAATGGTCTTTTTTGTTTGTTTTTACAAAAAATGACAAGTGAACTTACACAACATGGGTGAAAGGAGCCTATATAAAGCCACTATTAGACCTCCTAAATAATAAAACTTCACTTTGGTCTTCAAAGGCAGTAGGGGAAATAGTTTACTGAACTCCCACCAAAATTAATTTCTTCAACACCCAATTATTCTCAACCCCAGTATTTCCTTAACATACACAATTTCCAGCCATTCCAATCCCAAAACTCAGGAAGTCATCTTTGCTGAACATCTACATGTTTTACAAGAAATGCTATAAGAAGTATTTCTTTTTAAGAAAGAGACTAAAGCAAAACATTAGGAATCAGTCTGAACCATCTTCCTAGACTAGCTGAATCCAGGTCTCACAAACTGAAAATCAGTCAGCATCCACGATGGAGCTTCAAGTAATTCTTGTGGTTAGAAAAGAATAAGGAGGCTGTGTCTTAGACATTCACTTCATACAGATTGAGGCTTTTTTTTTTTTTTAAATATATAAAATAAAAAGTTGTTCCCACCCCTGTTTACAGCCAACAGCTGACTCTTTCCACTCATGTTCAGATATCACATCATGGAAGCAAAAATAGGCACTAGGCTGGGATAATCCTTCCACTTTGCTTAAATATTAAAACAATCTTAACAATTAAAAACATGCAAACACAGAGGATTGACCATTGTTCCTAACTAAATGATTCCATTCTTCCTTTGGAAGATGAGAAAAAGAGAAGAGCTTGGTGGTATTTGCAAGTGGTTTTTCTTTTTTGCTGTTTGCCCACCACATCCTGAACTCAAAACAATAATTTCATCTATAAAAGAGAAAATTTTGTAAATACAGGGTTTTGTTTGCTCGACAAAAAGCATATTTCCTATTAGTGACAAATACATGGTCTCATGTTACTCTCCAGATTCAATTAAAGAAAATAACTATAATTGTCTTGCAACCATTTCTAAAATACTTTTCTTTAAACTGAGTTATTTGGAATCAAATATTCAAATAGCCTTATTCTCTCCTTATCAAAGCTTTGTATAGAGGAGGAAATTAAAAGCTGCATGAATGCTGAGCTCCCCAGTGTGAAATTAACCTGGCAGGCACTACTTCATGCCCTAATAAGTCGAAATAGAAGGCGTATAGTTCAGGATGTTTATGAATTACATACACAATTCTCCCTTCATTTATGATCCAAAGGGACACTGCTAACAATCCAATTTGCTTTTCTTCTTTTCTTTTTAAAAGCCCTGCTACTGGCACAAGGGAAGCCAAGTGATGCAGCCAAACAAACTCCCACTCTCTCCCTGTCCCCCCACCCCTTCATTTGTTTACTCCATGCATTTCACAGCACTGTACAAAGGCAAGACTTGTTTCCCCAAGAAAGTTTCTTTCCTGCCCATGGGTCCAGTAAAATGCAAAAGGAAAAAAAAAAAAAAAAAAAGGAAAAAAGAAGAATATTTGAGGAAAGTCATTACAACACTTGGAAAGGCTGAGAAAGAGGACTGGAGGATATCCATTGTTCACAGAGACTGGGAAAAGGCAGAAGAGACAGTTTACCAACAAACAATCTCTCAGCAGCTCAAAATATTGGCTGTTAATTTATGAGCACAGCTGTGCCATTTAAACCTAGACATCTGCAGTTCATATCCAAATTCCAATATTCTGGTGCGAAGCTGTGGTTCAAGGCCTCCCTTCTCAAGGACATCAGCTATTCACAGATCAGAACCAGGCCCAGAGATGCTCCTTTTTCATCAAGAGATGAGTTAAATACCTGATATATATATATATACAAGGCCAAACAATTAGGCACTCAGTTCAAGAATTTCTGACTGGTAGTTAAGTGAACAACACAGAGAATCTACAAGCATCCTAGTTACAAAAGATGGAAATTAACAGGAAAATTAAGAGTTATCCTAGATGCCTTACAGGGAGCTAAATTGCTCTGGGGCCAATTGTAATTGTAGGCATGTTGCCATGAATTTCTAATTAAGTTGTATCAAATCATACAGAAATTAAAGAATAACAATACATATCACTTCCTGGATAAGGAGGAAGAAAAATAAAAGCAAAAAAAATCCTTTTTTTTCCTTCCAAAAAAGTAATTTAAACTGCTTTCACCTCATCAATGTGTTAATACCAGCTTAAAATGAAGACTAACAGGTCTTTGGAAACGATTCTGAAACTACATAAAGCAGCTGATAACTCCTTAACAGTCTATCAGATCCATGGCCTTCTCTTCCATACATTCATCATTCTCCCCTCATCCTCTTACATCTGATATAACTGCATCTTGTTTGCTGTGTACAGATCTTTCTTGCAACTGCCTCTAACTTCACTGTTATTCTCCTTTACTGTTACAGCAATGATATGTTATCACCCATGGAACTGTATTGATACAAGTCATTCTGTTCCTTTTCATTACAAATGACAGCGCAGACAATTAATATATGAATAACAATAACCCCTTTCCTCATTCATTAGAGGACAAGATTAAATTTTCTTTTTGCATCTCTTTTCACATAAGCTTAAGAAACACAACCGTACCCATATTCAAAGATTCAATATTATATTTAGTGCATCTGTAGTAGACTGCCAAAGTCAAAACAAGTGAAGCTTATTTTCTTTGAAGTATGTTCCTTTAGAACACACTACTATGGCATAAAGGATGATTTAAAAAAAAGATTTTATTACTACGCTCATCTGAAGTTCGGCGATCAATTTCTACTGCAACTGCTACAGGAGTTAGTCTCTTTGATACCACAGCTGTTATTCAATAGAATAGTTGGGCCAGAGCTACTCAGCCGCCCTCTTTACTTCTGACTACATCAGCACCAGAAGCTTAACTCTTCCTGGAGTTTGGGCAAATTTGAGTTGAAATGATTGCAGCATATAAATCCTCAAACATACATGAACGCTACTGTAGATATTCTAACCAGTCATGATCATCATCATCCACTGAAAGGCTTACCAAAACTATCCAGAACACGAGCCAGCAGTGTACCCAGGTGGCCAAGAAGGCCAATGGCACCCTGGCTTGTATAAGAAATAGTGTAGCCAGCAGGAGCAGAGAGGTAATCGTCCCTCTGTACTCAGCTGTGGTGAAGCCACATCTCAAGTACTATGTTCAGTTCTGGGCCCCTCACTACAAGAAAGACATCAAAGCACTGGAGTGTGTCCAGAGAAGGGCAACGAAGCTGGTGAGGGGTCTGGAGCACAAGTCTTATGAGCAGTGGCTGAGAGAACTGGGATTATTTAGTCTGGAGAAGAGGAGGCTCAGGGAAGACCTCATCGCTCTCTACAACTGCCTGAAAAGAGGTTGTGGTGAGATGGGGGCTGGCCTCTTTTCCCAGGTAACTAGTGACAAGATGAGAGGGAATGGCCTTAAGCTGTACCAGCAGAGGTTCAGGTTGGATATTAGGATAAATTTCTTCTCCGAAAGAGTGGTCAGGCACTGGAACAGGCTGCCCAGGGAGGTGGTGGAGTCACCATCTCTGGAGGCGTTCAAGAAATGTCTATATGTGGCACTGAGGGACATGGTTCAGTGGTCGTGATGGTGCTGGGCTGATGGTTGGACTAGATGATCTTTGTGGTCTTTTCAAACCTAAATAATGCTATGATTCTATGAAAACCTCAGAGGTCATGCTACACTAAAGCATAGCTAAAAAATGAATGCAGTGGCATGCAAGCTCTTATAGGTATCTGAAACATTTACAGTACTATTTGTTAATGAAATCAAGTCAGTGAGGGAGATTCAATACACAACTAGCAGCCTTAACATAAGTAAGTTGCTCCTTTTTTGAATAAAGCTCTTCCCCAATTCTGTATTCTCTTCAGCATTGCATTACTATAAGTTCAGTCTCTCAACTCAATAACCAACCTCTCTCTCCAAATACAGATCCAACAGATTATGCCAACAGTGCCAGACAGCTACCGGTGCTAAGAGATCCACTTAATCCTATTAGCTCCTAGTTGCCTACACTGACTCTTGTTTGCCATCCTCTCCCCTGTAGTTTCAAATTTACGTGGCAGGTTCCATAATCAACAGCACGGATCCTGCATGTTAGTTAGTAAGAACTCTACATATACCGACAGTGTACATGTACCACTGCATGTGTTACATTGTACATGCATACATATATAACACCCATTCTAAGTAGCTTGAACTGCATTTGACTAAGAGCTCTAAGAAGGCTCCAGGACTTGCTCTTTGACACCAGAGTCTGCTGGCCTAAGTGCTACAGGGAAACCCAAATCCTGCGCCAAGTGAAGGAGATAGCGGCCAGCGAAGGCCCACTGATGCCCTGAGCCCCAGCTGCTCGCAGCCCTCTATCCCATCCCATCATTCAGCAGTCAGCTCCCCAGGGTTTTCATGCAAAAGCTTTTCTCAGCCTTCCCCGTTCTTCTGCCTCTCTGAGCTATGCGGTACGTATCTCAAGGCTTTCAGCTCTTGGAAGATTTAAACTAACAGGAAATTCTCGCATTTTCCTGGACAAACGCCAAATTTGTACATTAGGAATGCATGCCCTTATTTCCAGTTCTTTCCTTTTTCAGCCATCTCTCCCTTCCTCTCAGGAAATGCCCAGTTAAGATTATCTGGTTTACAACCTCACACAATAGCACAATTCAGTAGCTGTGCCAGTGCTAGTGAAGCAGAAAAGGATCTACACTATTATCTGCTTAGGAAGATGCTATGCCCAAATTAGTTCCACGACAGTGCTGTGATCTGACAACTTCTCAATGCTTTTCTGGATAAGGTAAATCTCAGAAATGAACTAATTCTGAATTACACTGCAGATGAGTTTTAAAAATAGCCATTTTTTGAGCCGTTTATTTTCCCATCTCTACAGCTTCTAAAGAAGTACAAAGCAAGCTTTGGTTTTATTCATACCAACGGCAAAATATTTGTATTTGCAACACAAGCACTTTAAAACTTAGAAAATAAAGCATGTCTTGCTAGTTTCCAACACAGAAGTGATATGGTTAGTAATAAATTAAATGGTCCAACCATTGCTAGCAGAAAACAGGGCCCACTGCCTCACTACAAAGGTCATTTGAAGAACAGTACATAATGAACACGAACTACAGGAATCCTTTCCTTCCCAAGGGATGAATATTTGTACCAGGGACAAAAAGAAGTAAAAAAAATAAAATGAAAAATCACAGACAAATGCTGAGAGCAGCACCTCAACTCATTTCCTCCACATAAAACCTGCTCACTTTACTTTTGGAAGCAACACTGATCCGAAAGAGCTATTTGCTGGAGGAAAACACAAGCGACATTGCACGGGCTATTTTATATTATAGGCTGCTATGACATGACCTGAGCTAAGAGGAGCTGCTAAGGGTGCTGCTCCCAGACAGGTGGCTTAAAAGCTACTTTCATCATACAATGTTGCTGTGATTAAAAGAATATTAAGAGATGAGAAGAATGCAGTTGTCTCTGTAAAGGCTGTCAGTTTCCAATAAAAACAAATACAAAACAGGAAATCTTAAAATGGATGAGCACACTGAAGACCCTCGATCACTACTGTGAATGCCATTTTCTGCTACATTAGCTACATCTCCCAGGAACACTTAAAAGGCCCACATACGCAGCTGAGCATTATGACTTCCAGCAAGACAGATACATTAACCATCCTCTGAATAAGCTATTGGCCATGTTTCACACAGGCAAATAAAAACTCGCCCTTTCCACGAAGATACCAAATTTCAACACTGGGATAACACACAGCCAACTCCAGAAGGTGTTGCTGCATGTCTTTGCTCCTATCGTCTCCGTCCTGCAGCATTTTTTTCCTTTCTCTGCATATACAGAACAAACATACATAAATATATAAATTTAAAAGTGTGCGTGTATAAATGTAGATATGTATATACACACACATATATATTTAAAAATGCAACACTTGACTAGTGCAAAGACCAGGTTAAATCTGTACACTGGCATGGACTCATTCATCCTTTGAGCATCTTCCTAAAGCACAGTGGAGTTAGGTTTCCCTACCTCCTATCCACTAACCGGGTTTCCTTTTGTTCAGTCATGAAAAGAGAAACCTCTGACATGACATTGTATCTGCCAAGAAAGTAGGTAAAAATATCATTTTATTTTTATACGCACACAAATGCAAAATGCACCCCAGCTTTGGCTTGGAAAGAAAAAGTCACCTGCAGAGAGAAAAGGATGCGCACAGAGGCTGCAAGCTTTTAGCCTGCGACTGCCGTGCGAGGGCTGCCAATTACAGCAGCAGCCAGTGCAAAGCGGGCAGTTAGCTGCCCGGTTCTGGGCTGAGAGCAAAAGTACTTCAAGGAAGCAGAAGGACACAGCAGTAACTTTCAGCCAATCACAGTCTGAATCAAATAAAAGTTTAATGGGGGAAAAGGCTTGAGTGTGTTACTTACGTACTTACAGTCCTCCCTGAAAAATCAAAGGCAGAATCCCATTTAGTCATAGTGTTATATGGCCTATATTCATCATAAGACTACACTCAGAATACTCTCATCACACTTCTGCGGTTTCCCTGAACAATAACAAAGCTGCACTACCTCAGTTAAACGTGACTTTGCAATGCATTTCAGGGTTTGACATTAAGGACTCTACAAAGCAGGGAGCATGCATCCACAAATGTTCACTGTTCTGAGACTCATTTACCCTCTTCTAAATACAACATTCACATTTGTTTGTTTAAGCTTTTAAATGAGATTTTAAAGGGTGCTTGAGGAGTTTGGTTTGTACGTATTTACTAACATTAAAGGTAAGGCAAACTCAGCTCAGATAGTCATACACATTCACCAAACTGCAAAGCTAAATGTGAGCCAAAGTATCACCCAGATGGCAAGCACTCTAGCAGTGAGCAGGAAGCCCTGTCAGCTCACAGCCTGTGACTTTCCAGGCTCTTCTATGCCTAGGCAGGCCAAGCGGTTTCACACTCTCTCCTCCACATTCACATGGACAGAACAGGAAAGGAAGGAAACACTGAAGTTTGATTTATACAGACGATGGGAGAGAAGAGTAAAGGAAGGGAGAAGCATCTGCTTGTTATATGGGTCTTCCCAGGAAAATATTTTTAGGTATTAAAGAACTGGAGTAACAATGCAGGAAGAAGAGGCGCTACTGAGTACACACATACTATAATAAAGACACCATTGAAAAAGCAACAGGAACACATTTGCTTAAACATGTGTACAGGATTTTGTATCATTTCCTGTCAGGCTACAGAAGTATCAAAACCCAGCTCTAGATTCCAACTCCATTGCTCTACAGTTCTATTATTTCGATGTCAACTAAACATGCTAAATTTACATTACCAACAGATTTTTTCCTGCATCAAAAAGAAAAAAAAAATAGAAAACAAAAATCAGCGGCTGAAGATATTAGGAGAAGTCATCATAAAGATAAAGTAAGAGTAAAGACTAAGAAGGCAGCAAAGCCACTGAAACTAGCTTACAAGAATATGATAGCAAATAGTGTGATCTTCCAAAACGAAAACATGAACTGGCTCAAAATTAATGTAATTTCCAGCAAAGTAACATGGTTTAAAACCAATGCTCCAAATCAAAATGAAAAAAAAGGGGGGAAACAAACAGTAGAAAGGTAACTGAAGTTGTGTCCTAAAATTAGCCTGTGATTTATGAACATTGTTGCTTGAATGGAGCATGCAAAGAATTGCTCCAGTGACAGGCTTATAATCAAGAACAGATATCATCTTAGTACTACACTGAAAGCACAAAAGGCATCAGAAATGTAAAATCATTGAGAATTTTGAAGATTATCAGAAGGCTGGAGTACCTCTCCTACGAAGAAATGTTGAAGGAGCTGGGGCTGTTTAGCTTGGAGAAGAGGAGGCTCTGGAGAGACCTCGTTGTGGCCTTCCAGTGCTTGAGAGAAGCTCAAAAGCAGGAGGGAGATCAACTTTTTACACGGTCTGTTAGCGATTGGACAACGGGGAATGGCTTTAAACTAAAAGAAAGGGAGGTTTAGGTTAGATGTGACGTGGAAATTCTTTACTCAGAGGGAGGTGAGGCACTGGCACAGGCTGCCCAAAAAAGTTGTGGAAGTTGTGGATGCCCCATCCCTGGAGGCGTTCAAGGCCAGGTTGGATGGGGCCCTGGGCAGCATGATATGGTGGGTGGGAGCCCTGCCCATGGCAGGAGGTTGGAACTAGATGGTCTTGTAGGTCCCTCCCACACCCTCCCATGATGGCTGTCAATACAAGCTGCTTGCTATCAATACAAGCTGGCGAATGAAAGAATAGAGCACAGCCCTGCCGAAAAGGACTTGGGGGTACTGGTAGATGGCAAGCTGGACATGAGCCAGCAATGTGCCCTCGCAGCCCACAAAGCCAACAGAATTCTGGGCTGCATCAAAAGCAGCATGGCCAGCAGGGCGAGGGAGGTGATCCTGCCTCTCTACTCTGAACCTGTGAGACCTCACCTGGAGTACTGCGTCCAGATGTGGAGTCCTCAGCACAGGAGAGACTTGGACCTGTTGGAGCACGTCCAGAGGAGGGCCACAAAAATGATCCAAGAGGTGGAACACCTCTCCTACGAGAAAAGGCTGAGAGAGCTGGGGCTGTTCAGTCTGGAGAAGAGAAGGCTCTGAAGTGACCTGATAGCTGCCTTTCAATATCTAAAGGGGAGCTACAAGAAAGAGGGGGACAGACTCTGTATCAGGGTCTGCGAGGATAGGACGGGGGGAACGGCTTTAAACTGAAAGAGAGGAAATTTATGTTAGATTTAAGGAAAAGTTCTTTACAGTAAGGGTGGTGAAGCACTGGAACAGGCTGCCCAGAGAGGTGGTAGAAGCCCCGTCCCTGGAGACGTTCAAGGTCAGGCTGGACCAAGCTCTGAGCAACCTGATCTAGCTGTAGATGTCCCTGTACGTTGCAGGGGAGTTGGACCAGACGACCTTTAGAGGTCCCTTCCAACTCTAAGGATTCTATGATTCTATGATCATGTTTTCTCACACTGGGCTCAGTGCAACAAAAAGAATTTCCCAGTAAAACGGCATCAAACTAGCTTCATTGCTTGTCACTCTGCTGGTATCATACTAACATCAAATCTAAAAGTTAATCAATGCAAAATTAACCAATGACATCTTTAGACTCATTTAAGTAGGTATAAGTTAAATTTCAAGTTGTAGTCAATCAAATGACCATGTGAAAGTTTCCTTCTTCATAAGATCACTTCTGATTCTTACAAGCTGATAATTGTGACAATAATTAGCAAAAATCTCTCTACCCACCTCCAAACCCGATGGGTTATTAGAGCAATTGGTGATGGGTCTTTCAAAGCACAAACACACAGTATTAGCAAACCGTGTAAAATTCAGAGGGATTCCTCTGGGAATCCAGCTGCAGACAGCTGCTGTGCAATGTCACATTCTGATGGAACACTCAAGCATTCACATCCTCATCTCGTGTCCTCACGTTCAGACCCAAGCATCAAGAGAGCTGCCAACAGTATACACGAGCCCCAGCAAAATAAAACAAATGTCACTGAGATACAGGCTTTCTCCTCACAGGAAAAACTATTGCCCAGGATATCATAATTTTATTATATCAATCATTACAAATGTCCTTTTGAATGCCTAAAGAACTCATGAAAACTTCTCATTTTCAGGTCTAACACAATACTGCGTGTTTTTAGCTTCCTGCTCTAAGATGTTTTTCTTTGCATCCCAAACACAGTTTAACACGGGGCCGCATGTTGGCTGGCACTGCTCATACTGTGGCCCATCCCCTGCTTCTGTGCCATCACGGTGGCGGCTCTTCCCCGCCAAGCAGCATGACTGCAACTGTTCAGGCTGAATTAAACTGTTGCTGAACAGCAGCCTTATGAGATTGAATTGCTTGCCTTCAATTTTTAACTGAGCAAGAGAAACTGAGGGGAAAGAAGTCTCTCACAATCTTTGACCTACTTCAGCACTACTGCTGAAACCTTACTCCAACAAAAGACGACTGTAAAATTAATACAGGAGCACAGCACTTGCAGTGATCTAATGCTCCTAATGTAGCTATACAGCACATTGCATACCAGGCAAATACTAAGACCCATTCCAGCATATATTGCAACTGTGCGCTGTCCTCCTCTCCGTGGCTCATGAATTCCAGCCCAGAATGGTCACTTTGACTGCAGCTGTTAACAACCAACATCAAAGAGCCCACCGCTCCTCAGTATCCTGAGACCAGGAAGGACGGCACAAACTCAACTGTCTTTCTGAGTAGGACAGCATGAGAATCCTAAATAAAAGTTAAACTGCGCTTTCTAAGACCAATCTTTATAAGAAACAGTCCGTGGTATCCAACAGCAGGGAGACATTTGAACAAAGTGATTTCACTCCACCACCTGATTTGAAAAGGGCAGGGGGGGGAAGATCTTAACAGAAAGCCTTTCATTAGAGGATTTTCCATTCAGTATGATTAAAAAGAAAAAAGTAAAAAAAAAGTTGCTAACCTGATTTCCTAAAGAAGTGGCCCCCGCGTCCCCAGCACACCTGCCTTCCTGAAGCCCTGGCAGACAGGCAGCAGTAGCACCCAGCTGCTGCCCTGCAGGCAGGACACAGTGTGCAGCCAGCCTAGCAGGACACTGCTCCCAGGGCACTGGCTGCTGCCTGCCAGAAGAGGCCAGGCAGGCCAGGCACTGCCACAGGGTGCTCCTGGAACACGGCTGCCCAGGCTGCGGCCTTAGAGTAGAAGGCACCTGCAAAATCCTTCCCTGGTCTCCAAGTAATGCAGCAGCATTTGTAGACGGCACACACACCCCAGGCCAGCACTTGAAAGTAGGTGGTACAGTTACCAGTCTTCTTTAAATCGGCCCCAGAAAAAGCTCCAAAGCAACATGCCAAGGCAACGGGATCTGGAATTGGTGACAAACACGAAGCTCTGTTCGTCTTAAGCACCACAAAGCCCAGAGGTTATCCAGCAGACCCACGGACTGGTACCCAACACAGCACCCCAGTCAGCTTCAGGTGAGGGGTGATTACAGCTCAACCAGGACCATGACAAGAGATGTTCTGTGCCTTCCCATAAAACACATGCAACACTAGAGCAAACTTTTAAAGCCTCCTAGTATGATGCAGGTTATTCTTCAATTTCCAAACAAGTAAAGGAATACAGAGGTCAAGAGCAGGCTTAATTCCAGTATTCCATTTAAAAAAAAAAAAAAAAGAAAGCTATGAACTTAGGTGCCTCAATCTAACAAGCTTACAGATGACTACCATCAAATAATCCATCAAATAATAAAAAGGTCCTAATGTAAGAAGGGAAAACATTAGTGGCAAAGGCTCTAAATAAAAAAAGCACACCTCAAGAGACAAAAGGAGAATTTGAAGAAAAAAAACTGAAAAATGAGACAGCACCTGTCCAAATGAGAAGGCATATCAAGAAGGAAAATACAACTCTGCGAGAAGTCCAAAAACAATTAGTATTATCATATTTACAAACTTAGTAACCTTATCTCACGTATTTTGACATAATTCTGTACACAAAAAGGGCAAACATGGATGTAAGCAAAATACAGAAATGGTTTCTCAGTCATAACACAGAATTTCTAGACTACGTAGAAATGCACAGCGTTCAGGTGTCTAGCCAGGCCATTTGTACCTATGCACTTTGAGAGGTGATTTGGGGAAAAAAAAAAAATCATTGCCAAGAGCTGCATTCCCAGAATTTTTTTTTAAGCTGCTTTCACATGAATAAAGTGAAACTGAACACAAAAGGAAAAAGGAGTAGGAGTCCGTTCTCACCATCTCCTGCAAAGAATGAAGAGTGACACACACCCACCCTTCTCCAGCTGTTCATGTTAAAGCACAGACACCGTACACCTGAATGTACATGAATACTATGGTCAGCTTCTACATTGCACTTTTTACCCTGGCTCGTCACAGTTAAATTCAGCTTCTCAGAATGAACTCATAAAAGCAATTTTATTGAAATTCAGACAAAGCCTTAGAATAGAGACAGGTACCTCACTTTTCGTGAAGTCATACAGCTGTGAGAAGAACAGCTATCGCAGAAACCATGTGCAAACTCAAACCCAGCACTTACTATTCATCAAAAGTAATAACCGGCATTAAGCATAGCTACAGAATTCACAGTTTAAAACTTTCAAGCCTCAGACCCTAATGGCAAGGAAACATTTTGTTTAAATCAAAAGGGAACCCTCTAGATTATAGGGTACAACACAAGCGACGTCATGACAACGTAACTGGTAGGAAGGAGCCACAGAGCCATACAATGCCACCGTACGGCATGCATTCATCTCCACAAATTCTGCCTAGACTGAGTCAAGATAGACAGGAAATTTAAAGGCTTGATCCACAGCTATTTAAACACTACTGTCTCACTGAAGATCTTCTATTAAATGCATTACTCTGTCTCCACGTGCTTACATATACACGCTTTTACCTGATGGCTAAGAAAGCTTTACTCAAGGATGTTATAAGCACAATCTACATTTGCTTGAAAACTAAACTTTGATAAACTTGACTGTTGCCATTTTGCTGATAAGAAACAGTTTAAAATAAATGCTGTGCAGCGTACACTTGTTTCAGCAAGACTCTACCAGTTAAAATAATTCAGAAATCTTCTGTAAATAAAAGCATCAAGTCAAAGTTGCGCACCTCAGAACAAAAAACCTATCCAAATTAGCATATGGATATTTCTGCTACGCTAAAAAATGTTTTACATACGCAAATCGATGTCAGGTGTTTCCAGAGTTAACCTAGTGGCACTCCAGCCTTCAAATTATCCCACTTCCCACATTTATGGATTCCATTTCTCTAACGCCATTACTTAAGAGAGCTATGTTAAAACTGTGGAAACAGTGTCACCTTCTCTCACAACAGTCCCATCATCAGGTAATGCCCAGTTTCAAGAAAACACCCATGCTGACAGTTTTCTACAGGCTCCTGAATTTCAACCATTTATTCATGTAACAAAGAAAAACAAAAGTATGTAGCTAATGATAGTCTCAAAAGAATAACTATGAAATCTAAATGAAAAGAAAAAAAGAAAAAAGATTGCCGCCTCAAATTGCAAGATTCCAAGTCTCAATAGGTTAAAATTCTACAATGCTTGTAATTAGTGATGTTCCTAAATACATGGAAATCAAACCCACAGTTACACAGGCAAGAACTCAACAGGATTGCTACAGACAACTGAAGTTATTCCAATGACATTTTGTCTTTTACACTACTTTAGGATCAAATTCTTCCCTCACAGCACTTCACATAAATATTACTGTTGACTTAAAACGTTTTAGACTCAAATGTTTTAGACTTTAAAGTCTAAAAACCCAGACTCTTCAACACATTCATGAGGAAAACTACAATGTTGTTATCCGCCAGAAGATGCAGCCCCACAGTTATCAGCAGAAGGCAGCGTGAGTGCCTCAGTCACTCCCAGCACACAGATTTACACTCCATTCATTTCTAAGAACTCAGATAGTTAGAGCAGGAAGGCAGGACAGACAGCATCACTCCAAAAAAACTGCATAAACATCTCCTATTGACGGTCTGTAGAGACCTTAGTCAACCTATTGCAAGTCCTGATGTCCTAAAGAGATCATAAGTCCACAATGCAAAGAGTACATGGAAATCTTAATGCTGTAAAAATACGTTGTAGGTGGTGGCTGCACTCAGCCATAGCATAAATGAAGGCTGCCTTCTACAACCTTAGCTAAGGTACATTAGCAAAATGCAACTTTTGACAACATTTGTCACCTCATATTAATACGTTACAAATCTGAGATACACTGTTCCCAACACATTGTCCTCAAATAAAGAGTTAGAAGTGTTCACAAAAAAGAATTAAGAGGTGCCATTTGCCAAGAGGACAGAGGTAAAGACACTTCCTTCTGCTTGTCACGAAGCCTCAGTTTGTCCCATTCTGCAAGGCACGTCCGCACTACTCTGCTCAGCAAACTGCCTTACTTCAGCCTCAGTTTCAAGTTACTTTGCCACCGCACTTTCTTGGATTTTTAAATAATCCAAAAATTAAAAAAAAAAAAATTAAAAAAAAAAAAGGAAAAGATAAGAAGTAAATTAGAAAAGTTTCAACTTTTCTCTTAGTTTACATGGAACTAACACTGTGATTCAGGGTACTAGCTTTCCATTTGGAATTACACTTGATTCACCAACCAGAACTTTGCATGCACCGGAACAGACTCAGCTAGCACCCTCCTGACGTGCTGCGCACTCAACTCTCTGGCGGAAGCTATGTGCAAGCTGCACTGATTTCACTGAACTTGGTTAAACTAGCATGCACTCCCGCCAAATATTTTCCACCCTTGGGTGGCTTCTTTAGCAGCACGCCAGCCGATGAAGTGCAGCCATCACCTAATGGAAGTAGCCTTTATTTCCCAGCAGGAAGAAAAGTTAAGTTCACCCTGAATTCGTGCAATGGTCTGGTGTCACAGGAGCCTCTCGCTCCCGCACTGCCCTCGGGGTGCCCCAGCTCTGCTGGCAGCTCAGCCAACCCCAGGGACGAGTCAGCAGCCCCCTGGGGAGAAGCTGCCTGCTCTCAAGTTACAGGTGTCTAGCTGCTGACTAGGGAACACCACACTGACAGCTCAGGCACTGGTTTCTGGCAGGGAAGTTTAATGTGTCCACTTAAAAAAAAAAAAAATTGAAAGAAAAGGAACAAAAAAACACAAACTTTGTTCTGACTCAATGCAACCTTTGCCACCCTGAATAATCACACAGGGCAGGACAATAAGAAAGTGAAAGTGCTCAGGACACTTTCGTTTCCCAGAGAAGCAAAGCCAGTCTCCTAAAGGTCTTTCCAAGTCAGTGAGAGCAGGACAGACTTTCCTGCCTCAGCCCAGGTGCTGACAAGACAGACAGACACACTCCCCCACCTCTCTGAATTTTGAGATCATTGCCCCATAATAAGTGAAGCATAACAAGTCAACAACAAAAATAAAAAGGTCAAGCTATTAAAGGAACATCATCCTATGTGAAAACATGCAAAGAGAAGACACTGCCCTTAAGCTTTTGGTTTACTTTTTCTGCAAAGGAACCCCAGGAATGTCATGTGTGATTGGTGGCTGGGAGACGCTGGGCTAAGAGTTACAAATCAGATCCTCACCACAGAAAGCAAAGAGCAGTAAAACAGAGGAGCCCACAAGCACTCACTGGGAGCCTGGAAAACCCTGTCACTGACACCGCCAGCTCCAGCACAAGCAGTGCTTGGCCTGAGCACCCCTCAGTCAGCTTGGGTCAGGGTATCAGGGAGGTTCAACACCTGCACCAGACCCCAGGACCACCCTGACTCCCTAAACATCTGAAATTATGGGTTGAGATTCCCATGGATCAATTGAATAAATGGACTAGTAAAGCTGAGATACAATCTTCAGCCAGGAATAAAAGGAGATGTAGCCAAAAAACAGAAACAGTAAGAAAGTTTAAAAAAAAAAAAAGAAAGAAAAAAAAAAAAACCTATCTTTCCTTCCTTGCTCATTATCAGAGCACAAGCCTGACAAACCTGCTCATTCTATTATCTCTTTGGTTAGGAAAGCCCATGAACACCGACCAAATTCACGGGATTACAGAGATGTTACTTCCTCCCTTAACAAATTTTTTCCGACATAGGAGTACAAAAAAAGCAACTGTTCTATTATCCTCCCACTTATCTTTACAAAGCGCTTAAAAACGTGAAATATTTTGCTATTTTAAGATATGAGCAATTTGCTCTTTGACCTTTTCATAGAAGCTGATGGGCTGTGTCATCTTTTGTAGATGCTGTTCCTAGTAGCTGAGGATTTGGAGTTTTCCTAAAGATTTTTTGGAAAGTAGTTAAAACATTTGAAAATAATGCAAAGGGTTAACAGAAAAAAAAATGTATAAGATTTACATTTTAACATTCTGAAATAGTATTTTCCTCACAAAGTGGGGACCAACAGCTATTTAAAGATGCTATTTCAGCCAGATGATAGTGTTATAGTTGTAAACTCCTGCTACCACAATCAAAATTGTTATTGAACATTAGCGAAAGATTTTCCAGAACGTCGGAGTTTTTAAGGTACTACTCAAAGTTTCAAAAAGGTGCAGATTCATAGCATATTACACTAATGCAACAGCAACAAAAAAAAGACAGGATTCACAAAACTGCCCAGCTACCAAAATAGTAATAATTCTAACAGCCCACACAATCCCACCAAAAGCCACCAGAACATTCATAACATTGGAAGGTATTCACCATACCAGTCTGAGGAGGCTTTTCAAAATTATTTTGTATCCCTGGTCTTTGCACCTTTCTCTAGCTTTCAGAAAATAACAACCTGAATCTATACAGAAGGTGTGACTGCATATAATACGAAGATTTTTAATGAGCATTTTTTAAAATTCCGTAACAAGACACGTATCTACATCGATGACTCAATAGCACCCCAAATAATTACTGCAAGCTACTCAGCAGCTGGTGACAGCATGATTAGCAAAGCAGTCTGGTTATTCTCCCCTCTCTGGCCAAAAGAGGTCACAAAACTTCCAGGGCCAGCCAAAGCAGGTGTAACTCCCCATACTCAGGCCCACTGCGACCAGCTGGCCCTCCAAGCAGAGGCACTCTGCTCATGGGGAGATACGACATCCAGCCCCATTCCGTGGCCCAGGGTACAGTTATCAGATGAGGACGCTATGCCTTCATCGCAGCAAGAGAGGCTCTGGTCATGCGAGGAGACGTGGGTCTATGGGACAAATGGCAGCTCAGGCAACTCTGAGCTCAGCTGATCAGAACGCCAAGATCACACAGGCTGTATGGCTGCTGGGAATGTCACCACCCACCAAGGTGAAAGAACAGCACTCCTCTCAAATACTTTCTGCGTGTACCGAATGCTGAGGGGATATTCTCTGTGATCACCTACTGCCACTCAGAACTGCATAAGCATCTCTGCCGGAGACGTACGACTGTACCACCTTCTGCGTGGACAACTACATAGTATTGAGAAGCTAGCGACTATTGCTTTCAGGAAAGAAAAGCTGTCACTGCCACATTGCTAACAATCTTTCAACAAGTACATCACATACATAGGTTGAGCAAAGCAGAAATGCACACACTAGCTAACAAGAGTTTTCTCCTTAATACCTCGAAAAAAAAGCAAAGGAGAGAAGGGAGAGGGAGGGAATACTATTAGACCTTGCTTAATGCCATGCATTATTTCTAATGGTAAATATCCTTAAAGGTATGTGCTTCCCTTAGGAAAAAAAAAAAAAAAAAGCTGACATATCTAACTTGGTTCCACTATTCCTGTGATTCTATACTGCTGAATCACAGGTCTGAAATAACAGTGGGTGTGGGAAACGAAAGGATAGATGAAACATGCTTTAAATCCATGCCTCTGCCAACATCCAGCCCTCCTCTGAAAGCAGCAGAACCCGACAATGCACATAGCTCGGAGGCCAGCTAAGCATCGCCCTCTGGAATCCAGCTTCTCCAATCTGTTGTCACAAGACGACCGTCGCAGTAATTACAAGTTAGGCTGACACACCGCTGAAGCATGTGTGACTTCACAACATCATTATTTTTTCCCAATTACAAGAAAATCACCTTTCCCCCACCCCACAATGTCATACCCACTGCTTCAGGAGCAGCGACCTAGGGAAGGGCCTCCCCAGCAAGAGGAGCAGCCTGCAGCCGTGTTCAGGTGCTCCAGGCTTCACATGGAGATCACAGCTAACCTACAAACACCCTGCCTCACTGCAGGGTCACACGGGAGCCGAGAGCAATGAGAGTAACATGGCTCATTATTTGCTTCAGGAGATCAATTACTGGTCCCAATGAGGAGTCAAGATGACCATTCAACATGAAAGAATTCCTTTTGAACTGATCCAGATTCTTTAACTATACAGTAAGCTAAAGATAGCCTCAGCGGGAAATGGGCTGCTTGTCGTGAGAGCATTTATTAATAAAAAAACTGCATCTCTGAGCGCAGTTGAAGCTTGACACGCTTCCTGTGTGACAGTAAGAAAACATGTGATGAACAATGTTGGAACCACAGTTCTGAATAAGGTATGCTGGTGACTCAGCCATCTCTTGGAAACCCAATATGCTTCTGTTTGTATGTGGTCTCTTCACACTGACAGAAAACAATCAGGACAAACTTTGAGGTCTGCAGAACAAACTCTCTTTATTTGTGGAGCATGGGATTTTCTTCTTTTGAGGGCAGACGATGAGCTAGCGGCACAGCAATCTCTCCAACCGTGCTTTGGGCCGCCGTACTTTCATAAACTTTCTTTTTAAATGAGAATAAACTGAACGGCATTCATGTTTGTCATCCAACTAGCTATTTGTCAGTCTCACTAAGTAATGAGATATTTCGGAACCAAATCATATCTTTCACAAAAAAAAAGTCTGTTTTTCCCTTCCCCAGCATGCAATTAAGGAGAAAGGAGGTAATGAAGCGTTTCAGACGGTATAATGATTAGATGATCCAACAGAAATAGAAAATATAAATCCATGCTATGAGAAAAAGTCTGTAATTTTATACAGTTATTGTAGATACTTAAGCAAGCTTCATTCATGGAGAAGTTTCAGCGGTAGAATTCTTGCTGACTGAAGCTCCTTGCTCCAGCACAGGTTACCAGGTGACCTATGGGATTCAATTCCCAACCATTTTTTAAGTTTATTCTCGAAACTGAAGTTGTCCTGACTTCCTGACCTGCAAGCAATAGTTTAACTGCAGCATTCCTTCTTCAGCACAGCGACAGACCACCCAGCCCTGGCCAGCGCCTGGCAGCTATTACGTAACAGCACGTCTGATACAATAATTACGGGATATTTAAATAAACCATCAACAATGCCTTCTGCAGAAGATCACCTTACTCGGGAAAGCTGTCAGATAAACAGCAGCAGCAAAGGAACTGCTAAAAGACAGAAGGCACAGCACGGGCCCTACCAGCCAAAGCCTGGCACGTGGGTCTGCAGTTCCGGAGCACCAGCAATCTGTATCAGCCACGGAATGAAGGGACAAAATCAGTCCGTTCAGCCCTCGCCTTCCTACCCAGGCTGCTGGGGAGCAGCCTGGAGATACCTGCCTCTCCCTCCCAGGGGGCTTCGTGAACACAACCTGAACCACTTGGACCGCTTACGAGGTGTGACCAGTGCCACTCAGCTTCCACTCTGACCATGCCGACGCAAATCTAGCTCCCTGGTCACATAAGAGCAGCACATGCCATAGGAATACAAGCAGACAGCAGCAGGGAAGGGGAGGCAGCCTGCGCTGTGAGCAGGACAGTTACACCAGCAGCACCTCTGGGGGGGCAGAAAGCCCTGCAGTTCAATGCCAGGTTGCTCTTCCTGGGCCAGTTCACTTCGCTGCCAGAGAACAGGAGCTGCAGAAGGTGTCCATTTCCGAGGACAGATTTTTCAGCAGCTCCCGGTCCCGTTACAAGCCCGGCAGCGCTGCCACTGGCTCGGCCCCACCCCGCAAGGCGCAGGGACCCCCCCCAGCACATCGCTCCCGCACGGCACCGCCGCAGCCACCCGCGTGTCGCGGCCTCAGAACAGCCTCCCCCCCTCGCACACCCCG
>WBMW01005104.1:997397-1170152 GCA_013396635.1 Penelope pileata | reverse complement strand
AAAAAAAAAAGCCAAAACCAACCTTTTATGATATTCTGTGAATTTCTGCACCTGATTTGTTTTGGTTACTGTGTGACTAAAGGGCATTCGAATCGAACTGGGTAAAGGGTAATGGAAGAATCTGCCTTGCGCCCTGGGTGTTGATACCATGTGCGGTGGCTGTGTCCCAGTTCGGCTCCTCAAATCGGTGCAGCCTGGGAGAGCAGCTTACCACACGCCAAAAACTCAGGAGCTGCGAGCCCAAGGCATTTAAATGAGTGTCTGCTGCTTGCTGGTCACACAGAGCCCTTTACGACCCAGTAATTCCATTCCTTCCCCCACGTAAGGTGAGATTATCAGGTAATAACATCACTGCAGGAACTTGGTTTGTAAAAAAAACATCAGGTTTTGCACAGCTCGTGACAGCCTGCAAATATTGCCTTAATTCACTGCGGTTTCTGAGCAGGAGGTGTTGCCATTTGATCAATATTTCCTCATCTAAGGTTTGGTGCTCGTAGATTGTATCAGTTTTAATGTTTTTCCCTTTATGCTGCAGTATACAAAGCAATTTTTAAAATTAATGTTCCCCAAGAGTTTATTGCGCAAAAGGCAAGAAACTATGAAGATAATATGAGATCAAAAATGCCTTGCAAATTACTTTTCTGGGAATAAGCAGAAATTATCTCTGCTTAGACTGATGGCTACGTGTGAGATTGCTAACAGCAGCAGTTTGGGGTTTTTTTAAGACAAGTTTCCTATTGCACTGCAGGGCCAGAGTGCTAGACCAATTTCTGTCCTCTTCGAAAGTACAGTCATGCTTTTCACCTTATATCATTCCACAGCTTCTTCTACACTGCATGCTTTGTACGTATGCTGCCCTATTCACGTTCAGGTAATTTTCATCAAAGGTATTAATTGCTTATACATTTTGAAAGTATTTGCTTCAATGTAGCATTAAAAAGAAAACAGAGTTTTTCTTGCAATAATTTGTTCAAGTCTGCTTCCCAGTTTCATTTAACTCAGTGGAAAAGTTTCCTTGATAGACAGAATGGATCCAGAAGAATGGTGTTGAAAAGCTTTTTTATTTTTTGTCCAATTTACCTCAAATCAGGATAGGATGACGAAGTACCACTTTCCACTAAATTCCTTCCCTTTATACCCACTTCCCCTACACTCCCCCAGTAAAATAAAATAAAACAAAACAAAATGCTATCACTTTTAAGGGCTTCTCCCTGCTGCCTCACTTCTTTTAAGAAAAAAAAAAAAAGGAGGAGGGGCTGATCAGCACACTCCTGAGACAGGGATTTACCACTGAAACACAACCTGAGCCACAGCCATAGCCATGCAAAGTACGGTTCTGCAGTACGTGCAGTGTTGCTGGAAAACTGGTGGAGTTGAGTGTCATGCTCCATTTGCAGTGTAAGTTCTACATCAGGCACATTTAGCGCATGGCTGGAATTTGTATTTTGTCAGAAAAACAGTGGTGATTTTGTCAGGGCCACCGTTTGGAAAGAGGTCTTGACTCGATGATGGCATTCCGTAGTATGTATAATACAGCAAGGAACTGTTGCTCCAGAAGGAATTAAACAGGAAGACTGCCTGATTTCTAGGGATTTCTAGGGATTTGGTACTTCATTCCTTTTCTGCTTTCAAATCCCGTTGAATGGAACCCACTGTTGGGCGTGCAGCAGAGAATTCAGTGCAATAACTCGAGGCTCACCAGCTGTCATACCTGTGCCGTTACTGCACAAAAGGAACCATACAGGTGGCTTGCTGCTTCTAATTATGCAATTCCACCTGATCTCCCAAAGAACAGTCCCTGCGAAGTGTTGCTTCTGAGATGTGCCTCCTTAACAAGGAGCCCACAGCCTTAACATTCCGAGCTCCTGCTGCTAGACCGCAGCGATCATTTAGCTGTCACACTTCCAGCCCTGCAAGCATTCTACTGCTCGTCTTATTGGTGACAGTAGTGCACAGAAAGTGAAGAAATGATCATAAAGGAACTTTTGGTTCACAGAAAAACAGAGGCTGAGTGGTTATGTTTGCTTATGGGTCTCAACAGCTGAAATTATTTTCTCTTTTTCTATCCCTTCCTGTTCCTTATATTGTTGATTACAAGTTGGGCAGTGTACCTTGCTGTAGCTTCTATATCTTAAACAGTATAAGCCACAGCTAAAGATTAATATGCTGGAAGTTCATCCTATTTCCCCTAGCTTCTCCTCACCTTTTAACAGTATCACAAGGTAGGGTGGTTAAACTCTTGGCAACCATGTTGCACAGTCTTGGCTGGAGTCATCACCTCCTGCTGCTCGGTGCCCTCCCCAGGGCTGTCCCGTGTGCTTGCCCTGGCCACCACCCCAGTGGAGAGGAGCTCCGCCACCCCACAGCAGTTGTTTTTCTGCTAGATCACTTCCCCAAAATGGTTCACTGCCTGGCAGCTGAACAGCTGCGCCAGCCCAAAAGAGAGAGTGACACAGGCTCAGCAATAGCACACGCGAAGCTTGGCTTCACCTCGTTCTCAAACCAGCCGGTGGCCGTGCCGTCCTGCAGAGCGCCCTCGGGACACAAACTGTGCGCCTGCTCACGATTCTCGAGGTCTTCCCAGGTTTATGAAAAGAGAACAAAACCCCAGCCAACCACAGAACACTTTAGCACGTTTTGTCGTATAAAATGATCATGTGCAACAAGAAACAGCTCATTATTTCCTGTTATTTTTTCTGTAGGCTTGTTTTTGTCTTTATGTGCATCATTTCTTTAGGACTTTAATTACACTGGGGCTACACTGGTTACAGCTGGGGAAGTACAAGTCAGAGCTTCTTGGTTTTCTTTTCCCAAATGTGTAACTGGTTATATTGGCCATGAGAAAGCACTGCTATAAAACAGTAAATGCTGTAAATGCTGCAAACACACAGCATTAACCCCAGAGAAAAGCTTCTATAGATCTGCATTTATAACGCCCATTTTGGAACACTTAGGTCTTTTATCTTTGCAGTAAATAGTTCCATCACAGCAAGCAAAAGCGACACCGCACAAGAAGCTTTTTAAGCATGACACCTTTTAAACCAAAATTCAACAATTACTCTCTGTGTCACGGTGGCTGTTCAAATGTTGCTTCTGTGCCTGCAAAAACCTCATGTTGGCTACTCTCTGGGGGAATCAAACTGAAAGATAACTAAAGCTGTAATTTGGTGAAGAGGGCAATCATTACTGAAAGCCCTTCAAAAAAACAAAAAGTGAAACTAACATGATATGAATGTAGGTTTTGTTACTGTACAAAACAGAACCACATATTCCACAACAGAACTATTTTAAATCTGAAGGTCTCTCGCCTTCCAATTGCTTCTAGGCAGTGGCTGCCTATTCATATACCTCCTCAAAGTCAGATGCTACACTCAAACCAAGCAAGCAAAAAATATTCTGAAGTTTAAAGTAATAAGTACGTGTAACTGCAGCTCAATTCCACAGAAATGATAGGTTCTCAGAGAGCCCAAGAACCTGCTTCAAGTGCCTTACATTTACCCTTAGCCATCTTCACATTTTATTTACTTTCTTGACCACACCTGTGCATTGATCATATATTTCACACAGCTTTCCTGAGAGGCAATCAGATTTTTTTTCTCTGTGGCTAAAGGTAATTTAGAGCTCAACAACAAAAACCAGTCTTTCTGCTAGGCATTACCCATCATTTATCAAGCAATAGAGTTTCAGAACTTTTCCCTAAAATGCCTCTTTCTGTCATTGAAAAGGTAACTTATTTAGAGGAAGACATTTCACAGCAAATTATCACCTCCACTGAATTTTAAATTCAATAAGAATAAATAATGTATAAATAATATTAATAGTACTATAATAATAATAAGCTAATTGTAAAAAACTAATTAAAAACCTTTCTTAAACTTCACCTAATGATTCTTTCCAGTGTTTAGTTTGAAAGCGTGTCAACTCAAACATTTATAATTTTTAGCATCATGAGTGTGTAGCATTCAAACATTCAGGGTCTAAATAAATTATATCAGATTACAAAATAATAAAATCAGTTAAGCAGAAAACTGTCTTTTATTATTATTTGTACTTTGAATATATTTTTGAAATAGCAGAACTTCCTGCCAAATAAAATGTCACATTCTTGTCTTCCATCCATCTTCTCAGCTTCTTCCTTGCTTTCCATTCAAGTAAATGCGCAGTGAACACAGCAATAGCCTATCGTACCTCCTGGACAGGTTTCCCATGCATGCAGTCATGTTTCTTAATTAAATGCACTGTTCCTTAATTAAGTAATGAAAGACAATTGCTTCCTTAGCCAATGACCTTACATTTGATGGCCTATGTGGACAAACAAGCTCGCTCTCCATCAGGATCCTGTAATTCACAGCTAAAAGTAGGAGGCAAGGCTGATGGGACTAGTACAAAATTAACATCTTTTGCTTCTATCATTCTTTGACGCACGTTCATCTTATCACCCATGAACATTTATTTATGGGTAGAGAGATGAAAAGACACAGATCACTGAAGTACATTATTTTATTGAAGTGCGTAGATGAAAACCTAGGCTTTATGTATTCAGTTCTTGGGGAAACCAAAAATCTTCAGGTAGTTACCTGAGCTCCCTGCCTTAGGCATGATATTTAGATACTGAGAGATGGCATCTACAGCATCCCACAAACTCTGACTTGCTAAATCGCTGAAAGAGGCACAAGCCTAATATCCTGCCCCAACCATGGACTGGGAAGCTACTTTTGAACAGATGGGAAGCTGCTCTAGGTCAGAATTCATGTTTCACCACTCACACTTGATGAACCCCACCACTTCCTTATCGCAGTGCTGTCTACAGCCCCCGTACCTGGCTGCTCTTCTGGAATGAGGGAAATGCCGACTCCTAGCCCTTGGTGATGGAGTCAGCACCCACATCTTCCCACCTCCTGGGAGAGGACTTGAAATGCTGTGAGATTAAAAAAGTAACAAACATCATTACTAGCTCCTTCCCAGGCTGTATTTTTCATGTAAGCACCTAAGGCTGCTGTGTGCCATTTTGATTCATTCCTACCAGCATGCTCAAAGCACACCTATCGGTGGCCTCAGGAAAGGTGAACTGGGAAACATCTCTTCCCATTTAGGAAAACTGCACTCTGCCCTGGCAGGATGGAAGCATGTCACAGGAACAGAGCTTCTCCAGCACCTTATTGGTAAAAATTTAGCCTCCATTGCAGGACTTGATTATAGCTTTTTTCCAAGGGAAAGCAAATAAATAAATAAAAATAAAAATAAAAATAAAAAATAGAGGACAAAATAGGCTTTTAGGATGTATAACATTTTAGGATCTTATTGAGTTTTTGTAGCATAAGGTTTTTATGCCCTCAGCTCAAAAGCTTTATTAAAATTAATAGTATTCAGTGTGCATCACACAAAACTTCCCACGATCCATTCTAGATGAAGTAATTTTTTTCAAATTGAACTACAAATTTGCTTATTTGATGTCATCTGAGAAGTTTTCTCTCTCTTATATCCATTTATGGAACCACATTGCTGGTTTTTCTTGAACCAGTGTCAGTTTGGTTTGTATCTTACTACTGGCTGTAAGATACTATTTGAAAAATTCAAGTAGATGTGAAACATTACTGACATGTGAATGATCAGGCCCCATTGTGTTGTACTTTTTTACCTGTATGTAGAAAATATATATTTCTTTTCTAAAATGGTGCTTTTGTTTTGTTTTGTTTGTTTTTTTTTTTTTGGCAGGAAATAATATAGTCTTCATGTTATTTCAATGACACATAGTATCTAACCACATTTACCGAATGCCACAATATCAGCTTTGTAAAGAGGTGGGCATTTGAGAAAATGAAAAAGTATTTGTTTCCTTTTCTTGTCATGGTTTTAACTAACAAGTCTGGCTCACTTAACTTTTAGAGAGTAATGCTGACAGTTACAGATCATTTTCATGTCTCTGCCATATTGTGTTTTATTAACACTTATAAATATCTAAAGGGCAGGTGTCAAGTGGATGAGGCCAGGCTCCACCACTGGTGGTGCCCAGAGACGGGACAAAGGTCAATGGGCGCAAAATGGAACATAGGAATTTCCATCTGAACATGAGGAAAAACCTTCTTACTTTCAGAGTTATAGAGCACTGGAACAGGCTGCCTAGAGAGGTTGTGGAGTCTCTTTCTTCAGAGATATTCAAGACCTGTCTGGATGCTTTCCTGTGCAACGTACTGTAGGGAACCTGCTTTAGCAGGGGGGTTGGATTCCACGATCCCCAGAGGTCCTTTCCAACCTCTATGATTCACTAATTCTGTGATTTGACATGTTTTATCTGTGCGCAGTGTCCATTTGGCTGATGAAAAAGTTAAGATCTTAGTAATCTAAATTGGGAATGCTACCTACCGGAAGGAAGGAAAAAGGAAGTTTTTAATCAATATAAAATCGCACTTCAAAAGCTCCTTTGGAGGAAGAACTGCTGAGGGCAGTGTGGCTCGTGCCAGTGGGCACTCTAGACATAGCTGCGTGACAGCCTTTAAACAAACATGCAATGACACTCTCTGTGTATTTACGTGAAGGATGATATTGGACACTACGAGTGCAGCTGGCACCACAAAATTTGCCACTTCATATATTCTAATGAGATTTCCAGTCCCACTTGCGCTCAACAGACCAACTGAAAGCATATCATTTAATTCGTGAAACGCTTACAGCTGATCTTGTCAACAGATTTGACTATGACTCTTCCTCATCACGTTTGGTAACAGAAATGAAACCCATCTAATAGTACACTCAACTTAGTGACCTTCACTACTGCCACGTCAGACAGCAGACGCAGAGCCTTTAAATGTTAAAACATGAACAGCTGGGGTGAAACATAAGACTGAAAGGGTGACACATTTGATAAACTGGAGCCTGATGAGATGAGATGGGGTCATAAATTGTGTTAGTCATACAGCGTGACACATGATCTCTGGTGGCACTTGCTTTTCGGTGGGAGCTTTCATTGAGGATCTTTCGTGTAGCATTTGGAAGAATATTTAACATAAAAACCTGTTAAAACTGTATTCAACTTGTTACTCTATTACACATTTGTTACATGTTACCAAGGAAAACCATCCTCAGGGCCAGCCTAAGTGGCATGAAACTCAAGGTTTGTAGAGACAGGAGGGGGTGTTACAGCACCCAGGACACTGTGCTGCTCTGCTTGAGCATGCTGTACATGCATATGCTTTGCGATTTAAAACAAGCTCAATATTATATTCCAGAGAATCAATGAAGCAAACAAACAAACCCTCTGAAGGCAAAAACCTAAGTATCTAATGTAAAAATAGACAAAACAAAGACCCGCAGCTTGTCATTGAGCCTGCTCCACTGTGCAAGGCAGACTTCAGGGTGATAGCCTGACAAAACTTAGTATCATTTCCTTCCCAGTTGCTTACAATTGCAAATCTTTCAAAATGTGTCTTCCCTTTTCTAGCCCTGCCAGACAGACATCCTTATGACAAAGCATGAAAAGACAAACTAAGGAAGTAGATTATATCAACTCATCTATTATTACTTCTTAGGAAGTTGCAACACCTGGTTCTGACACAGCTTACTGCAGCAGCCTCATCACAGCAGATACTTTTCTCATAGGTTTTCTGGAAACTCTCAGAATGCAGGCAGTTAGAAGCGGGCTCATCACACCAACTAGGTAATGGATCTTTGGGCTTGCAACCTATGGAGTTGCTCCTCCCCTTCTAAAAGGCAGTTGCATTCTCAATTAATTTCAGACCAGTTCCCCAGAGAGGCTGTGTGAAGAAGACGCATTATGGCAGATGAGCAACAGCAGATACTTGCTGCCAGGGCTGGAGCAGCCTCGTTCCCTCTGTGTCTGCAGCAAAAAGCTGCTGCCCAGTGCCAGAAGACCAGTTCTACTCACCGGGAAACAGAAATGGGGTTAAATGGGAAAGAACCATAAATACCAGAATTGTTGCTAGTACAAAACTTACTGCTTGAGTCTGAGTTTAAAGCGAGAAATTATCAAACTCAAGCTGTAAACCAGCTTAGGTCATATGTGAGCCAGCTAACTTCAGATCTCTTACCTTGCCATGAGGAAAGCTGCAGCAGAACTGCTGTCACATTGCTGCATACAGTGTTCATACAGGCAGTAGTTCATCCCTTTCCTGTAATTCCACTGGACTGTTTCAACACAGAATAGCAAGAATATGGTTACTATGGAAAAACAACAGGCCTGCTCCCAAACACTAAGGAATTACAGAAGGATAGATGAACTTGTAATTGAAGACAACTTTCCAGCTACTCCAGGATGGGGGCAATAGCTTGTTTGAAAAAAACTGTTTTTTCTGAATGTGTGCATATGTCATATTGCCATTTAGGTGGTGCCATTCCTTGCATAAAATTTACTTTGCATAATTACAGGCAGTTTTGCAAAATATTTATTTGTATTCTTTGGTGCTTGCATACCACATAATTTTTCATTTGGTTTAGAATGTTTGTAATAGCCTGCTGTTATAGCTATTTACATGGCACTAAATATCGATTTCTGCAATACCATGCAAAGAAAGTGTAAATATCTTTGGAGATTCAGACCACAGAAATGTATCCATGACAGAAATGAGTGACGGTTTATGGCACTATTTCTTTCTTCAGCTTCTAAGCCCTCCACAATTTGTTACCACTTTTTTGCCAGGGGAAAACATCCCCAGAGGAAAACAGCAGGCTGAGGCTGTGTGTACATGTCTCAGACGCAAAGTCCAGCAATTTTCTTTAAAGTGCTGATGAAAGTCTGTGCAAAGATGAAAGTCTGTGCAAAGACAGCAGACTTTGTGCTGAGATGTGTGCAGGTGTTCCATCCTGCCGAGCCAGCTGCGGGAGGGGAAGACGATAAAAGAGGGACAGGACAGACAGCTGGCGGAGCTGTGTCTCAAACAGCCTTGGCTCAGTTTGCCAGACTGTCTCTGTCCACGTCCCTGGACTGACAGAGTGGGCAAACTCTTTTGTTCAAGGAACAAACAGGAGCGTTATGCATAACAGCATACTTGCGTTACAGATGAAGTAAACCTGTGACTTCTCCCATTTCAAAGCTGAAGAATTAAGTGGGAGAATTCTGATTCATTCAATTCAGTATACCTAGTTCACAGCATCTCAGGTTTGGTGGACTTCTGCTGAATCCAAGGTAGGACTCTGCTGAAGCCTTTCCACCGTTACTGCAGACAGCTGAGAGGAAAAGAAGACCTCTGAGTTCTGTGGTTGTGCATCAGAGCCACCAGCCGAGATGATTAAAGAGAGTGAGCGTGCTTACATGGTGCAGAGAGGCACTGGAACAGCAGGCAGCATCGTGGCCTCAGCGCAGCACGGTGCCAACAAGCACACAAGCTAGTGTGCATGCTTCCTGAGAGCCATCCACATTAATGCAGCTGGACTGATGGCAACGCTCTGTGAACAGGAAACATGGATACCTCAGTGGGCTGCAAGGGAAGCATGGTAAGTTTGTTAGCTCAGCTAAGATATTAGGAAGGAAGCACAAAGAGCACATACCGTATGTGATATACATCCAGGGGGTTAACAGGACAAGAGAAGCAACAAGGATAGAAAATTATGATGTAATATACCAAACATCATTTCCAGGATTTGCCAAGACTTCTGTGTCCAGATTTGTATTTTCTAGATTTTTCCCTCCCTTTTTATTAGATGCCAAAAATCTTTCATGTTTTGTCCTTGTTTTATCCTCCATTACCTTTTGCCCTTTGCATTATTTCTTCCTGTTATCTGAGTACTTGTAAAACTCAGTTTCACCAAAGATCGTTTTTTTACACATATCAGGTTGTAAAATGCAGGAGACAACAGTTGCTCACTCTTGCAAATGTAAACATAAATCTAAAATTGAAGTAAAAATGTTGATTGAAGTTTTTCATGCGCAGACAAATCTTATTGTAAATCTATAAAGAACTGCCCTGCTGTCCTTCTTAGACACACATTTTAAATAATACTGGATATATTTAGCTTTCAGAGTACCTCTCCTATGCACAAAAGTCAATAGGTAGAATAGGAATATTCAACTGCTAATAATGGGAGCATATTTATAAAAAAAACAAAGTTACATTCAGCAAAGCATTGTTCATTTAGATGGATGAGTTGAGAGGTGTAATTAAGGCTAACTTGAATGTGAACTTGTACGTCTATGATTAAGTACCCATCCAAATAGACAGATTAGATTCTTAACTTGACTATGCAGACTGAGCAACCTGGTAGTTTTGGTAGACATCGCAGGTCTGGTTTTACTCGTCTGTTAGCTGCACAGCCCCATTGCTCACAGCAGGTTTACATGGTATAGAAGGGAGGTGATATCTGCATTCTTTCTTATGACTAAGTTACTCAGTCATGAACCTAGCATATACAAATGAAGATGTAGGGCAGGATTCTTCATTCCACCCACAAGAAGGAATAACTCATTTGAACAGGAAAATATTTCAGACATAGCTTGAAGGGGATTCTGAACGAGCACAGACACGTTCATTTGGTGACAAACAGTCCTCTAAGGTCTACACGCTCCTACATAGTCGCCTACGTAGGAGAATTCTAGCTAATTAATTTGGCAGACTGGATTTCTTCTTCAGCCTACAAAGTGATGGAAAATGCATGAATGTGGCACAAGGAATCTGCTTCTAAGGGAAACAGATCAAAAACCCTGGAGAAAAAAAGAAAACCAGCCACTAGATGGCTGTTATATTCAAAGAGCAATGCAATGCTCACTGCACAACAACTAGTTGCAGAGCACAACTGGTCTTCTTCATTTAATGTGGAAGTTTCCCACACAGAAAGAAGAGCTAATGAATGGGCTCTGCTTCCTTCACACTCACAGCACCTGCCTTCACCAACACTTCTTCCACTCATAAAGGTGTTCCTTTCTAACAATAAAATTTCCCATCCTTCTATCACTGTCCAGCTCCCAGTGAGACCTACAGCATAACATGCTGTGGTGATGTATGAGACATGGTAACAGCTTGTCTGACAAGATTTTTTTTGCTTCAAAGGTAATATCTCATTTAAAATATACAGAGGTCAGCTTGAACTAACAAGTTTTCAGGAGTCAGCAGAAGAAGAGCAACCTACACTTCAGGTAATTGAGAGATCTGTGCTTTGCAAGAGTATAATTAGTCTGAGGCCATTCATACCTACAGCTTGGGAAGATACATTCCGTCTGTCTTTATAGAAAGACACAGCTAGCTTCAGTGCTATGGGATTTTTTCTGAGGAACATGTGGAACAGGGTTTCCATACCAGGTTCAGCCAAATCCAATAAAGTAAGCAGACAGCTTGGGGCTGTCTGTCTGATTTTAATCCATTTGCATTTGTGAGCTGACTTTTCTCTCTCTCCTTAAAATAATCAAAATAACTTAATTATAGGAAATTATAATTAAATGGACCTGTTCTGGAACCGGACTTTCTATTTCAAAGGAAATTTCATGTTGTCAGTTTCAACTTAAATTATATTTTGCTGTAGTTGCAGCAAATTTCATACAAAGTTCAAATTTATTTGAATCATTTTAAGTACAGCCATTAACATTTTATTAATTTTTAAATGTCCAAAATGTTCTTTCCTGGATGCATGAAATAAAATTTGCTGTGTAGCAGTTGTTTGTGTGTATGTTTGTTTGTTTGTTTTTTAAATGCTTTAGTAATTTTTCTTTGAACAAATCAACTTTGTGTATTTTTCAAAGCGTTTCAGTTCTGATAGAAATAATTAACTAAATAATTATACGAAATAAAAAATAATTAACAAAGAATATCTAAACAAGTTACACTAAAGATCTACTGTATTTGGCATACACCTATGTTTACAGTTCCTAGTCAGCCCCATGTGTACCCACAGTGGGAGAATAAAAATGGTGGCAGTCATTCTGGAAGGATTTAGTTCAACACTTTTTTATTTCTTCAGTAGTTATTTCTTTAAAAAGTTTCTTGCTAATATTGCCCTAGTACGTGTTTAGATCTAAATGAAAGATGCCAGGAAAAAAAAATGTCCTAGCTATGCTTGAATGAATGTTAAAATCCATGGCATTTTGGAGAGCCTCTGCAGAGTACTGAGCTGCTGAAAGGAACTGTTAAGCACAAAAGCCTCTCCCCCTCCCTTAAAGTCTTTTCCCTATGAGAGGAGTTTTTTAAAGCTCTCACCACAAATCTTTCCACAGCATAACCATGAGAAATACTGCAGGTCTTTTGCATGTGCCAAGCCATACGTACTGTGAGTAAGAGCAGCTACTGGATACAGGCATACCTCTGATGAGCACTGTAAATTCAGCTTCCAGCCCTTTTGATGTCAGCCTTCTCTTTAGCACATCAGATTCCATCTCTGCAAGCAGGGTCGTTGTGAAAATCTTGATACAGCAAATTTCTTAGCTGATAGATTTAATTCATGAGTCAAAACAAGGAGCTCTGAAATGATCACCAGCCTACATATATTCACTGTTCTTTAAAAGGACTAGTTGTTTGACTTGAGACTTGTATTTTACCTTGAGGTGTGGCTGATCATTTTTTGCTTTGATCCAGGAACCACACTTTCAGAATACATTGGAAATCTCTCTACTTACCAGACTCAGCTAAAGAAAAAGTGTAAAAAAAAAAAATAGAAAGCATTTATATAGTACTTTGACAGACAATCTTCTGCTTATGTGATTCCATTTCCCCTGGAAATGGCCATCTCTTTGTTATGCAGAACTGAAATTTCACAGAAAGAGGATGAGGTCATCAGCTAAGTTGTGATACATTCATTAGACAAGTCATTTCAAATAGCTCTAAATAGATGAAATGTTTTTAAAGTAAAATCACATTTTCATCTACTTAAACGTTAGCCTGCCAGGCTAACTGAGAATTAGCATAAATGTTAATAAAAAAGAAACACTGATAACAGCAAACAAAACAGCACAGCTGTTACTGTCAGAATAGCCAGCAGCCTTCAGATTTTTGTAGAAACTGATGTTTCAGATTCAAGGAAGTTTTTTTACGTCTTAATCACTGTAGGAGAGCTGGACAATTTCACTGGATGAGAAGGATGAATCCAGCAACAAATTTCAAGATCCAGAAACTTGTAGCATCATTTGGGTAAAAGTTCAATATTAAATAAGATGATATAGCAGTGCAGTGAGAGAAAGGACAGCAAGTTACAGGACTTCTCAACAGACTCTCCAGCACAAAGATGCAGGTGGTCAGTGCCCACCTGAAGGGCTGCCTGAGGAAAATCACAGTCAATACTTACGTTACCTCTGAAGGCTATTGGTTACCTCTCCAAACTTCAATTATGGTTAGACTGAAACTGTGAACTTGTTAAAAACAATCCCAGGCATCAGTGAAGGTGCACCCACAACTGCAAATGCTAGAGTTACCCCAGTGTAATAGAAACAACAGGCACGACTGAAAGGGCTCCCTGTGCTTGTGAGACAGTGGTGGGGGAGTCAGAGGGCCTGGGGTATTTGAGCCTGCTCATGAGGCAACTCTTCAAGTGTAAAGACATAGTCAGTGCTTTCTGAATATAGATGTTATCATCCACTGCTGACAACCACAAACGGAAAAAAGAATTAGTCAGAACTTAGCATTATATAATTTGCCTGGCATGAGCAGGAAGATCTTACCCACAAATGTCAGAAATATCACGCACAATATACTTGAAAAACAAAAGTTAGGTATGACAGAGGACCTGCAATGTAAAAGATGGACCAATACTCCTAAGAACAGGTGGCCATCTTGGTGGCCTGCAAGTCAGGTACATGGTACAGGATGTGATTCTAGCTCACCACCCATTCTGCAGCAGTGCTAAAGGAGACGGAGCATAACATTGGGTGGAAACTGGTTCCCCCCCACAGTGTTCATGCCCTCCTCACACTGAAAGGAGAGTCCCAGACCTGGCAGCCAGCCTCTCGCACAGGAAAGTTGAAACCACCAATGCAAGCCCATTCCTCATACACTACCAAGGGTGTCTAAGCTGGCTTTCTTGTCTCTCTCATAAGACTCCTCTGAAGGGTGGCAGAGAATTAGATCCCTGATCATAAGCCTAACTCTTGGCTGAAAATCCCCTAGAAGATTCTCTTTTTGTTGACTACAGAGGGATTCCTCAGAAATTAAAATCATTATTTAGTTGATCAGAATTAGTCGCCTGTAGCTGAGTAATGTAAAGTCCTTATCCAAATGCCTCAAAGCATATCCCTTGGGCAAGATAAACAATTTTTTAATGTCTTAAAAAATGTTTTTGATGATTCAGTGTTTGAGATTCAGCCAAACACTTTTACAGAATTTCCCAAAAGGTTGAGTGACAAAAACTTCTGTTAATATGAATGAAGGACATAAGCAGCCCACAAACCCCAGACTGAGTAAACTAGATTGCAGTTTACTGCAAACTACAATCTCTAGTCGCTTCTGAACTCTCTGCCATGACCCCGTATCTCTTGCAGTGAACATTTTTCTCTGCTGATATTAACAAAACACAGAAAATTACTTATGCTATTCTTTATCACTGGAATTGCAGAAGCGCCATTCTACATGGATGCAAGAAAAGGATATCATCTCTATTTAGGAGATGTTACAATTCAAATAAATAATGTTCAACTAGTTCTTTAATACTATCATGGCTGTACTGTGCTATGCTACACAGAGTCTATAATAAGATAATTGTTGAAAGCAGCTTTGTTTATTGTTAGCCAATGAACTTAGAAGGGGGAACGATTCCTGTCACAAGGCAGGATATAAGGAGGGAAAAATAACAGTGTATTTCTGTTGCTGTTTTTATTCTGTAATATTTTGTGTAGTCCAAGTAGCTGATGATTCTATTTTCTTGGCAACAGAACAAGGAGCTATTGTAACTAGAAGAAGCTAGACAAATTTCACATGAAAAATGCAGTATATGTTAGGGCTTTCTGAAAGATTATTGCAAGATTCAAGGTTATAAAAGAATTCTGTAGAGAAAACATATACAAATGAAACAGGGAACAATAGGATTGGACAGGCGAGTAACTTCTTCAGCTCTCTTACGGACAAACTCAGCCAATGGCACTCAGTGGTCTCATGCATGCGCTCTGAAGCTGGTCGTGATGCTGTGTTACCATAGGACAACATTTGAGATCAGCCATGTCTAATGCTGGCATCTGCACAAACTACCCAGTGAAGGCAGGGCAATGGCAAAAGCAGGCCTTCTCTGTCCTTACAGGAACAACATTTTTAACTAACACTTTGTGAAACAAAATTGTAGCCACCTGAAAACTTTCTTGCTGGAATATAGCAAAATCAATGGGTGAATTTATTTCCTAGCAGTCAGAAATTACAGATACATGTTCTGTCCACTCACTCTCCCAAAAAGAATGTATTTTCAAAATCAGAAAAGGAAAGAGGGCACAGCATAAAAACTGAGAGATTCCTCTGTAAACATAGTGTTAAAATGGACTAAGACAGTATTTATCTACGTAAACTTTTTGTTTAGGGGTACAGTTTAGCACTGAATAATATATCCAATGCAAGAGTTTTGAAATCTTTTTATAAATGCATTCCCCCTTTTTTTTTAAGCTGTGCAGTTATGTCAAGGTTTCTTAAGAAGATTGTATATCACACATGCTCTAGAAACTTTATCTAGCCAGCCAGACTCTACAGAGTGACTAGGGGGAAGCTTCATCAGCAGAACTAGTCTTTTTAGTCCATCCAGGGCACCAAGCTCTTTCCTAGGAGTGGTGAAAGATCAGCTGGCTAGTTTACAGCCCTTAAAACATGTGCCTGGAACCGTCTGGAGTTAGTCCATGCCTTTAGGATGAAGAGATGCAGGTTTGGCTTCACACCAAGTCAGTCTGGGTAATTCATCCCTGAATAGTTCAGGTTCCTCTTTAAAGCAGCGACAAACAATTTATGGCACAAATGTTCCATTGTTATGGTCAACATAACGTCATAACCACTCAGTATTTATGGGAAAAAGAAAAGCAAAAACAAGCAACAAACTGCAACATAGCATTCTAACTGCCCAGTGTCTTCTTGCAAGATTAGCATTGTCATTAACAACTTAGAAGTCCAAATTCCTTCCTCTGTGTGCAGAAGAACCAAAACCAGTGAATACTACTACTATCTGGACTGTTCAACAACAAAAAATAGCCTCTCTGAGAGGATCTATTCTCCCTGTGCTGGGCTACATACTACGCTCAGTTATCCAACACTGATGCCATGAATGGGCACATAGCCTGTATTTGCCATCAATACTACATGTGGATCCTGTTAGAGCCCAGCTGGTGTATGTCTCTAGGATGAGACTAAGCAGCGTATTTCAAATGGCATATGCTGAGGGATGCTGTCAACCACGATCATGACTGTGTGGGGATAGTTAGTTCAGCATCTACCAGGCCAAAGACAAGGGAGCAGGTCAAAAGCCTGACCCAACACCTTGAACAGAATACAGACCTATGTAGTTCAACAAATGCATTGAAGGAATAAAACATGAAGTTTCCAAAAAATTATTGAGAACATTGCTGGATGATTTTACAAAAATATATAAATGTATGTAATGCAAATATAAATATAAATACTTTGAGAATCTTTGCCTGCTTCAGGATATCATTTTAGACCAACAAAGTTATGTTGGATATTGTTTGAAACAATTAGTGATTGTGAAATTCCTTAAGCACATATCATAGGAAGTAACAGTATATTTGTTACATATTTTATTATCTATTATCCCAGTAACAGAACATCAGAACATTAAAAATGCATGCATTTGATTTCTTAAAATAATTTCTCCGCCACTGTAATGCACCTAGAGAAAAAATCCTGCAGAGTACAGCAGGCATTTCATATTGTCAAATTCTCACAAGAATTTCTTTACCAGCAATTCAATTTTGTTACTTATTTTGAAAGTGAATTATTAAGCATAACAAAGCATATTTAACTCTCAATTTGCACTGTTAAAACTGAAAGTAACCACTATAGAACTATTCAAGATCGAACCTTCCTTTCACAAACCCATACAAAATTATCTTAAGCCATTACAAATCAGTGCAATTCTGTATCTGTAAACTGTTTTTCAAATTCAGAAGAAGTTACAAATATGTTAAGGCATCCTTCTTACAGGATCATGACAGGATCCTGTGAATCCAAGAACTGGATTCACACAATGGAATCCTCTACCTCAAAACGTGTAGTTAAGATTGGTCCATTCACTTCTCAGCCAGATCTGTAGCCTGCCTGCATAACATTGCTGAAAATGATAATTTTCCTTAAGCCTAACGTTTAATCACATATTATCTGACAAATCTACAGATTTCAACTATTGCAGGAAGTATTTTTGAATCAATCTGTTATTATTTTCCTCTCTTTGTCATCAGTTTTCAAGACACTGGCAATGTATGCCAGAAACTACAGAATCATTCAGCAGACAACACAGAAATAAAAATATGAACATCCTTCATGTGAATGTCCATCTTTGGACCTATTTTCTAAGCATATGGAATAGGATCCATTATAGACTGCAATATGGTAATACTCTCCATAGCAACAACAGAGGAGTATTGCTTGAGTATAATGTTAAGGGTCATTTGATTGGAAAGAAATGTCTTAAAACAGGTTATCAACCTTGACACCACACTTAAGTCATCTGATATAGTAAGAAATTCATCTGCTGCTTATTAGATATCACAGAATCTCCTGATTTGGAATGGACCCAAAACGATCATGAAGTTCAACTCTTGGCTCCACACAGGAGCCCAAAATTCAAACTCTGTGCCTGAGAGCATTGTCCAAATGCTTGAACTCTGGCAGCTTGGGGCCATGGCCACCATCCTGGGCAGCCTGTTCCTGTGCCCAGCCACCCTCTGGTGAAGAACCTTTTCCTAACCCCAACCAGACCCTCCCCGACACAGCTCCATGCCATTCCCTTGGGTCCTGTTGCTGTCACCAGAGAGCAGAGATCAGCAATGCCCCTCTGTTCCCCTCAGGAGGAAGCTGTAGGCCACCCTGAGGCCTCCCCTCAGCCTCCTCTGCTCTGGGCTGAGCAAATGGAGTGACTTTGTCTGCTCCTCATACATCTTGCCCTCCATACCCTTCACCACTTTTGTTGCCCTTCTTTAGATGCTAATAGTTTTATGTCCTTCTTATACTGTGGGGCCCCAAGCTACACACAATGCTTGAGATGAGGCCGCACCAGCGCAGAGCAGAGCAGGACAACCCCTCCCCTCGCACGGCTGGCAGCGCTGGGCCTGGTGCACCCCAGGGTACGGTTGGCCCTTTTGGCTGCCAGAGCACGCTGCTGATTCAGATTCAATTTGCTGCCAACCAGAACACCCCAGATCCCTTTCCACATGGCTGCTCTTCAGCCACTGCTGCTCACAGGCACTGACAGAACCTCAGGGACGCCCTGCAGCCTGAGGCCTGTACAGCCGCATGTTCCCTCAGGAACCCTCTCTGGGTAGCTGCATGCATTGGTTCCTGTGGGTGCAGAGGCCACAGGGGATGCAGAGGATGTGGCTTTCTAATGGATGGATGCCATGACCAGAGCCATTGGAAGTGGTAATGCTGGCGCCCTCCCTCTGTGCCGACAGCCATACCAGGCCCTGAGCACTTCCCATAGCAATTCCCATGCTGCCATGTGTACATGCAGAAGACGGCTGCCATGCTCCTGGCCCCATTCATGCCCCATTAGCAGCTCTTGGAGAGCTGCAGCCATCTTCAGAGTTGATGCTCAGGGCAGTAACCTTGAGGATGAAACGTATGAATCCCTACTCCAGTCAGCTGAAAGGAAGGGGGAGGTAACTTAGTGAAACAAAACTTTTACACAAGATGGACTCAGACTGCAGAAACTATAGTCTATACTCCTAAAACAAAAATATTTCTGACTATATGAACAAGCATGTATTACTGTTATTGTAATGAGGGAGGGCTGAAATAAACCATTTTAGGCCACCAAGACACAGTGGTTACTCCATAAAGACATTACAGCTAGTGCAGCACTGTAGAGAGCCAAGAGCAAATATTAGAAAGTTTCATTCTAAGTCTTTCCACATCAGCAAGGAACTCTGTTAACCAGTTTACCAGCTGAAAGTAAATTACCCCATATCATGCTCTTGTATTGCAACTTCTGATACCGCAGTGGATACATTAAAGCTAGTTCAAGTATTCATAACTCCAGTTCACAATTTCTAAATATTTTTTAACAACAGCTTTTGAGATGGCAATGTATCTTCACAGTAAGAACTTCTGCACATTCTCCCTCTTGTTTTAAAAAGAAAATGGGGATTAGACTGCGTTTGAAAAGGTCTCTCAAATAAGGAGGAAGGAGATATCAATTACTGAAAACCAAGAGCATTTGAAATACACTTCTAAGAGAATCAGATTATTCAGTCTTTCAAGTTGCAAATTACATTTTTTTAAGGGATTGTTATGAAATTTATCTATGTTATTTGCATATATACAACCTCCTTATTTTTAAATTATTTCAACACTATATCTTGATAGATTCCTGGTGTTAGAATAATTTAGTTTATTGTGTAGCTATCACATGATCCTTTCTCCTTGCCTTGCCTAACATATCTCACATAAGTTCAATGCAATTGGAATATGATTTCTGCAATTCCAGGTAGCTGTCCTCAGAAACACAGACTTCTGATATGCAAGATTTCTAACGAGCCAATATGTGATAGGACACAATTTTTGCTATAGGCTGTAGAAGTGATAGCAGTAAAAACAGTGCAAACCTTGTTCTTAAAATGCTAAACACTAAAATAAAATAAGAGCAAGAGAAGAGACATTCTGGTCAATCAGAATGTCTGGAAATGCTCTTGAAGTACTGCAAGTGAGACGTAAACACTTGCAGCATCCAACAGGTCTCATATGCTCCCCAAAATAAAACCTGGCCGGTTCTACAGCTCTTCCACAAAGTCAGCTTCCACTATGAGGTGCTTGCTGTCAAATTAGTTGTCTCTTGAGGAATCAAATTAGATGCCTCAAAATCTATATTTAAACCCTTGCTGCTACATAATCAGGCTATTAACACCACACACTCACACATTCTTAGAGATTTCGGACAATTCCACAATTACTACACTCTGACTGGTGTTAAATTTCAGATTCATTTACTGGGTATTAATTACATCATGTGAGAGCATGGCATGACTAACCTCTTACTAACATTACCCTTGGTATATAATACATGTATAGGGCCTTAGTGACAGATCATTTTTTTTTATGCCCTACTCTGGCTGACAATTTGTCTATGATTTTAAAGTACCACCATTTAGTGATTTCTAAGCTAGTGAAGGAAATAACATTTAATTTACAGTTACTACTAATTGCAGTTTATGACATGCTCAAGACAGAAAACGTTATAAAAAATCTATTATTGTTCTTACCTGTACATTTGAGCTTTGTTCCATTTATTACTTCTTCTGCTTTGCCTGTGCTATACCCTTCTCCTCTTCTGCACGTGGCAAGAAGATGTATATACAGCATTTAAAAGTAAAAAGGGGAGTTTGATTGTACCATGCCTAAAAACTTCAGTATTGTCTCACATATTTCTACTTCTGCCGCACTTCAAGTATCGAATGCACGCCCTTCGTTATATTTCTCAACTCCCTACCACTGTGTTTAGTAAGAATGTTGGAGTCCCTTAATTTGATTTGCTGAGAAGATATGAACTAGAAACACGAAAAAAGGAAAAGTGAAAAGACTTCTTTCTCTCTGTGACATTTTCATATCAGCATGCCCTTACCTGTAAAAGGTTTCAATATTCATGTCATATTTTAATAATCAAAGGAACTCTTTACACTGTCAATGATTTCTTATTAAGATGCAAATCAAGAATAATCTCTGATCTTCTAGGAGAGCCTAAAAGCAATTTATTAATTACTCAGGCTCTATCTAACATCTGACAAGACTTCCCGCATCATAGAAAAACCGACTTTAAAATTATCTTCTGAGTTCACATCTGTGGTCAGCAATAAGGGGCCTAAATTGTATGTAAGCCATCAAAATCGTATGGTAATTTTTAATTGTCACTAAAAACCAGTGTACATTCTATTTAATAATAGTGAATGTGAACGCTTTGGATTAGTTGTTTAACCAGCGTTTTAAAAATCTATTCTGATGCCTGAATTCCATTAGATGCTAAAATGAAACATCCTGTGCTAGACAAACGGAAAGGTATTTCACTGACTCAGGAGCAACTTCTACTGCTTTTTGTTTGTCTTCATGTCTTCTCCATTCCAAGTTTTGTAGTATCTCCCTTTATCTTCTAAATATACATCTTAGAAACATAAGTCAACAAAGCATCCACAGTGATTTTGTGATTACCACATCTCACCTGTTCTTGTCATATGGTCTATAATTAACCTTAATGTGCTTTGACGCTATCTCAGCTTGAATTTATAAGATCCTTGAGATAAGCACCATGATTTTTCTTCATTTTTAGAATGCTTGCCTTCTTAACAATCAACAGCATTAATAATAAATTATTAATGCTTCTACTATTAAGATCTATTAAGATCTCCAGTTATATTGACCAGAAGTTAGCTAAAGCCAACCGATGCCTAAGCTCAAGCTGAAGGAGTACTGCCTGTAATGGTAGAAGCTTTTGGATCGTTTTACTGCATTCTGGAAGGATGACCAATCATTCTGTATAGTTATAATCACAATGAGAAAACCTGATCAAGGTCAGATAGGTATAGGTGTTTTCCACCCACACTTAAAAGAGCAAATGCTTAAAATATCAGAATCAGACTGGTCCTGATTCAATAAAGACTTCATTTCCATACTAAATTTTCAGTTTCCCAAAGTTCAGTGGTGCTACTCAGTATCTTAATTAAAAACTGAAACCAGAGGAGATTTGTTTAAAGGACATAATCCAGCTAAATAAACGAAAGTGAAGAATTTAAACAATCCAGCTCTCTAAATGTACCTCTCGGAGAGGCAGCGTTCTAATGGCACCACAGTGTAAGTTTATACAGCATTACTGGAGTGTTGCCTCACAAATCTAACACGTTCAATCTTGTGAATTTTTTAAAACACAGATAATTAATTGTAGGTCAAAACCTGTCTGACTAAAGCTTAACCTGAAAGAACAATACCCACCTAAATTTTAGTGATTTTTATTTCAAAAGCCTAGATAGCCAAAAGATAATAGATTGCAATCTGGCCAAAACAGTGCTCTGTTATTAATGCTGACTATTCAGATACCAAAGAGTCCATTTTTCTTTGTTGGTTCTTAGGTTCGAATTTTCTTTCAAATTCTTTTACTAGCAGGTCAAAAAGCCTGGTTCTCTTTCAACACGGAATAAAAGTGCTCCTACCCTCAGCCTTTCCACTGTGAAATGAATGAGCTAAATCTGGCACTTCTACCTCTTCCAAGGCAGATTTGTGGCTCTGCCCAGCCTGATGAATTTCTTACCACCAGCTGTGTTTATCTGACTGGAGGCAAATCAGGGCTGAAACATAACCACTTCTCCTGAAAAGGAAGTGAACAGTTGTGCCTCATGTAATCTGTTCCCGGACCTGCCTGCCTCTCCTTCGCTCCTCCCTGCATCCTGCTGCACTTGCTGAACTTTTACTCCATTTCCCTGTAACTTCAGAAACTGTCTGTGCCTTGGGCTGAGTGTTGCCCAAAATTTGCGGTCTTACTAAAGTCAAACCTTCAGCTTCATAGTAACTTCAGAACAGCTAATTCTGTTTCATTTTCGTTTGTTTGGCTTTTTGTTGTTGTTCAAAGCTGTTTATTTGTGTTCTTGCAGCGAGGAAGGTTTCTGGAAGGGTTACTCACGATTTCCCCTCTTTAAGTCCTGCTCAGATCTCTGTAACCTTCCAAACTCTGTATGGTTTCCTATAGCATCACATTCAGGGCTCTAAAATACATGCTCCTGATTATATCTAACTTTTAAATAATTAATATTAATTATTATTATATCTAACTAACTTAAGGTGCATGCTACCTCGCCGCGTTCACAGCTTGGACACACAGCCATCCCGTGCACAGCGCAGACACTGCGCTACAGCTTGAATTTGCTTCTCACCCGGTGCCAACCCATAAGGCCTCCATCGAAACGGGCTGTTCCGTGCCTCGGTGCTGCTTTGAACACAGAGCGGCCAATTCCAGCCCCTGGCGCCCCGCGCCTTCCCTCACACCGANCTCGCGGGAGGCCCGGCACGGGCCTGGGCCGGCGGACAGGCCTCGGCGCCCGGCAGCCTCGGAGAGCCGGGGGCAGCCCCGCTCGGCCTCGCCTCGCTCCTGCGGCACCCACGCGCCCTTGGGCGGCCGCGGCTCGGCGTCGCCATCTGCCGGGCGCAGCCCCTCGCCAGCCCGGCAGCGAGAGCCAGCGTCGCCGGCAGCAGAGCGGGAAGGGCGCGGCAGAGGGCAGCGGCAGGGCTGGAGCGGTTCCTCGTGGCTGCGGCAGCATAAGGCTGCCCGCTGCTCTAGTGCCCAGGCTTGGCCCCGGCGCCACGCGCAAGGAGCAGCCTGGGTGCCTTCAGCCTGGCTGCGGCTCCGTGGAGGCCCGGGGGATCCTGCTGTACCCAGCCTGTGGCCCTGGGCCGCCCCTTCACGCTGTGGGGAAGCCCTTGCTGCTGGCTGATCATCTGCATCACACCCCTCTGGGTTACACCCCACGAGTTTCTTAGCAAAACCACAGTTTCCCCTTGAGATGAAATTGTGTACTGAAAAAGAAACCTTGGTTTGAGGAATCCTGGGTGAGATGGCTTTCTTCCTGTAAAGACAAGCGCAAGTAGCCCTTGTGTTTGTTGATGCGGGCAACTTCAGCAGGGTTCTGTGTGTGCAAACTCAGCATACGCTCACTGGTGCAGTTTTTCTTAGCTCTTTTCGAACCCTTCCCAATCCACAGTTATTTTCACAGCTCTTTTCCAAGGCCTTTCCAAATTTTTCAGCGTCTTTTCTGAAGCACTGATGTCAGAATTGAATGTGGCATTCAACAGTGACCTCACTGTTGGTACAGAAAAAACAAACCACACAACCAAACAAAACCTCCTGAGTCACATTCCTTTCTTAGGATAGCAGTGTGAGATTGTTTACCCACTCACAGGACACTTACACTCTCTGTCAGTTTTCAACTTTCTGAGCAGAAAATGTTGCCTTTTTTAATGCTAGACCAGTTTAGTTACAGAAAAAAGCCCTTTCTTCCGAAATCTTACCCACAGAAAGCCCAAGTCCTTTTTCTCACATTGACCTGTATTGCCCTCCACCTGAATCCAGATTTCTATCCCTAGTTTACTGCATTATGGAGAGCTTGCTGGTGTGCTGAACTTCTTCGATAGCTTCTCAACCCTTTTCTTCCCTCAGATATTAGCAAATATTAGAGGATACAATCATTTAGACACTGCTATTTTTTGGAAAGTTAAACCATAATGCAAGCCTGAGGTGAACACCCTGCAGAAGATCATTTTTTATGAACATTTCTTTTTCCAGCCAAGCTTGTGATCTTCTCAAAAGGTTACAGAGTGTTTGGCTGACCAGATTAAATTTTTGTTTTCTTATATTTTCAACCATTACTTTTCCTCTAATTCCTTGTTCTAATCTAGACATTCCATGATTCTGTCCAGGATTTAAGGCTATTATTATTTTGTTACCGAAATTAGCCTCTTTGTCCTCTTTAGCTGTTATGAGATCAGCTTTTCTCCTTTCCCACTGCTGTATATTAATTTAAACAGGGACTGATATTTCTGCACAAACATCTCACCTTCCTTTATACACTGCAATAAGAGATTTTAGAAATATGTGGCCTTACATGTAGACATCTATAGTATCTTTAGCTGCCCTGTGACATCTGCATATGGCCAGTGGCTATAGCACAGTTCTGGTGGGAAAACTGAGTGACAGCAGAGGCTGCACAGGATACCACGGAGTGTCTAAAAAGTGCCCCTGAGTCCTTCCAGGCTGTGCACTCAGAGACGTGTAGACACTGTGCTAAGAGATATCTCTTTTCTCCTGAGCTTTGAGCTGTATGAAGCATATCCATTTACAATGAGACAAATGGCAATTCTATTAATTTATCTCATCTAAGACAACAATGATCTTGCTAAGTGTACTAATGCATAACTCATGCTCCATCCTCTGTGCATGGTGCCTGGAATTGTACTGGAACCAACAGAGATTAACTCCTCATTTTCAGACATCCAGTCTCTCGCAAAAAAAAAATTTAGTTCAGTGTTGTCATAATAAAGGAAAGAAGTCACATCATCAAGACTCTTTTCAAGGGCCAAGCTAGAAATATATACGCATTGCCCTCAGGGGAAAAAAAATCATAGCAAAGCTAGTGGGGAATTGCAGCATATTCACCTGATGGAATGGGAAGTGAGTCTATGTATTTGTGCATACACATTTGTACGTAGCAGACTGATGATAAGATTGCATTCTCCTTGGAAGCTTTTAATAGAATCATGGCCACTTTTACAAAGCCTAGAGTCAGGCACTAAAGGGGTGAGTTTACTGCTTTGAGAGGAAAATAGGCTAGGAGATCACCTCCTTCTTCGTGTCAGTTTAGTGGCAAAAAGTTAGCAAGAAGCAATTCCAGCACTTTATATTTCTACAGTTGCCAAAATACAAAGTCAAAATGTGGCAGAGTTTTGAAGCATTGCCTTGCTTATAAGCAGGAATGATCTGGCCTGAGTACTGTTTAATAATAATGAAAAACATAGAAAGGAAGACAGACAAAAAAAAAGAAGATAACAGTAACAAAAAAATCCATCCTAGGGTGCATTCATCTTAAGGAGTTGGAATTTTTCTCCTCTGGAAAATAAACTATACTATTTTATCTTTGTCCTTAAGCTCTTTTATAGATATCATACTTTAAGGAACATCATCAACAGTTTCTATTATTTATGAATGCTGAATAAAAATGGATCAAATAAGGCACGGACCACAGGCAGTAGGATGAGGAGAACAACTCTCTTAATAAGCAGAGATGAGTTACTTCTTCAGAGTTTTTTTTTTAAAATGAGATTTTTCTTGACAAGTATGAAAGCACATCATTACACAGTAGAGAGGCTAAATTAGGATCTTTCAAACTCCTGAAAATAAACATTATCTAAAGCAATGTTATAAAAATCTTCATTTAACAATAATCAGATTCAGCTTCCTGATTGGAGAAAAAAAGAACATTGATAGCAGAGCTCACGTTTTTATTCTGATGCCCTAAAACTAATTTAATCAGTTCTTCCAGTTGTTTGAGAACAAGAGACCTGACAAAGGTGCAGTAAACGTATTCTCCTTCTCATGTTTGTATTTTAGCTAATGCTTTCTACCCTTTGGAATGGTGACATGAGCTTTGCTGCTTGCAGCAGATCCAGGGCAAGATGTCATCTCCCTGCCCTCTTCCTCTACCCATATCACAAATCCAGCAGAGATTTCTTCTCATGGTAATATTCATTCTTTTTTTTTTTTTTTTCTCATTGCTCTCTAACCTACAGATCAAGCCAGCTCAAAACAACCGTTTGCTTGCAAAGATGGTTTTTAGGTGTGTCATTGCTCAGAACTGATTTAGAGCCTACGTAACTCAACCTGTTCAAAATGAAACCAACAAAAAAACTCCCAAACCCAATGACAAGGATCTCTGTCAGAGGCAGCAGATAAAGATGAGAACAAGCAGTTGTGTGTGTGTGTTGTGGGGGTAAGGTGTCAATAAAATTTCAGTTCGGCTTGCCTGTAACCAGAATAGATCCTCTGAGCATCCCCGTAGTCCTTATCTCCTACTCCATCTCACTGCCTGTACACGACGTCTTTAACTGAAGAGAGATATCTTTTGGATAACTTTCCTTGTGGTGACATATGATGAAAGACTAGCAGTCAAGTGAGGGAGCAGAAAGAAAGATGCAGCTGTTACGCTTTGCGTTCACCTTCCTAATGCTTGACTGGAAGGATCTAGAGGTACATCTCAGGCAAACATCAAAACAGCTATTATACAAATACGTTAGAACATCAAAGCGAAAGCTCTCGTGTACCCTAGTTGATTTCCATTGCAAATACAAAGCTAATTCATTTATTTTCCGGTTTGTGCTCATGATTATTTTAATTTGTCATGTTTGTCCAGGGGCAGCTGTCATGTTCATGCCATGGTGCTGTGTCACACAAGCTGTGGCCTGAGACACCCCAAATGGGCATCTCAGTATCAGGAGAATTTATTTATGCTTCATACAAAATGTATTGTACAGGAAAACTTGCAGTGGTATTTAAGAAAATAGCAAAATCTGCTACTCTGGAATGGTACAGATATTTTAAGAATCCCATATGGGCATATCTTATCTACTCTATCTGAAGACTGTCAGAATATACCTTAGTGGCAGATAGAAAAATCGTAAGATGGACTTGTAATCAAAAGCAGGTTGTCTGTAGGTCCAGTTGTCCTTCTGTATGAGAAAAGCTGAATGGAAGCTCCTGGGTTTGCGAAAAAGTTGACACCTAACTGAAACATTGTTAGAGGATCAAGTTGCAGGTCTGCCGCAGAGCAGCAATGCTACCAGGTTTTGAAGAGGAAGTGTCAGCTGTAACTGTGAAGAGCCATGCAAACACACCCTCAAGCCGCAGAGGACTGTAGCTTGAAAACCACTGGATTTAGCTGCAGTTGTCTGTTGCAGGCATCTCACAGCTTCACGGAAATTGGGACTGGAAGGGATTTTAAGAACAGGTTACGGTTGGGAAGTTTTCTTACTGTCTCACTCAAATTCATCTTGCTGTTGTTTCCATAAACTCTCGTTCTTTTATCAGGGAGCAGTGACAGCAGGGCTGCTCTCCAAGGGAGGACAAGCCAGGAGCCGAGGGTGACTGCAGCACAAACCTGATCAACCAGGGGGCAGCCTCGCAGCACGCAAGCGGGACCAGGGGCTGGTAACAGGATCCATCAGCAGCCCCAGACACAAGAAAGAGGATGAACCGGAGCTAGGTCCTCCAGAGGCAGCAGGGGATGGGACAGGCTGGAGGCAAGGCAACATGAACTTGAGGTCCATCAGAAAAGTGCTGTCAGAGAACAAGGGCGGGGGGGGCCTGGGTCAGGGTCCGGGCTGAAGCTTGTCACCCAGGGCAGTTCTCATCTTTGGTCTTATTTTATCTCTATAGAAGCTTGTGGAAAGATCTTTCTCTTTTGGCAAGAATGAGAAATAAACTCTTTTTTTTTTCTTTTTTTTTTTTTTCTTTTTTTTTTGTTTTAATCAATTTACTCTCAATTCCAATACATGAACACATTCAAAAAGCAGTCCACGAGAACAATGCACCTACTCACACCTTGCAGTGCTATTTCTTTTATCAAAACAATTGCATAGAGATTACTTCTTTCCCAGAAGTCATTATCAAACAATTTGAGACTACAGTATGGGAAAATCAGGTAATGTGCAAGAACACGCGTTACAATTGGCTGCAGTTCCTGTTAAGATAGTTGAAAACCCAAATCTTTGTCATCTTTTTCAGCTTATGCATCTGGCTACTGTAGCATGATACTTGTCAGTACTGCCTCTGAGCAGGAGATCGGCCTCCATGGTTTTCATAGATTCTGAAACCAATTGCTTTTTCTTTGCTGTGAGCACTATTAAATGCTCATACAAAAAATGTAGGCTGAAATCTGATAATTGTCTCCCATCCTTTTCCCAAGCTACCATTTGTTCAGCCTTTTTACCAAACTTTATCTGTGAAAAAATTAGGAGAGGATAAGTCAAACTTTTAAAAATATCTATTTTAATTAAGTGAAAGACCTCGGAATTTCTGTTTTGCAGCGTGTTTTATTGGAATTTCCATTCCTCTTTCAAGGAGTGCACAGAGCTAAACCTAGACCCACGGCATTTCACACACATTATGTGAACAAGGCAAACACAAAGTTATTTAAGAAAAAGGTATTTTGACAGGGAATATCTGCGTACAGAGAAAATGCATATATTTCAGAAACGGATACATTTGCAGTGCAAAAGCTTCACATCCTCAGCTTTTTCCCCCTTTTTTTTTTTTTTTTTGCCATGTTTTATTAAACCAGGAACTTTTGAACCTTTGTCCCTGTAGGGAATTTAATTTAATCAAGGCTCATTCGCAGGAGCAACAGATACTATATCTTGTCTCAAAGTATGGTCTAATTCTGCCTTGATGCTACTGCATAATGGATGCATACTTTACACTTACATTCCACAGTGTATTTTTTTAGCTAATATACTGTTTGAGTACTGTAGAAAAATCATCTAAAAAGTGAAATGTGTGCCAGTCAAATGGTAGAGATTAATAAAGATTGCTGCCTGCATGAAAAACCTAAACTAGGTTTCTAGCAAGAAGATATTATATTAGCAGAAATAAGTTCCTTTCTGAATTCATTTTTGTATGATGAATTAACTTCTCTTACAGTACAGGCATTAAATCATTTGCAGTTACCTTAACACAGATCTCAACATCTGTGCCTTTGCTGAGATTCCTTCGCTGCCCAGCAGCAGGAGCACTGAGCTAGCTGGACAGCAAAATGAGTTTGTATAAAAATACTGAGCCACCTTTGAACTGAGAAAAAGTCTCACTGTACAGTGACTACATGAGGGATCGTCTGAGAGTATTTGCTTTGCAAACCCCTCACCTCTGTAGTTTCTAACTCACGCCCTTTAAGACCAATGACATTTTGCAGTGGCACTTCACAAGGCTAGACTCCTTACCTATGCATTTTTTAAGACAAAGCATTTATATTTTGCCCGGATCATGCATACAATAGAAGCTTCGCGTGTCACTGCAACTACGTAAGACAATACAAATGAAAAAGAAGATGACCAAATTCATCTTACCTACGACAGAACTTTGACTGTCATCACCTGGGATCATAGGGAGGGGGACAGACAGACAGACAGGACAGGACACATTTCCTTATTTCTTGACAGGCACTGAACCTTGGGTTTTCTTCATTTGTTAGTAAATGGTCTTTGAACATTCTGATTCTGTTTTTTTTACAAAATAATCAAATAATCAAACTATTGATAATGTGATTTCAGAGCCCTTTCACAATTCCTGTACTTTATTTACCTATTGCAAATGTTTGGTGTAGGTTATGATCTCATAGTCTCTCAGATTCATCTGATGCACGAATTTTTTTATTATTTTATACACTTCATCTTTTCATTTTTTATGAATCATACTACTGTATCATGTCAGGATCTAGTTATATAAGAAGGCTGGAGTGCAGTTTAAATAGAAAAGAAACAAAAGTGGCATTTTCTTTCCCACTCACAGTAGAAAAAATAAATTATAAATGCTTATGGATAGTCAGGCTATCAACAGAAAGGAACGAACACAAAGCTGGTCAGCATGACTCCTAGTGGTCTGTTGTTCCAGGCTGACTTGACAACTTGCTTTGCAAAAAACCTTAATTTTTCTTCCTTTTAAAAGTGATAAGAAAATTTCCTTTAGCTATGATCTTTATAGATCTTCCCAGCAGATGTTGCAAGTCAATAGCATAAGTCTCATCACAGGAGGATCTTCTATCTCAATCCCAGTTCTGCCTATAATCATTCCGAATGATCCAGCTCTGCTTTAGAGAGTGCATACATTGCTGGATGGGGATGCCCAGTCCTTCCAGCCCAATGTATGGAAGCACATATTCAACCCATTCAATTTTTGCACTTACTCCAAGCAGCTGAATGACAACTGCCTTATAAGGAAAGAGTTAAAAAAATAAAAATAAAAAAACCAACAAACACATCATACACGACTGACAAAAAATGACTTATGTACAGATATAATTACAGACTACAAGTATCAAGAAAAAGCAATGTTTAGCATGGTCAAAGGGGCAATCTGAGTAAAGAGATGATGCTTGTTACTTAGGAATTCCATGTTACTAATAAACTAATAACCTTTAGCACTGTATAATTTTTGCAGTTGTTATGATATAGAGCACTATGTGTTTTTTGTAGTTGCATTAACATGTGTGAAGTTTTATATTCTTCTATGCATTTTTTCTTAGTTTATAAATCTGTTTGGGTAAATAATGTTTTATTAACTCCTGGATACTAGATCAAATACTTAAATGATCTGCAAAAGAGAAAGAGACTAGAAGTAAAAAATGTATGTTAAGCTGTTCGCAACAGGTTAGCCTTATCAAGATTATTTCTGTTTTAGAAATGTACTATGGTGGTATCTTGAAGACTTGACTACTTGCACCATTTCCAAGAACTTCTTTAGGCTTTCTGGTATTTTTCAGGCCTTTTATGCTGAGGGCCTAATATTTAGGGAAAAGCACAAATGGGTGAAAAGTCTGCAACTATCACACAGGGGTGCTCCGAAAGTAATACCTTCTGTTTTATTATGTTGGCCCGTGATGTGTCAGAGGCAGATGTTGGTGGTATGGCAGCAGAGGTTGCCCCTTCCCACCAGTATTCCATTCCATGTTGTTGCTGTGTGACAGATGGCAGCAGAGGCAAAGTCTGACCAAATGGCGTCTGACATGGCAGTGTGGATGAAGCAAAGGGGTGGAACTGAATTCCTCCATGCAGAAAAATGGCACCCATTGACATTTATCAACGCTTGCTGAATGTTGCTGGAGACCAAGCGGTGGATGTGAGCACAGTGAGGCAGTGGTGGTGCGTTTCAGCGGTGGCAACAGCAGGTCACATCTGTTGGTGCAGATTTTTATGAGCGTGGCATGCATGCTCTTGTTCATGGCTGGCAAAAATGAACAGCTAACAGTGGTGACTATTTTGAAAAAGAGTGTTTTGTAGCTGAGAATTTGCTCTATCAAATTGTGTTATTGTGCTCTTTGTGTCTGTTGTAGTTTCCATGGAAATAAATAGGAGGCATTACTTTCAGAGTAACCTATGCATATGAAATATGTTTTATTTAGTAGATAGTGACACTCCAAAGAAAGAGAAAATCTCTCCTTTCTCAATCCTAGTCACAAGATTTCTCACCATTTAAGCAGTGCTGAAAATTTCACACAAAGTCGGCTAACGTCCTGTTTTCTTCAAGGAACACTTATCAAATCATACGTGTACACAAGCGTTGTCTGTGCAAGACAATGCAATCAAATAGGATTAGAAATGCATTTAACAGATCCATGCAGTAAGTACATTTAGTACCTTTAGAATCATCATACCATTTGTTGGTGTTTTGCTTAAGGGTACATTGGGTAAACTGAGCTTAAGCCAATCCCTTGCCAGTTTAGGCAAAGTCATTATGAAAACCTCTTAAGTATATGTCCACATCAAGGTGTTGCTGTCATGTAATAAAATCAATTTCTAAACTGTTTTTTCTTATACAGCCAAAATCCAAGCTTGGAAATAGTCCAGTTTCCCGACTAGGCTATCACTTGACATATTAAAAATTATTTTACACCGTCATAAAGACCTTAATCTGTGGGAGAAGAAAATTAACATCTGCATAACAGACAAAGCTGTGTCCAGCAGAAAAGCCTGGATTCGTTGCATGTGAACGAAGAGGACTATCTAGGTCATGATTGCAAGCTGAAGGGTGTCCCAGTCCCACATACTGCGTGATTAATTTGTAATGTGCCATGTCTCTTGAAGACCTGATCCAAATTCCTCTGAAATTCGTACTGCATGGTCTGACATCCATAACATGGGCTGTTCTTCTCTGAGTTCAGTGGTTGCTCATTCGTACGCTAACACTGCGACTCCTGAAAGAAGGGAATGATGGAGGTAGACACACAAGTGTCCCAGTGAAGCTCTGTCCTAGAGTCAGTCCTCCATTATACTGAAAATTGATCTTCCCTTTCTGGACTTCAGTCTAGGAGTGTCTGCAGAAAAGCTGTCATTCTAGAGAATGAGTGGTGAGAGTGCAGTGGAGTGGTTTCTGAACTGATTGTCCCTGTGCTTTTAAGACACCAGCAGACACAGCTAGGATACCAGTTATCCTTTCATCTGGGCAAAACTTTCCTAAGGAACTGAAAAAGAGACCAGGAATCAGCTTTGCTGTCTCCGGATAATGCTGTTCTCTGTTTCCAATGCATTCTGTGATGATGCTGGCTGGATTCACAGCTGGCTCCTTCTTGTCCAGACCTCTGGCACAATATAATAAGCAGTCCCAAAGCACCACGTGCAGACTCCACTTTATGCTCTAATCTAATTTAGGTTCTTTTTAGTGGTCAGCTCTTCAGAGAATCTGTTTAAAAAGCTCTCCAAGTCTCTCAGAAGCACAGCACATTTTTTCTTCACTAGGCTTCAGAAAATTCAGCATGCATTTTCTATAATTTATTCAAAGCTTTTCAGCTTTTTTTTCCCTCTCTGTCTGCATGAATTAGGTGTACCTCTCATTCGTAACGAAGTATTAAGTTGGGCATAAGCGTAGTGTATTAAACAAATGACAGGCCAATGAAAATTGTTGCTATTCCTACTTTGAAAGGGGAGATCAGGCCTGCTAGAGTGAAGATAGTATTTTTAGAAATGATTGAATGACAGAAAACTCATGAGTTGAAAACCCAGTGAGAACCCATGAGGACAGTACTGTACTTTGTCGCCAACTAAAAATGAATTTGAGAAGAGTCATGTAATTTAAGGTAGATTCCTGTTTTCTCATTGGATGAATTTAACCCTAATGAGAGTTTTTGTGACAACGAATGAGATTAAATACACATTGCCTCATTACTGCCTGAGTCCTATGCTTCTGCACATCCACTCAGAGATGCCATCTGCTAGAATATGTGAAAAAGTGAATGCGAACTATTAGAAATATAGTTCAAGGAAAAACATGTCAAGATTGTATTTGTAACTCAATAGTTTTATCTTAGACATTATTTAATCATGGTAATCTTTGGTAGAAAAATCTGCTTTGCTCTTATTTTGTCTTTGTGTTTTCAAGTTTTCAAATGTTTCAACCCAGATGAACAATTACAAATAGCTAGCCTGGAATGAAATGAATGGGAGAAAACACAGGTGTAATACTAGAAAGCAAACGCCTAGGAATACTGTTGAAGTTTATGTACTTCAGCATTTGAGGAGAAAAAGAGGGTACGGTGAACATTACATCTTCCTGTTCCACTTTTCTACCTAAGCTGCGCCCTCCAGCCATTAAAACATCCTCCATGCTGCAATTCAGTCTTAGTTTACTCACAAAGCATTTGAATGTAATGAATAAGGAGAGACGTTTTAGTAAGCGTGATTGACGCACACAGACAGACCTTGCTGTCTGCCAAATTCACTTTGTGCCCTGTAACTCAGAAGTGGCCAGAGCTATGTGATGGAGAGTAAACTCTCTGCATGAGAAATTTTCAGTAGCAAAGAACTGCCAGCTCCAGACATTTGGAAATCACAGCTCAGGCTTCTGAAGAGTGCCATTGGGCTTTAAAAAGTATGACGTGTATTCAGAGTAATGTATTTTGTGGTTTTGCATTTACATTTCAGATTTGGAGATTTCATCGTATTTAAGCTTTCTTCTTCAAGCATTTATTTTCTTAAATGAAAGCTGACATTCTTTTGAAATTTTATGGTCCAGCAGATGTTCTCTGTGAATGCTAGTAGAAATTGCAAGGCTTGGCATAGAGTTGCAAGAGTTGGCCATAAGTCTGGCACAATAAAGGCTGCATCCGGCACAGGAAAACCCCCATCAGGTGTAAGATAGATAGAAGACTGGTAACAGGAATGTCAGATGGAGATGAAATAGAGGCATGAAAAATGAGGGAGTGGATGAACTGTGCTGATGTGGCTTTTTTATTGACAAGAGCATGGGTTCTGCCTCCTGAACCCTATAACTCACAGAGAGTTCACAGAGGGAGAGCATTCCTCCACCAGATCAGGCTTTTGCTATCTCTCCATCTTGATCTCACTCTTCCTCATGCAATCCAAACAGGAAGGGAGAATATAAAAGCTACTGACACATTATTAAATGAAAAATGTTCAGAAGAGGTCAGGAACAAAATCTCAGGGCTGTTTAAAGTTGCTTGATTGCTGTCTGTGTAGCAAATAAGGCAACCATACAAAGGTCACTATGTCTCATCCTATTACATCAGTGCCCTTTGAAAGTACATTGTGTCCCTTCAAGTTGTGTCACATCAAGAGCTGGTTGAGTGCTTCATTGTGACTGATATTCATTGCTAATTTAACTTTCTGTTGCTGGCACATTATTTGTGAAATGATTCTTGTTCCTGGAAGCACATTTGTTATTTGCAAGAGTGTTTGAACAACTTGCAGATGCTCCATTTGATTGTTCCTGTTGTTAGGATAGTCACACAAAGCGCGTGATTCCTTCTCCTTGATCACATGAACATGGCATAAGAAGAAGCAGAACAAGATTGCCAAAGCATGTATTTGTTCATTCCTAAACCTTACTCACCTTTAAAAAAAAATATGAATCAAAAGAGTAAAAAAAAATCGTCTAACAAGCCTGTGTATTACACAGCTGCCAATGCTGCCAATGAACATGAACTTGGAGGATTTCAACGCTCACTGCACTTTGTTATGTTGTTTTTTTTTTTTTTTTTTTTTTTTTGGCATTGCAAAACCAATTAAAAATCAAATCCCTTTAAATGTTACATTAGGAGTAAGTCTTAGAACTATCCGCTAGAGGACACTCTCTTCTTTTAAAAGACGTTTAGTTCTCAGCAAAGGAATATGAGGCCATATTCTTTGGTCCTACCTATCTGAGTTTATAAAAATGTGCGAATGAGGTCAATGCTGAGGGACTTGTGTGAAGTCTCAAATGTTCAGTCTCTAGCTTAAAATGGAAAAAGATTTTTAAAGCGGCATCCAGTTCAATTAACTGAGCTGTGAGATTGAACCAAAGTGCATGGAAAATCTCACTCTGCTTTGACACGTGTAATGTTTTATACATACTGTTGCACTGTCAAAAGTATCTTCACCTCGTTCTATCATTTACACTCAAAATTTATCAAACATAATTCTCACCCATGGTCAAGACACATTGTTTTATTTTTACTTCACTGGATGTGGAAATGTTAGTGCTTAATATAAGCTATTGAAACATCAGGGAAATAATATGTTACTTTTTCTTAGGGTCCATTTTCATGTCAAACTTGCCCTAGTTTAATGGGGAAATGCTAATGAAAGGGCTAATGTCCCCCATTTATCTGCTTGTACCTGGCTTTGCTTTTTCCATTGCAGATGTAATGACTGTGCAGTTGCAAGGTGGGCTGGATTAATCAGCTGGCTCAGCAGAGAGCAAACCCACCAAAACAGTCAGATTTTTGAGTCAAAGCACTAGATCTTCTGCAAGGGAGCTGGCGGTACACAGCTGGTGGATGGGTAGCTGGGAGAGAAAGGCAGGAGCAGGGCTTCCTTTCAGCAGCAGTTTACCGTTGCACCACGCTATGTGAAACATGATACCACCGATTTTCAGGCCACTAAAAATGTCATGCAAACACCACTTTGGTTTTTGTTTGTTTTGTTTCTGAAACTGAAGTTAGGTCACATCCTGCCTTCTGATCTGTAATGTTAGAATCATGTACTTTCCTGGAGTTCACTGGGTTCACAGCTGCTGCAAAACAGGTGGCCTGAGAGAATTAGACCAATAAACGATGTTTAAGTAAACTTAGGCTTTTTTTTTTTTTTTTTTTTTATTCCCCCCTCCCAACACTGTAGTCACGTGGCTATTCTCTGTAACACTGTAACCTATATTACTCCAGAGAAGCCATTGTTGAAAATAATTAAGACAATGCATTGTGAATCAATGAGTTTGTAAAGAATGGCCTCTATAGATGTGTAGTGCCTATTGAATAGAACAGACTTGCTTGGACAATGCCAAAAAGATGTATTCAAGTTGTAACACATTCTTAAGTACATGGTATATGTATGTTAAAAGCCAGATCCTCTCTCACCAAAAGTATGTGTTGAAAACACAAATTCTTGTGCATGATGATTTGGTGTTTTTCCTGATCTAACAATTTCGTTACTGTTCCTTGTCAGAAATGAATGGGAGGAAATATAGTTATTAAAATAAAATTAGGAAAAAAAAAAACAAAACAAAACAACCAAACACACTGATGGTTCAGCAAACAGACTTTTGGTACTCAGACCTAAACCCAGAGACAACAAACTAGTACCTAGACTCTGCTATGCTAGGTGAGCATCTTGCCTTTCTTCTTGATGGGCTTAGGAACAGGATATCTACCACGGTAAACAGCTAGACTGTTTTCCTTAGTGTTAGTTGCTCAGTGTTAGATGACACATATGGTTTGTATATACAACAGCTCAGAGCTTAGAAAGGGATGCTTGTATAGATATGAAGTCACAGAATAAAAGAGTGCACGGTTTCACGGAAAAACACAATCCAATTGCAAGGTTAAAACCTGAGAACTATGGGTAAGAAAGCATGATTCTGTTGCCTACTTCTTTTCATATGAATAGGTTGTGTTATCCAAATTTAACGTTTGCAGTTTAATTTCAAGACAGACATCTCTAGGGCCTAGTCTGTCACGTGAGCTGTGTTCCCATGCAAGGGAGTTGTACTCAGGACAGCTCTCATGAACTTTGAGCTGGACTGTTTGCCTATTTGTCTGCTGCATGGTGCTGAATGAGGAAAAAGAGGGGGAAATCTGGGCCGTGAACTTCCATTTGCTGACAAACACAGCAAATACAGGGAGAGAAGGCATCATGGCGTACTGCTAACACAGGGCCACAGCAGTGGTATGTCTGAATCAATTCTTCCTGTGTGATTCAAGGCAAAGTGTAATTAATAATTCTTTGCCTATCGTCCTTCATGTAGTTTTGAAGCTTCATATCTTGCCATAGGTAATGTCCATTTGATCCATGCTGAAAAGTTAGGGAAAAGAAAAAGGTGGTAATTTTAGCTGGACTGCTGGTAGAAATAGCACAAGTTCCTGAGACTTAAATTAAGGCAGCAAGAACCAGAATGAATTAATATGAAGCAGATCATCAAGACATAACAAGCTATTCACTATTGACAAAATACTCTTTAAAACTAGTTTGGCAGCATATAGTCAGCAGTGCAGAATCTTCTAAGGAGATGCTTGCCAGGTGTGAATGATAATTTTATTATGGAATAAAAACCAACAGTTCAGTTAGTATAAAAATATGACTAAAGTCACAGAAGCAGGAAGAACCATCAGTTATTTAACAGGAGTCTCAAAAACTGTGCACAGGCATAAACAATGTAAGTAGAACTGAAAAGATGTCAGTATTTTGGAAGAAGGTACATCCTTTCTTAGACAACTAATACTGTTGGACCAAATCTGTATCTCTTTTCCTGTTATTTTCTGTGGTGAAGGCATCTTTGTTCCTGTGGGGTACACACATAGGTGGCAAAAGAAGTTCTTTCCTGATTGTGATAAGTGGAAAGGTTCTGGTTTTCAAATCTTCAGTTTGCTTTGGAAGAAAATGTCAGTGTCTAGCCTCAACTGTCTTAAGGTCTAGAAAAGTTAAAACAAGAACAATGGAAAGCTCAACTATGTCATCCACCATTCGTTATCCACAGACACTCAGCTTCATGCTGTCAGTGCCAACCTCTGTTAAAATTTTGGTTGTCAAATTCAAAACCTCAGTCCTCACTGACAGCCATCCCAGACCTTGGCTCATGATTTGTGTTCATGCTTATAATAATCCAATGTACCAGGACTGACGTTGGCAGTTTCAAGTCTGTCACAATGGAGAGCAGAGCAGAGCTTTCCTGAAAGGCACACCAGCACCACGGAGCGAAATTCCCCAGAGTCTGTGAACCACCGCAGCCCTTCATCACCCACTGCTCTAAGTGCATTCTTTTGACCTTTTCCCACCCCAGCATAAACTTACGATAATATGTACACTAAGAAACGCTTAAAAAGCAATCCTGGTTCCCTGTCTTGTTCTCCTAAAAAAATCCCACTACCAAAGGTTTCTCTCTACACAGGCCCTTCTCCCCGGGGCATGATGAAAGGAGAAACAAGTGACAGATGTTAGCTGTTTTGGTTAATGCACTATTAGAAAGCACTCAGATGCTATGGTGATGAGGGCATTATGAAAGTCCATGTGGGAGAGAACAGAACAGGCACATCACATGTAACATCAGAGGCACAATTGCATACAGCTTGTTTTCCGCACCTTGCTAAAGAGCCTTGTCTGCTGGCCAAGCTGCTCCATTTGTTCTGTCCCGCTGTTGTCAATAGGACAGAGAAACATACAGGGTGAGCACTCTTTCAGAGAATGTATACTCTGTCTTCCATGTCCTAAAGCACTCAAGGGATTAAACAATAAGAATCACAGCCAGAATTAGCATTTTAATGGGGAACAATGAGTTTGAAAATTCCCATAATTTGGCCTTTGAGCACCATCTAAAAAAACTGCAGGCAAAGAGGGACAGAGACAGAGAATGTACTCTGACCAGACTTAGAGAAATTCAGCATGTGTTTTAATGAGGGATGGGTTAAAGTAAGTCAGTGCAGTTGACCTTGCTGGAGACACATTTACCTCATGCAAAATCCTGACATTTCAGACTTGCTTTCACACATTCCATGAATAGATGTCATTACTCATTATCACATTTATCATTACAAGTATAAAACAATGAGGTGTCAACGAAGGGAAGGATTAAAATAGGCTTTACATTTTTATTTTTTTCTCTGCAGAAAGTACCTGGCAAAGGTAATTATGTGGCAATGTATTCTAAGAGAAGAAAAAGAAGCCAAGTTTCTGACACCGAAAAGTGTTCCTCAGAGGTGTTGTTCTACCCAGACCAAAACTTTCTGTTATCCTGATCCTTTCCAGACCGGCGTAAGAGACTGAGCTGAGCCTGAACGGGTAATAGCCAGTTCTTCCCTTTACTGTGGATTTTATTTTCTACTTCATTGCAGGTAACATCAAGAGCAGTGCAGCTCTTTCCTCCTATTTCGGAGGATAGTCAATGCAGTTTTCATGTATGGCAATAAACTATGTTATAAATAACAACTTGACAGTCAATTTCTGAATCTATTTGGTGGCAAACTGTCATGGGATAGCTAGGGTGAATGGAAAGCAACGCAGTTACGAAAGAGTGGAGCAGTGTGAATACCTGGCATGCAGAACTAGAGAGGCAGAGATAATCTCTTACAGACCTCGCTCACTAAGCCTAAAGTGAGCCTGGCTCTGTCCAGGAGGACGTGATGCTCAGGGCACATCACAGGCTTCCAGGTTCGCTGTGCTGTGCCAGAATGGCTCCACTCTTTCCCTTTATTTTTCTTACCCGTTTTTACAGGTAGGAATTTTTGTTGTTTTTTTTTTAAGCCTGGCCTGTTTGCTGGGCAGTTTCACAACATGGCCAGCAACAGTGAGAAGGCAGAACACTGTGGTGCAAGGCAGAAATGAGCAGGAACTATGTGAGAAGAAGGTGGTTGGGAAAGGACTGTGAGGTATTGCTGTTCACTGCCCTGCTCATGCAGTGAAATGGGCTCTTAAGAATATTCCACAGTCCTAAATTTGGTGATATATGCTGTGTGCTGGGAACAGGAATCATGCATTTAGAGATTCTCTAATATTTTTTTTTAATAGAAAGAAAACTGGCTTTTCACAGATAGTAAACCCTGCTATTTGCAAATGAACTTTTTTCAAAAATGCATCAGTTAATAGAAGTCTCTGTCATTTAGCCAAATGCAAACTCAAGTGAATAAGATTGCCAATTATCAGTATAATTTTGAAAGAAAGGTATTTGGAACTAATTGTATGCTTCGTTTGGATAGCCAGCTTCTATCACTTTGTTTTTGCGGTGCCATCTTCCATCCAATTGACAGTATTATAGCTCTTTTTTTTTTTTTTTAATGGAATTTTCTCTTTTGAAAAAATTAGAGCCTTGGTAAAAAAAAGTCTAGCCTTCACAAAATAAACCTGTCACTCACATTTTGATGCCATCCCATTGCGACCAACAGAACATCTGGAATGACTGGAAAATCTGTTGAGGATGGTAGGAAAATTGCTAGTTGTATGCACTTGTATAGTCCATGGGTAAATTGCTTATTTCAGTGATGCAAGGACTCTGATCTTGCTTACATCAAAAGGAGTGTTTAAATCTCTCCAGCTACAGAAAAGCTGTAGAACATTGTCGTTACTCATGTACTCCTCCAGTGCATGTCCACAAAGGGTCTATTCTGCTTTCTCTAGAATTTACATTATGCAAGTGATGAAGTGCTGCATGCAGTACAGACAGTGGAATAATATTTAAAACAGCGTGTGTGATACAGCCTGTGATGCAAAAAGCTTTATGTGGGAATGGGTAGTGCCCCTACTCATGCAGAACATCATATTAACCTCTGTGTATTTTACAACACCAAATGTCAGATGCACATGTCCCTATGGACAAATGAAAAGAGACATTGCCTAATTTTGAAAACAATTTGATTTCCATTTACTGATCAAAGATTCATGGATTTAAAAGGCCAGAGGGGCCATCATGATTGTTTTGTCCAGCCTCCTGTATCACACAGGGCAGAAAACCTCACCCATTAATTTCTGCCCCAGGACCGTAAGTCCAGTGTGTGTGAATACAATTCTTCTGGAGAGGCGTTGCTTGAGTGCCCAGCACCATGGCTGCAAGGAAACTAGACCAGGGTAATTTTGTGCACTTGCTATAACCATCTAGTGAGGGATGCATTTTTTGTGAGCTCTGTTTAAAACTTCTGAATGGCTTTGCCACCACCTCTGGCAAATGATGTCCTGCACTCAGTCTGTCAGCAGTTAAAAGCCCAGCAATGCATGTTTCCCCAAGAACCACCCAACCCTTGGCCTCCGCCAGTGAAGGTGCCAGGTCTGGTGGCAGTTTCTGTAATGCAGAGAGCTTTCAGCTCCAGACTGGACAGACAAGTTAATCCCTTTCATGTGGATCACTGAACAGCCGTCAGGCGGTGATACATTTCATCGGCTCTTCACGTGCGCGGGGTTCACTTTTGTAATATTGTAATGTTCTGCAACGAGCATCATCACCATTATTTTCTAAGAACTTATTTTCCCCTTTTAAATTACAATCATAATTTTCCATTCTAGACACTTGTTAAGATAGAATGAAGTTGTGATTTAGCGTATGACAGTATACTTATGTTATTTCACAGCAGCACCAAGAGTAGGTAGCCCCTGCCTTTAAATGTTTTAAATCTAAACTGCAAAGAATATGGCATGGTGTAGATCTCGTGGTATTTTCTGTGATGCAGCTCTTAAGATAACTCCTGTCACTACGCTTTGATGCTTTGCATTTCCTGTAAATTAATCTTTAGTTTCCAATTGTTAATCTCTGGAACGGCAATGTGCAATATAAATGGGATCTTTTAAAAATAGCAGAGTAATATAATGAATTAAAATGACAGTAAAGAAAAAAAAAACCTACCTTTGTGCCAGAAATCAGTTCAATATGCTGGCTTAGTCTTTTTTAAATGAAATTGAATTGGTGAAGTTAAATGCAGTTCTTGTGCAGAAAAATATGTATGATAAATATTTGTGTGGTCAGCACTTTAGAAGTTACATGTGTTCACCATACCAACCTATTTCATAAAAACTTGGGATATCTTTTTTATTTTTGTGCAGGATATAAACAATCATAAAATTGCAGTGAATGAAAAATGGAAGAGTTTTGTCCCAAGTAAAGCCATGTTTATTAGCACATAACAGTATGCCATTACCCCTTTTGTCTGAGAGTTGATTTTCAAAGACAATCAAGTTCTAATTAATTTCTTTAATTAGAACTAGAAATGGTAGGTAGAGTAGTAATCTTTGCTGATGATGTTTGTGTGTTTTACACAAAGAAAGCACCGCGTCCATACAGTTGCATGCAAGAGTATCCAAACAAGTGACAATAAATGTTCTCAGCCCTCTGCAGCTTAGCTCTCAGCCCAGAAATCTCCCTGCAGACATTTGGAAAAGCCACATTCCCTTGAAGTGCTGCTTTAAGTGGTGTCTTGGTATTTTCTGCTGCTTCTTTTTCAGTTTCTCTGTCTCTTTCACTACAGTGTTACTCAGCAAAATCTTCCCGACCATTTCTGCTTTTGTTTTGAGGAGTGACATGTTGTAGCATTTTGCTTAGCTGTCTCCTGATACAACAGCACCTGGTTTCCATGCTGGAAAGCAACAATTTTTTTCAACTGCTATAAGCAAATACGTTGTTACATTCTACTATTTTCAATGAAGCCTGAGAGACTCTATATTAATACTTAACCTTTTACATTGTGCTGGTGAAAGACAGTGGGGAAAAGAGAGATGAGAAGCAGCTCTGCAAAATATCGGGACAAATATCACACAGAAATTCACACAGCGCTTTCTGTGCCTTGTAATGGTTTTATTTGCCGCTATTCCCAATTAATTGTTATCTGAACAGCTGTAACAATAGCAACAAAATACTCTGCACAATCTAATGCCAAGCATATATACTAGCCCTCACAAATCCAAATGACTTCTTGCACAATAAAAGGCCACAGGACAGAGCCTGTGGTTATGGGTGCTGTTCATAGCTTAGCTGGGTTTCTGTATTACTAGAATCCTCCAGGGGTGTTTGGTTCTTCCATATCACAGCCGTCCACCTAGCTGTAGGTGTTGTGTTTGCACTCTGATGCTACAATGAGTTTAAGTCTACCAGCTTTGTAGTGTCAGGAAACAGTTTCCAGCAAGAAATAGATGTGAAGACCTCTTTGTTCCTGTGCACAGGTTCAGGAATCTGCCTGTGATGGACAGGGAACATCTCATATATAGAAATTAGGAAGATGAGGTAAATTACTGTCCAAAGATTGTGTTAATTTCCGCTATCAACTAATACTGAATATCCATAGTCTTCTGTGCTTACAAAGGTCTCATCTTGGATCAGTGACATAGCAATAGCCAAGTAATTGCTTCTCTGGAAGGTTAATGTTATATTTGGATGGAATTAACCTGAATGTAACTGTCTAAAAATCAATTGTCTGTTCTATACCTAGGCTCAACAGAGAGGAAGGTACCCTCAGCAGTGACGCATCTCACTGAGCAGAATATTTGCCTTAGGATAGGATGAGTTGTCCTCTGCAAGAGCCTGTAACACAAATTTATATCTATTATAATAGCTTAATTTAGATGTTTACTTTACGAAAAAGTGAGGTGCTTCTTAACGCAATGTACATTTGTATTGCATTCACAGAAACAAGCTTGCTTAGGTACCAGAAGCAGTCTGTCAGTAGTCTGTGTGTGATGCGCATTTCTGATAATCTGAATCTGAAGTCTTAGAGGAGTAAAATTACACTTGCCTTGGATTAGCGGCTTTGCACAGCAGTATCGTGGCTTTAAACCACAGCTATTTATTGCAACCGGAGAGAATGATTCTGCATTCTGTATTGATTTGAAAGCTGCCTTTAATTTCAGGTGCTAGTTGCCGTGTTTGAGATAGCAATTAGTTTTGGAATGAGAAGCAACTGTAGGCAAAAGCTAGAAATATTTTACAGTAGAGAAAAATATTCTTTATTTTTTATGAGAATTTTTCTAGTATTTCATGTAATTGATCATAATTTTGCCAATAATTTACAGTAAGCATCTATTAAAATACTTCTAGTATAAGTTTTTTCTGTGTGTTCTTGTAACATCTCTGAAGTTAGTTGCTTGTGATCATAAAAATTGGTAAAAAGAGGAGGGCAGCAGGCATCAGAGCTGATATGTGAAGTGTCAATCAGCTTTCTGATCATCATTTGCTGTGACAGCAGTGGGAAAGAAGAAGAATGGCAGTCACAAATTTATTTTCATGTGTCCTGCAACCTTCTGATTGATTAGAGAAAAAACAGATTGTTTCATCCTTTTTCCACAATTGGATTTTCTGGTTAAATCCAGAACTGCCAAAGTGCAATAAAACACTCTCATGAAAGCAGTAATCTCCCTAAATCTTCAAATTCCACCCGCCTCCCCCAGCCTCATTTCATACACAAACACGGAACAAAATGATGTATAAAAGCAGCAGAACTGATTACCATCAGCAGAGTTTCCTTTTTAATGTATTAGACCTTTAATCTTTTCTTAAGTGTTGGCCATTAAAATTATTAAACTACATCCCCTCCTCCTGCCAATGTATAGTTTTCGAGTGAATTGACTCAGGTATTTAAAAAATATACCGCATTATTTCCACAGCTCTGCTGGACTGGTTTCTTTAAAGTAAATTTTGCATTGTTTAATGGAGTCATCTCATCACTTTCTGCAAAGCTACTGGCTCCTGGAAGCTGCAGAAACTGCTTCTCCCCCTCGTTCTCACTGAAGCCCAGGGATTCAGGAAGCACCTCTGGACGGTGTTGAGCAGGCAAAAAGACTGAAGTCATCTGCTGAGAGTGCACACATAGCCTTTTCAGAGCTACCTTTCCCTTCTCTTTCAAGCCCATGGATCAAGTGAATCTTGAGTCTTAGGAATGTCCACAACCAGGTTAACGACCGGTTACATAAACATGATGACCGTTTGTAATGTAATTATTGGCACACTTCTAAAAGGACTACAGTCCTGCAGGCTCCATAGGGACAGCAGCAAACAGTGGCAGGTTAGGCAGGTCCCTTCCTTCGCAGGATAACTAAAATGAGCTGCAAAGGTGTTCAGAAGTGGTGAGGAGTCTAAAGAGGCCTATATGAGAGGCGCCAAGGAGGCACTGAATTTTCAGAAGGCCAGAGAACTGACTTTCTGAACATCAGGCTGCTGGAAGGAATCTATGATGCAGCTTCCCCAGATCATTTGTAACATTTGAACCTATTAATCATTAACATTGTCGATCTGAAATTAACCGTTACCCTGTGAATCAGTGAGGTTGGCGTTCTCCAGCTCTAGACTTGAGAGCAACTGACAAGGCTTTCTTCAGCTTTTCATTCAGTACAAACCTAGTGCCTATGAGTGACAGAAATTAACAATGCAGTCTTGAAAAATGAATCACGGCAAATGAGCAAGATACATTTTTTTACTAAGTAGGCAATACACTGACCAGAATGACTTCTGTTACATACTGTCTGCTCTCCCCGGCATGTGGTGACTAAGAATTGAGTGCTGTGGGTGTTTGGGTGTAGCAGCTGAGTTTCTGGATGTTGTGATCTGATCTTGTGAACACTCACACAAATGACTAACTTCATTTGAATGGTCCTGCAGAACAGGAGTCACTTCGTTCTTACATGTTTATAAACTCTGGAGCATATGTTTATAAACTCAGCTTTCTCTATGAACAAAATTTTGTCATTCACTTTTCATTTGTTACAGTCAGTTTATCTTTAATTTCACTTAAAACAAGCAATGCTCTTATTTAAGCAGTAGCTGAGAGTGTGGCACATCAGTACGTTGACAATTAGCCAATCTACCTAGCACAGTATAGGAGTTGCAGTAAGCACACATGAAAAGTTGCATTGGTCATTTATTTTGAGCGAGTTCGCCAACTTGGCCCATCTTCCTGAACAGTTCACTTGTTTGATACAAGCATTGAAAGCCATTCCACTTATCTTAATTACTTTACTCATGTTTTCCATATTCCTGTAATGGTTCTTGATTGTTCAGCATCAAAAATTAAATGTATTTTCTGCCATTATTTCCACAGTTACCAAGTATAAGCAGTTAGGTAGTATTACTGTTAGATATATGTTAGCCTTTCACTTTTAAGAGTCTGAAATTCACCTTTTGCATTAGCTCAAAAGTACAAGCAACGTTGGCTGGGTTAGCTTAGCTCCTGGCTGGCTTATGTAACAAACCAACCAAATCGAACTGGCAGTGTTATCAGTTATCACTCGCTATATTGATAACTGCAGTTCTTGTGCACAACTTACATGTGGATAACCGTGTATGTGATTGGAGAAAGTTTACTTTCAGTTGAAGCAGTTGCTTTCTTTTCACAAGACATTTCTAAAACAGGCAGTCAAGGCTAGTAAAGTTAGGCAAAGGCAAAAAAGACTGGGTGATGTAGATACAGTTGCAAAAATCCCTCCAGCAGCCCACAAGAAAACGGATAATGTTTGCTCAAGCAAACATGCAAAAGCTAGGAAATGCCAGAATTAATGTTGTCCACGTAACCTCATTATGGCCTTCTGTATATACATGCCTTAATTACGTGGGCCTCTGGTACCTCAGCAGGGTGTGACTCAGAATTGTGTAAAACGGGAATTTTGGTTTTACAGCCTTTCTCAAATAAATGGTGGCTAGGACAGTTTTACAGGTTTTAAACAATGCCTTTCTCCCTCCCACTGTGTTTAGAAACATCTGCATTGTTTTAGATGAATTGTTTCGAAACAGGCACGCATCCAGCATCTAAAATTCTGTCCTGCTTGATGGAAGCTCACTGATTTTGAAAAACAACACAAAATTGGGATTTACAATGGAAAATGTGTGGCATCCATAGTGAATTACAGATCTAGAGGAATTTCTGTCAAGACTTCTGGTGATTTGGGTGTATCCGTGTTAGACTGCTCCAACAGTGAGGTTTATGGAAGGGCTTTCCAGCTGGTTGCTCCCGTCTGTTTCACCTGCTCAGTTGTGCCCCATGTACTCTTGAAATTGCAGCCTTTTTATCTGTTTTGGGTTTTTTTTTTTTCCCAAAATGGATGATTTCAGAGGCTGGGTTCAGAGAATGCCTTCACAAAGAGTTGCAGCAGCTCGGCTGAGTGGCCAGTAAGTTGTGGTGGTGGCTGACATGATGGGTATGAGGCAAAGGGGAGATCAGGAGCCCGTTAATCCATTTTTTTCTGCTTGAAAAATCATAATGGGGAACAAGCCACTAATTTTTTAATTGTGCTCTCACCCATAGCTTTAAATTATAACTTTGAAGACACAGTACTATGCTGCTGTTTGAGTAGTCCCCCACCTAGCTCCTGAGCACATTTTACCCAGACCTCACAGTGTCTGCAGGCAATCCATTATTCCTTACCTACCATCTCCCTGCTCTCTCAGGAGCACCTGAAAGTTGTGAAGGCAGAGCTGAAACCAGTGCATTGCTTCCTGCTGATCAAATCTCAGTAAGAATTAGCAGACCTTAGAAGAATTTCCCAGCAGACCTCAGTAGAAATTAATTAAGTACCCCTTCTCCACTGGATTAACCAAAACATGCTGTTTCACCTAGCACTGAGACTTTCCTTCCATACGCAGACTGGGTGCTGCAGCCCTGCCTCTGCATTGGGCCCCACCAAGCCAGGCAACACCATGGCCAGGCCCAGGGCCTGCAGCAGGGCCTGGGGATGGCCGCGCTGTGGCCCACCCAGATCACTGCACCTGGCCCAGCCCTGCTCACCTTGCTTGGATTGGGGAGGAAGGCATAACGCTGCCCTGGTGGCCCCAGGCCCCCTGCCACCACAAGGTACTACCTCCCAGTCCAGTTGCACAGCCCCAGGGCAAAGCCTTCCACAGAGCAAGCCCTCTTTATGTCCCATATCATTAGCAAATGAATCAATTTTTCTGTACAAGCAAACAGAGGCTGAAGCTGTAAAAAGTACACAACTTTATCAGCTTATTGAAATCCTTTCTATAGCCAGGATGCTTTGTAAATGGTGTTTTCTGTTATGATGGGCTCAGAGCTAAATAAGTGACTTCAGGAACTGTGCAGAAGTCTCAGCACTGCTGTAAGTCCTGAGCAGGTGTCTGTTCTGTAGGTGACATTTACCAGCCCTTGGAAGGCAACAAAATGTAAAGCAGTTGGCCTTAGGATTTCCCGGAGTCACAGGAACTTCCAAGGAGCTGCCAAGGCACTCTGACACCTCATCCTTATGTCCTTGAGGCTGCAGGCATTGATCCTCTCCTTGAGTCCCAGTGCCACGGCTGTACCTTAATCTCTCCCAGTTCTCCCCCTGGGCAGAAGCCAGCACAGAAAGCAAATTAGAGGAACAGCCTTAATTTGCACTTCCCTTTCTAGCAGTTTCCTAGCATGGATCTGCACGTTGCAAACTGTTTCCTTATTAAATGTAGCTAACCCTTTCTTGCCAAATCCAGAGCACATAGTGTCACTACCAGAAGACTTTCGTGGGAAGGTGAGAAGAGGGCAGATGGCTTTTTTCTGAGGTTTTACCTTTCCTTTTGGCTCCTGCTCATCGTCTTCTGTCTTTCAGTGCCAGGGAACAGAGGCTTCTTAACGAGCTACCTGACGAATTCGCTGTTGTGCTCTGCAAACTGGAGAAAAGTGCGCCTGATTCATCGCCGCACTGCTGCCCGGACATGGCAATGTAATGACACTGAAAGTGGTTGGGATGAAGCTGGAATTGAGCTGCAGTGAATCAATGTAGAAAATAAACTGTCACATTGCTAGAGTTATACTTGTAGCCTTTGCACATCAAATGTACTCCTTGGACTGCAAAGCAACAGCATCACGCTTGTAAGTACAAATAAAACACACCTCTTTTGACAGTCTGACCTGCTTAGAATAAAAAAATACACTAATCTAGTTTTGTGTAATCAGTCTGGTTTTTATTTTCAGAGCTGTGAGCTTGAAACATATTGCTACTGACTGTCTTTATTCAACAAGAATAATGTCAAATGCTCTTCTGGCAGAAAAAATGTAGACTTTGACCACACATTAACCCCATTAGTATGGTGTTAACTTTTGACTTTAATTCTGGCACAGTGTTAGGGATATTTAAAAGCAGGACAGAATGAAAGGAAATATTAAACACATTCCTATTTCTGTTGAAAAATGGAATGATAATTTAATGTTAATGTCATGAAATGGCTGAAAGTGTTTCATGTCTCTGTCTCGCCCAGAGTGTTACTGGAGATATCTTGGACAACTTGCAAACAGCAGAAAAAAAGGAATATGTAACAGCTTTTGAAAGGAATTACATATGTACTTTGCCCAATGAAGTCATTTATGATGCACATATTCTGAGGAGCAGGGCTACTCCTTCAGTAACACATACATATACTAACTGATGAAAATATAATGATGATCAAATGATAATCAAGATAACACAATGAAAAAATATCATTAATTATTAAATTTCCTATATTGTAATTTATGCCAGCACTTCACATACAAAGAAATTCTTCTTAACAAACATTCGTTAGAGGAGTAAACCCCCTAAAGAGGTATAATTTTGGTCTTTGAAAGGCTACATACTTCGCCTCCAGAGGCTTAATATTTGGCATAATGTAATTTGCAGCTTCAGCTGCAGAAAGTGTCTGAGAAAATTAGGGCCCATAAATTACTAATTACACAAAACTTACAATAGCCAAATGATGGCTGCTTCCAACAGCGAGATTGATATAACAGAAGCCAATACTCTGTTATCCCAGGATTGCAAGATTCTAGAAGGATAAACACGAGGCATACAAAGAGAGGTGTGCTCAGCACTCCCTTAAGGTAAACCTGCATTTTATTTTTCAATGGTTGCATATATTTACTGTAGGAGAAATGTGGAGTCAGCTGCAATTGCATGGAGAAACTGTTATAACCTATGGGTAGTAAACTCCAAATACGCCCCAGGGGACTGATTTGAAGTTACCTACAGTTCTCTCATTATCACAGCACTTTGCGTCTCTGGTGACTTTTGTCATGGTAAGCAGATTGCAGACAAGTGAGTGCAAGATGCAAAAATCAAAGTACCTAAGCATATTTTATGAGATACCCACACTTCAAGTACTTCAGTGAAGCACAGGAAAAAGCAGTCTTAGCTCTTCTGTGACTCAGGTTACTTGTTCTTCCTACATTGGTGATACCCGGTTTTGACAGGATTGCCCCAATCTGTGTATTTGTGCTATAAACTTATAAAAAGAGGATTGCTTCCCTTAGTAATGGAGAGAGCAGAGGGCAGACTTCAATTCTCCAGAAAATACCCACATGGCCAACACATCCAGCAGAGGAAAAGAGGCAGTCCATCTCTCTGGGCCCACTGCTGCGATACGAGAATGTTTTTGCTGGCTACCAAACTATCTGCCTTGGTCATAGTAGGTCCAATCTACTCCTAGATCATGCTGAAAGCTGTGCAGAGGGCAGCTCCATGTTGCAGTCTGCGGAGGTGCTAATGGCTTCCCTCTTCGGATGTTGCTAAAGGCTGAGCTTAACTGCTTCTGCAGGAAGGACAGGTGGTCAACATTCTAAGACTAAAGTTTCTGAGATTTGTAAGCCCTGCTTATTAAAGGAGATCTATTCAACTTTGGTTTTGTTGTTGTTGTTTTGTTTATTTCTACAAAGAGGAGGATTTGATCTTGCTTTTTATGTACTAGGAGCAGATTATGTTTTTCAGATATTAAAATTGATGCAGTTCCTTGCTGTCAGAAAGCATAAAATGATTGGCTGGGATTTCTCTGAAGTTTCGTATCAGATTTATTGTAACCTATTTTAAATAACAGGTATGAGAAACATGGTATAATGCATCACAAGAATTTTAGCTAGCACAGAAAAAGTTGATGTTTCTTTACACTTATAAAATTTGTTACAGTAGTATAATTTCTTTGAGTAGTATAATTTAGTAAATGAAATATTAGGCTATATTCAAAATATCACTGTATTAGGCATTGCACAGATATGCCATAACTTATTGCTTGTGTCTCGGAGAGCTGTGATCCAAGAGCCCTAACAGAAAGAAACAGTAGAAGGGACAAAAGAGTGACAAAAATGCAGTTTTTAATCAAGCATTAAAGGCAAGTATTGCACCATTTCTGACACTGCCTGGGTGCCAGATCAAACAACACATCGAGCAAGGACTCCCTCTGCTCCCTTTCTCTGGCTAGGACCGCACCAGGAACTCTCAGCTGAACAAAGCCAGGGGCCATCTCATTGCTCAGCAAGACACATGAAACATGCATGGCTGAAAGCTCAGAGTGCTTGCAATGTACAAAATAGAAAAAATATTACTATTTTTTTCCATTAGTGACTTTAGTTGCAATTGTTTTCAAAGATCAAGCATGAAAATCTATCCAAAACTACTCAGAAGTTTAGAAACTGAACCAATGTTTATAAATTTTTGATTGGTTTAGAAATTGAGCTAGTCTAGCATCTCAGTTGTTCTTTGGAAATCTCTAGATAGCAAATATTGACTACAGAAGAAATACTGGGCAAGCAATTAATCCCTAACATGGGCACCTATCTTAAGGGCTAAGCAAAATGGCTGCAGTGACTGGATGTAGTAAAACCAGAACATATTATAAGCTACAGCTACCTTTCCTAAAGATACGTGTTTTGTGTTTCTTTTCCCTAGATATCTTTTCTTTTACTTCTTCGCATTTATAGAAAGAATAGGGAAATATCATTTATGATTCATATAGTAAATAAAAGGTACTGTGGTTAAAACCTCTAAATCAATACATGTTCTAGAAATAAGTTTCCACATAAAGCTGACAGTCCATACATGTCTTTCATATGACTATTTAATCCTAACATTTTTTCCCTGTAAGGTTAATATTTTGTCCCATTTTACCTCCCATAAATTCCTAAGAAGCACACCATAAATACGTGAGTTAGAGGTATCCAGTTTCCTAGCAAGAAGCCAGAGAAGACATTTTTGGTCCATTGAGTTAGCTCCCAAACACTGATTTTTCAGTCATACTCAGAAGCGTATCTTTGTTCTCTTCATTAGTGTGAGTAATTAGTTATTAATAGGAATAAGCAGCCTCAAAGTAGGAGCAGCAGAGGACTAGGCTTTCGAGCCTTTAGCTATCATCTGGAGATCTCCCTCAGTGCAAACATAAATACTGATTAAAGGAGTTTCCCTTCTGATTCTCCTCTGCCCTCTTTTCCACAAGCACTTTATATGGCTGCTCTCTGAAGCCACATCTTCGCCAGCTAGTCACAGCCACGCTTGCTCTGCAGCAAAAAGTTACTCATGTTGAATGTACATCAATCTCCTTACAATAAATGTGTCACAGCCTGCTGCTGGTAGCCCCATGCCCTCTGATACAGAGCCTTCCCTGGTCCCAGGGATTCTCAAGGGTGTGTTTTTTAGGAGCCCTCAGGCTGCGGTGTGATACAACACGTTGTCATAATGTTCATGCCTTCATGATGGGATGTTGCTTAGCGGGAATGCTGCTGATTCTTCAGCACAGTCTGCTCTTAACCACATCACGTAGTTCCATTCTCCTCTAAAATATAAGAACATAAACTGAAAATAAATGAAATTTAGTAAACTGAAAGCAGCATTTATTTTCTCTCGCTTCTTTTTTTCCCTGCTCTTTTATTAACTCTCACTTGTTTTTCCTTCCATCTCTACTCCCATGCTTTTTCATGTCATTCCTGTCTTATCTCCCTCATAGAATCCCCATTTTATATGAAATATCACTGTAAAAAACGTTGACACATAAAAATAATACAGAACGGTTTGCTATTAGACTGTAGATCAGTTTCCAGGGAAATTGTTTATAAGACAAAACCAATCAGCACTCAGACCACCAATACAAAAAAGAGACTGGCAGCCGCCAAAATCTCAAGCCATTTTAGTGAGCTGAAGATGACCTGATGAAGATCTGTCTGAATACAGGATGGAAATTCAAATTCTTTCGCCTCAAGAGTGGTCCTCCATGAATTAGACTGGCAACTGGCACTGCCAACTTCTTCCTCATTGCCAGTAGGCCAGGTTGATCTAAATAAACAAAATGGCAGCTCCTTTGCTCAGTGTCTTTATGACTATATTTACCACTTAATTTTTCTTCTGCCAGATTTGTCTCCATATGATCACACTTCATGTCAACATGAAATATTTTGTTAGGAATTCATAAGTGCTGAAGCCAATATATTCCTAAATCCATCCATCCTACTTCCATAATTCTTCACTAAGTTGTCTGCTTGTTGTATCTCAATTACTGCAAAGCAAGTTCTTCAACCTTAACAAATATTACCTTGCCTCATTGGTTTTCATTTGAGATGCTTCTGTTCATCCTAACCTACCTCTTTAACTCTGTCGTCACTTCTTCCAGTGTTGGCTTCACCTCCTTGTGTTAAAACATAGATATGTGCCCTGTTCTCAAAATGCTTTCTGCTCTACCGTGTCTTTGTAACAAGACATTGACATACCACCTCCTCTTCCCAAGTGAAGCACACTTCCCCTCTTCAATCAGCCATGAAGCTTGTCTACTTCACCTTGTTTGATGGAATTTCAGACCTGCACCATTCTGCTTTTACTACTGTCTCTTGTATTTGAGAGGAGTTGCTCCTAAACACAACTCTCTGAAGATGAGTATTTTGCATGCCCTGTTGTACTTCATGTCTATCTCTAAGCTCTCACTTGCCATTAATGTTACCTTGATGTGCTATGACCATGGCCTAGCATGTTCTCTCTTGCCTCTTTGTTATTTTTTTTGTCAGACACTTACCATAAGATGCATCACAGAGTAACTTTTTGCCTGTCGTTGTGGCATATAAACCTAGGAGAATCCTTTCTTTTTATACTCATAAAAACAGCAAAATCAGCTACAACTTTAGCATCAGTTCTGCTCTTTGGTTATGAAGTAGTAGCTGAAACTGATGAATGTGATTAGCTTTACAGTGTCTTGGTGCATGTTGGAAACTCAAGTGCGGAGGTTCATATGCTTAGTAACATTTGTTATCAATAATAGAACAATAAGGATTTTCCTATTTGGACTAATGAGACAGATTTTCTCTACATTATTGCATATAATCTTTCGTAATGAAACTATCCTTATTACATTATTTAGCCAACAGTTTCTGAGACATCCTGATTTTTTTTTATTCATTGGTCATCACTTTTTTATCAGCCTGACAATACTTATTTTTCATTCCTGGAACATAGCCATGCTCAAAGTTTGACACACAAATTTATTCCCAACTTCAATTCTTAAATACTTTGTTACCTTAGTATTCTGCAACGTACATAGTAAACTTGAATCTTAATTATGCTAAGGATTTTTTCATCCACTTGTCTATCTAAAAGGATCTTAAACATTATGGAAGCAGCCCCTTGAGAATAACTCTTGCATGAAAAGCTCTGTAAAGCAGCACACAAGTTCTAACTCCCCCGTCCTGATGTCAGGGGGAAATTATGAAGGCAGGAATTCATTGTGCTGTACAAGTTCTTTGCTTTGCATGGCTGTTAGCAGGTCATGGGAATCAGAGCCCTTGGGTGCCTCAAATTTATGATACAAGCATATCCAGCTGAATGCAAAAGTACAAATGTTTCACACTGAGAAACATACACATTGCTGTCAGGTCCCATGTTAGCCGCTGCAGGCTTTCCATATTATTATTTGTTTAAAGCTGTTATTTTCAGATTATTTTGATAAGCATTAAGTTATTTTGATAAACAGAGAAGTGATGGTTTTTTGTATTCTGAAAACATCGCAGGCTTGCATTAATTTCTCGGGTTGGCTTAGTGGATGTAATGCATCCAGACCATTCAGAATGCTTTCAGTACACCATTACATTCTAATAAGCAATCATGGTGCTTAATGTTTAATGAGAAATGGAAGACATATGATTCAAGGTAAGCCCAGGGTTTTTTTTTTGTGGATGAAGCTGTCTTAAGGATGTGAATGGGATCTACATTTATTTTCTGTTGATTTCAAACTTGTTGATTTGAAAGCCCTTTTGCCAAACTTTACAATTTGTATTAGCTATCATGCATTTTGCCAGCAATCCTGGTTTAAAAGACCATCACCCTATTAAATAATCTACAAACAACAAATTGAGAACACAGACACTTGTCTTGGCTATTCCGTCATATTCCCTTTGGTCCTATTTGGATTCTTTTCTAGCTGAGGATAGTACTGCAATGCATCCAAATTCTGTGATGACAGGTGCATACAAATTTTTAAATGAAAATAACCAGTACATACAGCCAGTGGTAGAAAAATATTGAATAAAGATTGTATGCTTTGGCCAATGATCACAGGAAAATTTCTAATGAAATATTATGTGGTTTCTAAGACCAATGCAAAATAAACTTAGAGGGTTAGAGTTTGGGGTTTCTTTTTTTTTTTAAATTTTGTCCAAGGGATGAGTATGCAGCTGTCAAGACAGAGTTAACAGTCTGCAGGCAGATGCATCACTGTGGCAGAGATTGGAACCTGTTTGTCCAAAGCACCGACATGTTTCAAAGCAATATTATTTTTTTATTTTTTGCCCCAGCAGAGTAATTAATATTGCATATGTAACAACAAATCAAAAATTCAAGATGTACTTCTCTCACCGCCTTCCCCTTGCTCCCCCTAAGTCCTACAGAACCAGTCTTGAAGATTAAGAAATGACAGAATCACGGTTCTCATAGCAAATTCCAATTTGATCTGTAAGCTACCGGGTTCAAGGTAGTCTGCTGTTGGAGGAAAGATCAAAAACTTCAAACAACTTCTTCAAGTAGTTCCAGAATGCATATGCACTAAAGAGGCAAAGTATGATTGCGTAGCCAACCTTGATTGTGTCATCTGCCAACTTTTGAGTACTTTACTTTGTACCTTCAGTTTTAATTGTAGTAAAATTATATAATTTGGATGTGTTATTGCTTAGGAATATTTCAGGATAAGGTTAAAATTAATTATAATTTGTATATGTGATGTACATGCACAAGAAAAGAAAATGAGTTAACAGTTTTTGCTCAACTGGAGCAGAGGTGAGTTTTAGAGAAAAAAGACACTTCTGAAGTTTGAGGGTATTTCCTTTGAAGTATCTCAAAACCTTACAGCAAACAGGGAAGCAGTGAGAGATTTGTAATGGAACAGTCACAAGACTATCATGGAGAGCATTAAGTAACCTAAATACTAGGGAGGATACCAATTTCTCTATGATAGTCCTATGAAAGATGCCTCTGTTACCTGAAGAAAGAATGGATTGATATGTGTATCAAATATATGGAAAAATTACAGTACCCTCTAAAAGTCAGGGTGTCGGGGCTGCTGGGAGCTCTTGCAGGCAGACCATCTCAGGCCATTGTTCCATGATATGTGTATTCGAGATTTAACCTGCTGGATCAGCAGGCAAAGCAGGTTTAAGCCAATTTAGAAATCAGTGCAAAGCACAGCCAAATTAGCAAAAGCATGCAGTGGTGATTTTCTGCCAGCACGTGTCACTGGTATCCTAGACAGCTCCCTGCTTGCCTGCCTTGTACATATCAGGACACCAGCCCCGCTGCACAGCAGGAATATTTGGGGGCAGTTCTCTTAGTCAGGGCCAGCTTTCCATTTCCAAGGTCAACTGTTGACCCAGGAAACCGCTTCATGAAAAGAACCATGCCACTGACAGGCCAAAAAGCCCCGGGAATCTTGGCATTACATGTACCATGCACTATTTTTGCCTTTCCCTTGAGCTACAGAAATAGCAGCAACAGGACGTGTCCATGCCTGGCAGCACTGGGCAAATGATGTGGTTGTACTGAAGCTTGGCATCAACGTTCTGCTCACCGTGGACTGTGTAGGGAAGGCAGCAGGCAAGAGGCAGAAAATGGGAAGCATAGGCCAAGGAAAGAGTTACAGGACAGTAAACAGTCTGTTCTGAGAAAACTCTCCAAGGCAACAAAGAGAAACTTCAATCTTTTCCCAGGAGAACTGATGTGTACAGGTGCCTGATACCATGGTGTTTGGCCTTGGGCTTGGTTCTGGATATACCACAATGGTATCTGCTGTAATTACTGCTTGTAGACACAACAACCACCATCCTGATGCTCGTGTCAAAAAGAAAGAGATGCCACAGGGCTCTGGAGTCTGCCCTGAAGGAGAGGCAATGACTTTGGGTGAAAAGTAGATCAGGATGGAGGCACAAAAAAGCCTGTGACACAGTGACTGTATCATACCAATGTCTTAGCACATCTGGACTGACAGGATGAGTTTGTACCAGATAAGTACTAGATAAGTCTACCATAACTCTAGCTGAGTTTTCATTTCTTTACACTGCTTTCTTCCTGAATTTTGGACTGTGAATTGCTACCAGTGGAGAAATTGCAAAGTTTTGGTCTTGCATCCTTTTCCATACGAGGAATAAGTCAGAAGGCAGGGAGTACAGCTGGGCTGCGAAAGCTCAGACTGCTGAAGCCAGACCTTGCAGAAGTCACCTGATCAAGAAAATAATTTTTTTAAAGGATTTGTTCCCATAAGTGTGAAAACCTAGGGAAAAAAATAAAAAGGGAGAGAGAAAGAAGGTCTGCTGCAAATCAACTGCTCCCCCTGAAGAATAATCAAATCACCAATCCTGGCCACAGAATCAAAGATATATATGTAGACAACTAATATGGATATAATATAAATATATTAACACTGCTGAAAACAAGTGGATTCTATTTTGCTCTGGATTTACAATATAGATCAGCTTAAATCTCAACTTTCTGAAACCTACATGTCTGTAAATTCCAAAACTAGATGATAAATCAAACGAATGAAAACAAACATATCAAAAATGAAAATTGCGTGCAAAAAATTTAGAAGTGTTGAATGAGCACCAGTGTTTACACATTCTATTTCTGATCTAAATAATATTTAACCATAAAGCAGAGCAATACCAACTAGGACTAGAGAGAAGGTCATTCTGAGGACATGACAGATTTTATCCTTGTAAAATCTGGTGGTAGGGAGAGAACTTGAAATACTAGCCTGTTTTTCATGTTATGCCTTGTAGAAAGCTTGAGATGTTATAAAAGAGTTAGTGACCCAGCAAAGCTTTCAGGAAAGAGTTAAGGGCTATTTTTGTATGTCACATAGACAACAGGGGACTTAAAGAAAGGACTAATTTTTCTAGAAAGTTAAGAAAAGCAAAGGAGTCAAGAAAATCCCTTCCAAAATGGACAGGTGAATTTCTTTTTTGTTGCTCATGATCAGAGATGTTTGGATTGTGGAGAGTCATTTTTCCTCTTAAGTGTTCCCTTTTTTTTTTTAATCTAAAATTATTCATTTTCAAACAAATAAAACCTTAACTCAAAATATTATAATTGCATTTCTGATGCTGTAACAAAACAAAACACCTAAAATAGAAACAAAGCAACAATTCTGCAAAAAAATAGGATAAACAGTAGTAGTCCACTACTTGTAATAGTTGCAATAGGGATATGTTTATAAACAATGTATATGATATTCCTTGGGGTAGAGGTGATGCAGGTTTAGACTCCTTTACAAGTAGGTACTAGAACCAGAATCTTCTTCTTCACAGGAACTGCGGACTAGGAGGATGCAGAATGGTTTTACCTCTGTCTTTGCTGTCAAAACACATTGGACACACAAAATATATATTTTTTTGATAAGCTCAAGTGGGATCACACGCTGAAGTTCTAGCCCACGATGGCTGAATGTCTGCTAACACTGATTATGGCTGACCTAAGCAAGCTGAGCACTCTTACAGCTTGTACACTTTCCCAAATTTCATTCCTATATAAATCAGGTCATAGAGACAGAGATGGAAAGTAAGCGCTTGACGTTTTCCTGCAATGCTTGGAACATGGTTGTGATGGGCGTTTGGAGCAGAGAAAAGGTTATGGTTTCAGCCAGGGTCTCTGAGCCCATTCCTGCACCTGATCTCAGCCCTGAACACTGCAGACACCAGGGGCTGATTGCCCTATTTCAAGAGCAGACAGGGGGACGGGTCTCAGAGCACCAGCAGGCAGTGTTGCATAAAGCTGAACAGGGGAGAGGAGGACACTGGGGGAGTGAAGGAGGTCATGTCCCCCTTGGCTGTCCTGGTAAATCCACACCTGAGTTTCATTATGTTATTGCCTTACATCTGACATCTAATTATGTAAGCTCACAGAAGGCCCAGACTTTTGAACTGAAGAGCAGAGGTCAATTTTTGCTGTTAAATCAAGGTGACAGAGAAAACATATCTTCCATGGCTGATCCCTCATTCTGCCTTGATTTATTAGAAAAAAAGAACTGCATTTCTGAATGTTGGGAACAACTACCTTTGCATTTATTTTCTCTGTATTTAGTGTTGGGGATCTGTTAGATCTCTCTAACACTTCCCCTCTCTCCATCTCCCCATCCCTTCACCCTCCCAGAAAAAAGCTCAACCAACCAACCCAAAACCTCACCTTCTACACACATTTCTATTCAGGTATCTAATATATATATATATTTTTTATTTCAAAGAACATTTTAAGCTGTAGTTTCTGATATTGCCTTCTGTTGAACTCTGCCATTGCCCTTCCTTTATTAAGTTTTCATCTTCTATCCATATTCTCTTATGATTGCTTTTGGCTCACATCCCTCATTAAACATGGTCAAGAAATGCAAACAAGCTAAGAAAAAAATGCGTGATCCAAAATTCCTTTTCCAGATAATTTGTGTACTCGTTCCAGCTGTAATAGCATCACGTTTAAGTGATAAAGACGCTGTTAAACTTGCTGTAATCAACGTCAACTTTTCAGTCATTAAATCTCAAGTTAATTTTTGGAAATGATCTAGATTTTTTGGCCATTGCTGCAGCTTCTCTGGAAATTCTTCTTCAGGACTTTTATTTGGTCTTCTTACTCCTGTTCTGGTGTTCTCCCTGTCAAGTTGAGTTTCCATCCGGATAGAAGGAACATACAAAGTTACTCTCCTTTCTTTAAGAGGAGCCTATCTACACTTCTCTCTGTGCCTGCCCTTTTTCTAATTCCAAAGGTAGATGAGATGTTGGTAGTTATTACAGGACTGCCTTTCAAGAGACAATATCATTGATTGCCTATTGTCTTCCCATATTAGTGTATTATTGCAATTCAACGACACTACTGTTGCCTATGGAGAAAGGCTGAGCACATCGCTAATATCTCTGCATAGCTTAAGCTATTCCTTTTTAATGAAATACCTCCATTGGCTTCACTGGGACTTCCTGCTTCCAGAAGTGTTAATGAAGGTGAATAAAATGCTCAAAATACTTAACAGCTCATCTGTTTTACTAGATGTTGACTTTCCAGTGACTATTTATCAGTCCTTTCTTTAATTTCATTTGGGAGCCTGGACTAGTTTGTCTTCACTGTTTATAAGTATTGACAAAATTCACTTCTGCTGAAGGGAATTCATTGTTTAGGAAGGCCGTGACTCTCTTCTGGCTTCTATTTTGATTTCTATTTATATGCTTAACATTATTCAGCCATCCTATTTGCTGTGTCATTTGTATGCAGACGATATTCGGATATCCTCTCAGTCCCTGCAGAGCCTACAAAGAAGTTTGATGTTTTGTATAATTGCCTCTGTGATATTTAATCATGGGTAGCTTCAAATTTTGTTAAACTTAACACGGATAAAACTGAGTTGCTATTGATTAGTTCACTGGCACAGAGGTCTCAGGTGTCATCCGTGGTAGTTTCCATTTGTGGTAGTTCTTTTATCCTTCAGATAATGCTTGTGACCTTGGGGTCATTGTGGATTCGGTGCTTTCTTTTGAAGCCCACATCAATCATGTAATTAAAATGTCTTACTACTGTCTTTGGAATCTAGCTGGGCTGAGACCTATGCTCTTTCTAGCCCACTTGCTAAAACTTTAATCCATATTTTGTTTGTCTGACTTGACTACCGAAGCTCTTCCTTATGCCTGCCATTGTTTGCATTAGGAAGGCAATCTGGCTATTTAGGAATACGCAGTACAATACTCATGAATCTACAAAATTCATTGACTACCATTTCAAGCAGAGAATTTATTTTTAAAATATAGTTAGGCAATGGCTATCACTCAGCTTCTTCTTAGATGGGAGCTTTTAATGATATTTCATTTATCAGGATACTCTTTCTATACAAACTAGTATAATTTTTACATGAACTACCTCAATTTTTTTTGTTATTTTTCTGTCTGTTTCTGAGTGTAGGTAGTTTTCAAACATTTGAATTTCAAGATTACTGTCACTTTTTATTATTAAATGCCATGTACTGGGCAAGTTTCAGCAGCATGGGTTATGATTCCATTACAGTCTTGTTTTTACTTACTTGTCACTTTGAGAGCTAATGTTTTCCAGAACAGTGTCTACTAAAAGATGACTTGTTTCAGTTTCAGTAGAATTTATTTGAAAAATTCTTTTTCTCAGATATTTGTTTTTGCCAATACGGTGTCATAGGCCACATTCTGCTCTCAGTTATGTCTACAGACTTCAGTAGGATTGCACAGGATTAATGGAAGCCTTGATCACAAAAGAGAGCTGTAAGACCTTTAAACAATCCTGATAAAACAGTACAAATACATATGTAAACACTTATCTAAGTTTAAATTTGTTTTAACCTTATTTAGTTTAAGCTGATTCCCAGTAGTCTTAAGCCACACTGAAACGAAAATAAGAAGCGATGCAGCCTACAGACTTGGTATAAAAATCAAGCTATGTATTTGCATTTTTGAAAGTTTAATGCGTAAACATAGCTAAATAGAAGACTATTGCCATATACACCTAATTATGATTCATATCTCTCCTAAAAGGTGAGATACTTGAGATGAAGTATGCTCTGACATAATGTAAGGGCTGAGAAAGGCAATCCATAGAGAAGCAGGACAACTGTAATGTGTATTTTAAATGATTCCCTTTGAAATCTCTTGAAAAGAAGAGTAACATGGAACACCAAGTGGATTATCAGCCATATGCATGCTCGGGGTCAAAACATTCCACTAACTTCTTTTTTGCCCACCTCTGCTTCTATTACTTGACATTAAGAGATACTCCTGAGACTACAGGAGGTAGGAAGCATTCAAATTCAATATGACATTGGTAAAATCTTTTTTTTTGCCACTTAGGTTCTTTAAATGAGCATGAAAAGATTCTTTAGAATTGCTACATGCAGTCTCGGTGTTTATAGGGCAGTCAAATGAGTGAATTTCAGTGGGGAAACCTGCCACAGGAAAGATTCATTTACACAGAATTAAGAGCAGTAGTCTACAGTCTGCCTTGGCTGTGATGCTTTTTGTCTACATACCCACTTGTAATCCAACACTGTGTAGGGTGTACTTAGATGTGAAAATCAGACATATGGGATAAACTTAATGTTTTATTTATAGAGGAACATAAATATACAGCAGACTATGCCCTATGCACAGGGATGGTCTAATGGCATTCCAGAGCAGCTTGTTCCTAGTTGAAATGTGAACTTTCATCTCTGACAAAGAAGTACTGGAACACCACAGCTTTCTGTGGAGTTGGATGCTCTTTCTGAATCATTACAAAATTGTCTGGCAGTCACTGCAAGTGTTAATTGCTGCAATGAGAAGATATCTCAAACTACCTCTCTAATTACAGAAAGCACACTGGCCCAAGCAAGGCAAACGTCTGAAGCTTTGCCTAGTCCTTTAAAATGGATCCCAGCAGTGAAGAGATTAAATTTTCAGTACCTGAACTGAAGTCCGTGCTTTTCCTGAGAAAAAACCTTTCAGACAAGAACTTTCAAGGGAAGCAAATTCCAAAGACTATAGAGAAGTGCAGCTTTTGTATCAAAGATGCAAAACCTCATGATTTAATGCTTGCGTAAGCAACCAAAAGTTCTGAACTCACCCACAAATGCAGCTAATTGATTTTAATTGGCTACACATTTGCTCCAGGGCATATAACAAAAGAGAAAGAATTGTTCCAAAAGATTATTCTAAAGATATTATTCATTTCAGGAAGTATTGCAAAGTGACTTTCTTCCTATTCTGCCTGAGCTCAAAAAGTTTGCAGAAACTATTCAGAAAATGGGGAGTTGCAAACTTTTCCTCACCACATAAATGCAAGGGTCAAACGCAAAAATAAAGGGGATGTAACATGAAGAAGGATTTGTTCTGCATTATGATGTGCTGCTTTTTGGCAGCAGTGAAAGTTCAAAGAGAATTACTTTGTCTCTAATATGGACATGAGTAATAGATTGCAGAATGTACTGAGACTTATATAGGCAGATTTATGAGGCGTGCCAGAAAACAGTGGCCCACTGAGTTTATTTAAAGCCATAGAATCTGAGCAAGTCTTCAGCAAGGACTATAGAATTCATTGCCTTCCTTGCAGTAAAACTCTTAATCTTGCTAAGGTGAGTGTAGCAGCACTCCTACCCAGAAGAAATCTGAGCTAGACTCAAAGTCTCTATCAGCTACATGAAAGTTCTTCATAAGTGAGAAAGAAGCCATTAGTTTTTGAAGCAAAAGTCTCTCTACTGTAGATCTGCTTCACTTGGTTGGAAATACAGTGGAACAGAGCTCTACATATCTACAAACTTCATTACAATAGATTTTTAAGATGGCTTGCTCACTTTCATCAATTTTAGATACTTGACTTTTAGTCTGTTAGCACTGTGATGTTTTTATCCTCTAGTTAGTAAAAAAAGTCTCTGTGACTCCCGAAAAACATGCCCTAGGGTACTGTGAGAAAACTTCAGCCTTCCTGAGGAAAAATGCAATGTTCACCTTCTGTATAATGATGAGAGGTGGAACTGGTAGTGGAGTTACCATGCAGTAAAATATTCAGAACTCATAATGTTTCATGGGGCCAATGCCCCTGGAAAGAAAAATAAACTCTTTTCTCTGGCAGGGCAATAAATATTTATATGCCATTTTGCCCAAAGACCTCCATCAGAAGAGCGTGGAAGGTAGCTGAACTTGCAGAAAAGAAAAAAGCACAGTCCTTTTTCATTTACAACCTGAAGATACGGACAGACAGAGGAAGAGCTGGTTTATTGCACATTCAAGGAAATCAGCATACTGGAGAATCTGCAGAGATTTGGATAACTAGTAGCATTACAGGAGGGCTGCTTTTCCCTTCCTTTGTCTTCGCACTGTTTAGGAGCAAATCGTAGATGATCTTTGAATCGATGCAGCTGACAGATTAGCAAATTTTACTTTTTGATGGAGGGAAAATTGATTGTAATTGTAGTCTCTTCCTGCAGAATCTGGGTTATCTGAGTAACCACTTAACCCTTATGGACAGAAGCGAAGGAATCAAATCCCTCTTGAGAACAGAACATTAACCTTCCCAACTTTCACAAATGCCCATTCACACAGTCTCTTTTCAGAAGAGCATAATTGGTGGAGAAAAAGAAGAGAATCGAAGATTACAGGCAAATCATTCTCACCCACACAGACTGTGTTAAAGGTATTTTACAGAAGTACAAGCATCATATACTTAAATGTAACACCCACAGCACCTATTCATAAGACACCACATGAAAGAAATAAGTTTCAACTTGATTTTTTACTTTGGGGAGTTTAAGCTATCTCCCTAAGACATCAAAGCAGTGAAACTACAGTCTTAAGTCAGACAAGTGAGGTTTGGAGGTTCACAGAGCATCACAAACAGCACATCTCCCATTTGCAGGCATGAGAAGTTTTTTGCACATCTAATGACTCCCAAATGCTCCTCAGATAATGAGATTGAGAGGCAAAGTATTTGTCTAAGAATTATTCACAATTTACAGATAGAGAAACTGAGGCATCTTTATCATGGGCAGAGTTTCAAAAATTGGTCTCTGATTTTGCAGACACTGCAATTTGTTTCCCAACCTAAGCCAGACAAAATACAAAGATGTCTAGAAATTTCCAAACAAAATTGGGTTTGGTTTCCTTTTCCATTAAGCGTAACAAATTGTCAATAGCAGAACGTTTTGCAGAAATACATGAATTTAGATGAACCTCTGCTAAAAAACAAACAAATAAACAAACCAAAAACCGGAGGCCAATGGAAACTGCTTTGTTTCCTGCCTGTGTGCTTCTCAGGAACGCAGATTCCTGGGGTCATGGTAGCCAGGGCTGTGCCTCTGTATGGGCTTCCACAGACTTAGCAACTCACTAACTTTTAAGGTTGGGATCAAAGAAAACCAAGCTGTAGCAGAAATTTTTCAGTATCTCAATTCTTCAGTTGTCCAGAAGGCTGGAGAAATCTAGATAGCATTTAGAAGCATGACAGGACTCAGCTTAAACTTGAAAGGCTCTTGGTCTTCTAGGAGTAGCTCAGGAAGAGGCAAGGAAAACAATTCTTAGGAAGACCTAAGAGGAGTGACTGAGGGAACAGAGGTTGTTTAATCTGGAGAAAAGGAGACTGAGAGGAGATCTCATTGCTCTGTACAACCACCTAAAAGGAGATTGCAGCTAGTAGGGTGTTGGTTTCTTTTCTCAGGTGACATCTGATAGAATGTGAAGAAATGGTCTCAAGCTTCACCAGGGAGGTTTAGATTGGATATTAGGAAGAATTTCTTTATGGGGAGGACGGTCAAGCACTGGAACAGGCTGCCTGGGAAAGTGGTGCAGACCCTGTCCCTGGAGGTATTTAAGAAACATGTGGACGTGGCACATGTGGTCAAGGTTTAGTGATAGGACTTGGTAGATCAGGTTGATGGTTACACTTGATATTGAAGATCTTTTTCTACATAGGTGATTCTCTGTATCTATGATTCTATGAAATTAGCTAATTATATAGTAATATCTATTGATGTAGAACTATGTCAATCTATAGATACAGTAACATCTACAGAAACACCTAGTTTGTTTTTTCTTAATTATTAGTGAGAAATGGAAATACATTTTCTACAGGATAGTTCAATATATGAAGACTTTTTTTCCAATGATGAACAAAATATATGAAATGTCAAAATTGCTTTGCAGAAGAGCAGTGCTCCATTTCAGCCTGCTCTTCCATGTTGTTGCTCTGCCTTTATGGCAATCTTGGCTCCCCTGCTCTCTTTTCCTATGCAAGAACTGACTTTTTAAAATACTTGACACTGAAAATGCTGGACACTGCAAAAACCAGGCAAAGTCACTAGCAGTTCCTTTCACCTCGCAGAGGTGTACATGGCACCAGTGTGTAAGGCAGGGCTGAGAGGCCAGAGAGAACCCAGGACTACAGTGGGAATTCAAGTGCTGAGACTCAGGAAAGAGAAGGTAAAAACAGGGAGGTCCAGTTCAATTCCCAAGTAGTTATCAGCCTTCCCTATTTGTAGAGGGACCCCAGCCCCAGGGGTCCAGCACCTGGCAGGACCATTGGAGGAGGGGCTGGCCATCACCTTGGGTGGCCTAGGGTTGCTTGAGGCACTTCAAAAGAGAAGCCATCTCTGGTATCCGGGGCTTTATTATATGTGTGCGAATATTTATCTCTCTGAGCAAAACATTATCCACATTTCTTTCTGGCAAGATGTTATCCTTTTCTGAGGTGTAAGAGAGAGGCTTTCAGCTGGGAGGGATTAATGATAAGCAAGTGCAATTCAAAGGAGAATTGTAAATTGAAGTCTACTCCAAAACATTTCTTAAAGCCCTGAGTCATTAGAAGCTGAATCACATTATTTCTGTCAGCAAGATCTCTTCATTAACATCATCCCCTATTTACTGTACATTACCTCATGGTCCTGGTCAAACTGTGCATCTTTTACACAAACATGAAGAATCCTACTCATCAGGATGAGTTTGACATGATGCGAGCTTTATTTTCTGATGCTAGTTAGAAAATAACAATCGCAATTCAAGAATTTACTTAGGCTCACTCTGCACACAAAAGAAGCTTTTCCTAACAAGCAGGTCAAATAATAAGCCTTGTTTTCTGTTTTTCACATTCCACTTATTTGCTGAAGCTCATGGCCGTCTGTTACAAGGGCAATTCTAAAAGTCAAAAGGTTACAGAATAAAGCATCACCCTTAAAAATTCATCATTTATCTGTCGAACAGTGACCTCATGGTGACTCCCTCCCAGCTACAAAGCCATTGATTGCATGGCTCTTCATTCTCCTTCTGTAAATCCTATAAACAAGCCCCTCTGAAATGTCAGAAGAAAATTTAACATGCAACTTTTATCACATATTAAAATAACGATGAAATATTAGATTAGATATTAGAATAATTACCACAGTTGTAGTTCTTTGCAACAGTTCATCACATAAGATTAAGGGATAAATTATCAGAAAAATACATTATTTTATTGATTTTAGATTTAAGATTTGCCTATGAAAGTGTTTACTCTCTAAGTGTGTATGACTTTAGGTGTACTATAATATGGCAGACATTACTTGAAGGAGATAAGCTCCTCCAATCCAGATATGTCTGGGAGTTTTGGTTCCTTTAGGCAGCAAGCTGTTGATTCTGGAAAGGCAAAGGATTAGAAAGTTTAAGCAAGCTGGAAGATAAGGATCAAAATTAAATGGAAAGTTACTTCGGTTCATTTGTTTCACTGATTAGAGAAACCATATTATTAAAATAAAGACTCAATTGTTTTGTGCTGCTTATGACACAGCTGCTCAAAGGACAGAATTAACCATAAAAAAATTAGGAATTCAAACTGTCCTCTTTGCTGAAAGAAAACACTCTAACTTGCAATCAAACATCAGTATTTACATTGAATAATGACAAGCTTCAGACTTTGCTGTCAAGACGTACCTCGTCAGTAACATACCTTAGGGACCTGTAGGTCAAGCCAGGCTCTTTTCTTTTTAGACATCACCTTCTGTGGCACAAGTTCTTTAAACAAAACAGACCCCTACATTACAGAAAGGCAGCCTTGCTGCTATTACTGCATCCCCTCTTTCCTCTGCAAACTCTTGTTCCTTCTGGGGATGATGAATTAGAGAGAGGGTTTGGGGCTAAATTTCAAACCTGATACAAGTTCATAGGGTATTTATTAACAGAAACACAGTTCATAGCACCACTGAGACAAACCCTATGCCCCAAGCTGGTTTACAACCACATAGCAGATATACCTTTCCTCTAGCCAGCCTCTTAACCAAGAAAATTATTACTGCAATTTTGCTTTTTCCTGATTACAGGTGAGATGCTCCTGAGGCACTTGGGAGATAAAACTGTTAAGAGTAGTCTTGCCGATCTACAGTTTGGGATTACAGTGTTGGAGCTACTCTATCAATTCAGACAGCAGTTGGCCTCTGGCAATATTTTTTTCTTCAGAATAATTAACATTTCCCCTGAGCCCCCTGGTTACAGTCACAACCATAAAATCTGTGCTTGTCAGCAGAAGTTGCATCAGAAGCTGCACACCTAGCCAGCTGCAAGACAGTGGGATTTCCTACCTCTGCACAAACTTTCCTGGTGTGTCTGAGGGGTGGAAGCCTTAAGTGCTGAACATGAGAATGGTCAGATCTCAAACAACTAGGCTGAAAGCCTGTCACACCTTTCCATTCACCTACAGATTTGTCCCTTTAAGGCTAATTATACTTTTATGAGAAGGAAAGCTGAATTCCCTGTCATCTATACAGGATCGTATTTTAATTTTCAGAAGTCAATAAGAGCCTTCTGTTAACTACACCCGGTCAGGATTTCATAGGTTACTTCAGATAAGTCTTCACTTCTGTTTCTCCATTTCATTGGAGATAAACATCTCAGCTTCTGAGGCTGACAGAAAATTTCTCTTTGGAAATTCCCTTGCTTCCTAAGGGTCTCCTTGGACTACGGTCTCATTATTCCTTGGAATTATCCTATCCCTATGTTACTGAAGAATACTCTTTAATTAACAATGTATGAGGTCAAGATGCAAGTGTATAAGCTATGGTGCAATGTTCTGAGTGTCTTTTAACAGTAGCTTGATAATATTAACTACTTCAAATAGGAATCCTCATGGATGTGAAGAAAACTTGCTGGGACCGGGGCATGCAAATGACAAAACTCTGCATCTTACAAATGGATTACTTGTCAAATTGCTACAGAATTGTTCACTCAGCCCAACATTAACTATGCACTGTTTCTCATCAAATGCTAAATCCTCAGGAAAAAGGAAAACGGAGATCTTTCACCATTTGAATTTTAAACCATTGCTGATGGAATTTGATGAAAACCTTGAAGGCATAAATTATTTCTGGTAAAGGAAGGAACAATCTTGGACATAATGATTACATACACTGTCTCAATAGTATGATGACGTTCACTATGCCCCCAGCATTATACAACTGCCAATGCTTTGTTCTTTAGATCAAGGTAATATCCTTCCTTTCCTATTACCTTCCTGGGACTTCTGGATGCATTGCTCTGACTCTTGAAACAAAAAGAGTAACTGAAATTAGAAAACTGCATAGGAGAACTTACGGTGTGAAATCTGAGTACACAGAAATCATAGCTAGCCTACAGAAATATACACCAGTTCTTAGAAAATCTCTTGGAGGTCCTTGATGAGTAACAGCTAGAGGGTTTGGTAGAGAAGGAGTCATGAGACAAAGCCCATCTCTTAGCATATTAATTACACGTATATGCTGTTTGGCTGCATTTGAAAAACAGAACACTGAGGGCAACATAAACCCTATATTCATGGATAGGTCAATATCAAAGATCATGTCTAGATCAAAACCTGGAAAATGCAAAATGTTCAGATTAGTATGCAAAATAAAACATCAATGTGGAGAGTGGATTTATATGATTATACTATGAATAATTCATTAGCGCAAGAAATACAATTAGCTTTTAAAAGTGATCTAACTACTATACTCAGGTTTAGAAAATCTAACTTATAGTAACATCAGGAGGTAAAAGTCTGTAATGCAAAAGATATTAAAACAAATTCCTCTAGGATTCCAGCTGCCTTATTACTAAGGGGAAGAGGGCAGTGGATTAGATGGGTTACATCATGCCCAGAGAGGTTAACTTGCCTGTAGTCAATACCCTTGCATTTGCAGGTGTGCCCTCAATTGACCTTATTAATATGTGGAACCTTGCTGGAAACCTTATTTCAAAAACATTAGGCTCTGGTTGTTTGAAGTAGCTCTGACTATGGTGAAATGTTACTTAAACTTGTATAGGGTTTATTTGGTGGGAGGATGCAGAAAAGCTGGAGCATTTTTCATGAGAGAGGCTTTTCTGCACTTCCAGTAGATAGAAATAAGAAGGCTGAATCAGACAGAAGATAATCAATGTTATAGCTGGCATACTAAATCAATACATTACTGGCAACTGCAGCTAGTTTTAGCTGAACCTCTGCTTTCCAGAGCAATCACTCCAAGTCCTGACTTAGTCATTTTGAAGATGAAATTGCATCGAGCTCTTAATCTGTACTGTCCAGGTTTGATGTTAGCCAGCCTGACGCAGACAGCAGTTTCCCACCAGGCTCACTTCTGTTGACCGATCTTTCTTAAGAACTGTGCAGAGCAAGTGCAAACAGAGAAGAGCTTGCCACGGAGAAGCTTTCTGGTTGGTGTTTTGCTTCGTCCCTGTGTCCTTTTTCTGCAGCTGGTTCATGTGGGGGAATATCAACAACACTTACCCACCCTTCAGTATTTTGAAAGTACTGTGTACTTGTAGTAGTTGTTCTTTCAGGGACGAAGAGTGCCACCACTAAGTGACATTTTGAACAAGAAGCCAAAAGCTGATACAACAATTCAAAAGCATACAAATTAAAGTCGATTGTAAAATGGATTTTCCATTCCATTAAAAATGTCAGGATTGAAAAATTTTGACATATAAAAGATCATATTAAATATTCATATTAAATTAAGTGGGAACAAAAGCAAAATATATTGCAAACATTGTGCAAAATTAAATTCTGAAAATAATTAGTTTGCCCAAAATGTTTAAATCCAAATATTTTGTTTGCGTTTGAATCCTTCCTTTTATTTTCTATCTCAAAATTAAGAATAGGAGTGGATTTTGAAATAAACCAAAGCTTTTCATGCTGAAAATGTCAAAAACAAAGCATAGCTATGCTATGGTGTTTCATTTCAACTGCTGTTGTTACTATTACATTATTTTTATTTATTTAAAAAACATCATTTATTTTTTATCACTTATTCAAATCATTTGTCAAAATGAAATTTGCCAAGGTAAAATAGCTTTAATGACAACTTTCCACCTTCTCTAACATTACTGTAAATTAACTACTACAGTTCCACTGGTTGGATTAGGGGTAGCTACAGCTATCTATGGCTATTACGATCCTCTCTTTAAGAATACTCTTGCTATAAAGGGATTGCCTAAACCCTGGTACGCTCACTCAACAGAGGTCTCTTCACTGATAACCATGGACTCCTGTGTTCAGCCTTCAATCAGTCTGGATGCTCCTACACACCTAGATAAAGGATAGCCAGGGAACAATGCCTGGCACAAAAGGCTGCATGGCACGGACTGGCCCACCTCTGAACATCCAAGGGCTATTTGCCCACCAGAGCAGACTGTCTGTTCCTCTGCTATGTGGTGCTTGGCCCTCCATCTCCTGCCCCGAGTGGTGCCTCTCATGTCTATTACTCTCTGGGGATGAGGACACCAGTTCAAAGCACATTGGAAGGTACTGCAGACTACCAGAGTGCTGCCTCTAGCTTAGAGCTGGGAGGATGCTTCACGTGCCACAGGGTCTAGCAGAAGGTCATACGGGAGCACATGAAGGTGAGAAAGAGGACTGTGCAGGATGGAAGAAGTCAAACACAGTGCAGTTTGGTCTTTGCGGTCTGTTAGCAGAGATCACCTACATGGGCTGCTCTTCCTTTTGGGCAGAGCTTGTTGGAGAGGTCCCAGACAGAGGCAGGTGTGGACCCACAGTTAAACAGTGTCACCTGTCCTGAGGGCAGTGCTTAGCTTCTCCCTGGCCCTCTTACTCTGAAGTACAAATCCTGTAATCTGGGCAAGACACAGATTTTAGGAAATGTGACAATTTAGTTAGTGGGGAGAAGCCTGTATATTTCTTCCTTTTCTCATGGGGTTGGGTACAGCTTTATCACTGTACGCATATCACACTGTGCCTTTATTTCCCAAATGTGTTTCATCTCTACCAGAAAACTCTGTCAACAGAAAGGCAGCCAGCACAGTGTTAACGGCAATGTTTGTTTGGCAGACAATGCTCACTGTGATTTTGTTCTTGCTGAGCTGTGGGAAGGTGTCTCCATGTTTGCTGCACTTCTTCTGTCCCATACTGGGGTTTTGTGGTGTACAGTGTCATGAACAGCTCCATCTGTACACTCAGAAAACAGTGGCACTTCTAAGACATATCTGCAATAGTTCCATCTTAGTTCCACCACCCCAGCAGCTATTCTTTTTCACGCCATTTTCAGACTCTGATACAACATAGCTGTGGCACTAGCCAGCAACAGCTTGCCTATCCTATTTAAAGAGTGCTACCTACCATATGTATCTGATTAAAAAACTAACTCTGCTAGCAGAGTGCCTTTTCTAACTCTCCACCCACTGCAACATGTGTGACCCATAACTCTACAGCACAGCTGCGACATTGCCTTCTGCAGGCACATCCTCACAAACCATTTGCAGAACAACAAGTTGCAGGTGCCTGTAAACTCATCAGAAGTGGGTTTTGTTTTAAGATGAGTAAGACATTACTCATAACAAGTTTTTACCAAAGCTGCTGACAGAGCAGGTTCGGAAGCGTAGCTGAAGACGTGGAAGGGAGTTACCCTTAAATGCTTCATTGTAACTTCAAGACTGGAAAAAGGAAGCAAAACGCTCTGACCCAGATTTTGAACCTGAAGTACCAAATACGTACAGACAGGTTGGTAATGAAGAGAAGGCATAGTGAGGGGAATTAAGGTGTCTTGATCATAAGTCACAATTACTCACACAAGAAAGAGATCTCTGATACCTGAAGCTCCTCTGTCTAGTAAAAAATAAAATCATCAAGACATGCATTCATTAGAAGCTGAAGCTCAGTAAATATGGGTGAGAAAAAGGAGGTATTTCATTGTATTTATTTTATTTTATTTTAATTGTAACATGCTTAATCACTAGCAGAGTTTACATAGAGACATTGTGGATGTTTGGTGGGTCTGTCTTGATGGTGACTCACATCACGATCCCATGCTCTCGACACAATTTCCAAGATCTAGGCTTCTGCCTTCAGTGCACTCTAGCATGTAAACAGTAACTCAACACTTATCCGGTAACTCTGATGCACATGTATGAATTCTAATCAACCACTGACACACTTATACGAAGTAAATGAACAGAGTTGACAAATGGGATTTTTGCCTGGAAAGGATTCTAGATTCGCATTAATATTCAATTCCTCTCTAGGACTCTTGACATCAATGGTTTCAGCACCTGTATGACTGTCTTGAGTCTACATGAGCCTATTTTGTATAGCTGAGGTGGGAGTCCATTGTGTTCAGCGTATAATGAAGAAACAGCTGCTGTTTCTGAGGGATCACAATCTAAGGGAGAGAGAACAAATAGCTGGTGGATGAGGGTAAGTATGAACTGTGCTCAGTAAGGTAAGAGGCACTGTTGGTATAGCAGTTGACTAGCTGTTGGAGCCACATAATTGGGGTTTGTTCCAAAGATATTGCAGATTTCTGTATCTAACTGAATCCTCGCTATTGGGATCACATTTTTAAAAGTTGTTCCGGTTTTGTCACCTAACGCGTGTTCCCCTCTTTTCCCTCTGCCTCCCTGAATCACTTCCTGACCAAGCTCCCCTCAGGTAAAGGTCTTTGTGCCTTTGATTATTTTATGGCATTTGCTGCAGCCCGGTTTTCATCAGAGGTCTTTCCCAGCAGACTAACAGCCCCATGAATGAAATCAGCAGGGAGGCTCTTCATTATCGCAATTCTGGCAGTGAAGTCTCTGTACTTTTATCACTGTACTGGTATCAATTATTTGGAGCCACATTAAATAAATGATGTCAGTAACATGAAAATGTTATGTCCAATCCATACAAAGGCTCACAAACTCTCTTTTTAAAAATCTTCCCTTTCATGCCTGCTGCTTTCCTTATGAATTTTTTGTAAGCTCTGACCTTAGACATTTCTCAATCATTGCAAGCATGCTTAGCTCAAGATTGAATACACATCCATTTCATATAGGTTGAGGGGGGCAAAAATCATGAGAAAAGCAGATGGCATTAGGAAAAAATGACTTTTCAAAGAAAGTTCAATGACCTCCATACAGATACGACATGTTAAAGTCACTGACTTCTTTTTAACTCAACATCTGCCTATATATACTTAGTATTATATAACGTACTTGTAAGGGCAAAGCCTTTTCAGCATTAGATCTACAATATTTATTGTAGAGTTCTGACTCACCTTTTTTGGGCATGGCCTGGATTCACTGTGACACCAATAACGACAACAAAATGGGGTTGAATAGGCCAGTGCTCTTTGGATGCTTGATGGGTCACAGCAGCAGACTGATTGCTGTTTTCTGCAACTTAAAGGCAATCTTATTTATTTATTGATTATGCTGAATCAGAATATCAGAATTAGGCTTGGCAAAAGCCTGTTCTCAAAAAAAAAAAAAAAAAGAAAAAAGGAATTAAGAGCTATCTGGGAATTTGGAAAGTATTTTTCTACTGCACATCAAAGCAAAATTAAAGTATTTTGATCTAAAGTAACAAAAATATGTAAATCTCACTGATGCATAGGCATAACTTCATATGATGCATGACTTCAGACATCCTAAATGCAGTTCATTTTACTCATAATTTAATTGACCTGTTTGAACAGAGAAGAAAACGCATAGAACTGCAATGGGAAAGAAGATTTCTTGTACATTGTTTTGCACATACTCAAAAAATCCCTAGAACCTTTGAGCTTGCTGAGGTAGAACTACAGATAGGTGGAAGCAGTAATGAGAAAATGCTTTGTGGGAATGTTTGCAAACTGAAACTCCAATTCAGCCACACTCAAACATGTTTCAACCACTGTTCCACTAACATTAATCAGAGTGGCCTTTGTTTAAATGAATGTTGGAGAAAGGGTAGTCTAAACTCAAATATTCTTGCAAACACACTTAATTCAAACCTGCCTGAGAAATGTTTTCTTTGCATATAACTCATACAGCTGAAAGAATGGCATGGTTTTTAGGTGGCCAATTACACACCCAAAATAAGGAAGAGTAGATAAAGAACATAATTAAAATAAATACAGCCTGTAAATAAACCCAGTCAGAATAATGTCTGATGAAATAATTACGCAGCCTTTGCCCCATGTTACAACCATTTGCATAGATGCTTAGTTCTTACGCACTCAATTTCTGAAATCCACAGGTAAAAATCCTGCCCTGTTATGGACAGAGACAGAAACACTGACTTCAGGATTCTGGAGAGAGAGCATCAATTTAGATCTATGACTTCACAAGGACTATAAGTGTTGGGCAGATCTGAGCACACATTTGCATCTTTGCAAAGCTAAAGCCTACCTTATAAGAAAAACAACAAAATACCCCATTTTTGGAAAGCTGTCAGAAAAAAAAAATGTGTTGGGTTGTGGGGATGAAATTCAAGTTAGAAATCTGTAGCCAATGATTGCGGGAAAAAAAAAAAACGGAAAATAAGCTTTTTCTTAAAAGGGACTCTAAGATTTGGGTCTTTTTTTTTAAACTGGTTTTGTAAAGGTAAAAGAACAGGAACACAAGTATCATCTCTGAAGAAAAAAAGCTTTTCACTGCCAGGTCAGCAACAGGAAGGATTTGGAAGTTTGTATCACTTGAGAGTTTCCAAACAGACCATACAAGATGTCAATGATCTTTGTTCAGGACACAGAACTGAAGCACAGAGAGCTTCCTTGTCTCAGTTTTATGTCGTATGATAACCAACTGGAAAAGTTTAAAATGAGAGGCAACAATTCCATACTCTAGGTTACCATTCTGACATCTCTTGATTGCACTTCTGTTTTCTCTAATATAAATATACAGTCCATTCACATATTCTGAACGGGCATTTTGTAATGAGGTAAACCATTTTTGATAGTATCCATGCTGCAAATATGTCCAACTGCAATGGGGGCACCAGTGCAAACCTTTTGTTGTTGTTGTTGCGTTGTTGACAGTCTCTTTGCATGTGTTGCCCAGTGAGGTGTGTGCAGGAGATGCAGCAGCCCTTCACCTAACGTGCATTCTAGGCACCACCATGTTAGTTCATGAAATAAGACTGTCAGGTTTATACCACAATGACAAGAGAAAATGACATTTTGCTGCTGTTCAGGAAGGAAGCAAAAGGCAGATGAGCCAAGTACGCAGTTCACTCATCAGAAACTGAAGGTATCTCTCAGTTTGGATGTATTTCCACATGTTCCTAGGCTGTTCATTATCTTTTTGCTGTGTGATTGCCCTGCAAGTGCTTGTCCTTGGTGCAGGGGCAACACTGAAATCAACCTGTCTGAATTCCATGAATTAAAACAATCAGATAAATGCAGTACTATGCATTAAACAAGAGAAAACACATCTACTGCCAGCACAGGTGAAAAGAATTTCCGAAAGACCTCAGTGCAAGGCAGGCTGCCTCCTCCATTTGTATCTGATTGCTATCACACTGCACAGATGCAATGATTGAGAACGGAACTTGAATTTGGTGCTAGAAGTCCACTGTAACATCAATCACTTGAAATAAAAATGTCATGGTTATGATTCTTTGGAAAATGCTGCATTTAACTTCCAAACTGTTGCTTTTAGAAAAGGCTAATTCAGGGCTGGGTACATGAATGTCAATGTCCTATAAAAGTGCCAGCTAAAAAAAAAATTGTCAGCAAAGACATTTTTTAAGCCTGTGTCAGCACAAAAGGGTGCCTCAGTTGTTTCATCTCACAACAGCTGCATGCTTTCATTGACATTTGTTGCCCTTTCTTTGTGCACTCATCCTAACCTCATAGGTTATTTCCTGGCCTCCCATCCATGACCTATGACCGATGATGACCTTTAGCTAGAGAATGTGACATTTTGTTCTCCTCTGGCTGACATGTGATGCCCTCATTATTCAAAGGTATGTGAAAATAATGACCTGTACTGACCTCTCAGTTTCCTTTAATTTATTGGTCTACACTAGGTGCTTGTTCAGCAGATTGCTGTGACTAGGTGCTGGGGTGTACAATTTCTTTTGAAGAAGGAAGCTCATGAATTGCACCAATATTTTAGCTTTCTGTGTTTGTTGCTCCATTTGAGGAGATGAAGTGGTGCATTTGTGAGAACAGAGTTCAGGGTTGAGTTCAGTTTGGGCAATGGCGCATCTCTGTAAGGCTGGCAGATATGACCAAAAGACCTGTGCTCTTCTGGAGTGCCAGCTGAGTCCCAGACAGGATGCTTACCTGAGGGAATCTCAAATTCCAAATGCCAGTGCATGACCTGCCGATTCAAATCCTCAGTTCTCAGTCATCTGAAAGAATGGATGGCTAAGTAACTCAAGGAATTCAGAACAGGAAAGACCGTAGCTTTTCTACCACCAAGATTTCTAGACCTAGGGTGACCACAATGGAAACACAGTCACAAGAAATACCATACTTCCTGAAACACATTAACAGAGCTTTCTTGAGTAAGTAACTTCTTCAGTGCTCTTCAGAAATACAAGCCTGAACACATTATATTTTTTCAAAGAGTAGATACTATCTCCTGTGGGGTGAGACATGCCCTCATTGACTATAGTAAATATTTCAAATGCTGAAAGTCTAAAGGAGGAACAAACCACTTACGTGTGGGAGATTGTGATACCAATTAAGAATGTATTCAAGACTTAGCCAGCATGAATATTTAAACCTTCTTTCCTTGAGGAAAGGATGGTTACTACTGGTCAGGGATGAGGACGTGTATGGAGCAGCATAAAGAACAGATGGCTGCTAGAGACCATTTCTGACTATAAATAGTCCCTATTAAGAATATAGAAATAATCAATAAGGAACTAAGTTCTACTTCTTGTTGCATGGGAGCAGAGCAGCAGCAGAAAATGTTAACACGTCAGTGTGTTTTTCTGTCTGGGAAAAAGATAGCAGCCCGTTTCCCACTGAAAGGTGGGAAGCTGCCCTGAATCTGAAGGTTAAGACAGAAGATTGTCAACAGCTCTTTAAAAGAGATTTTAGATATTTGGTATGCAGACCAGGAAATGAATGGAAAATCAGGATCAAGATTTTGACCTTGTCTCAGCACTCTGTGCAGACAAATGAAGAAGCTAGGGGCAAAGTCTTTTTGCCCTTATTGGAAAAGAGAGAGCATTCCCCGCTACCTGGAGTTTGCAAAGAACTTCATGTGGAAATATGTCTACTAACGGTGTAAAAGGTACCAATAACTCATGTCCAGACATAGGCTTCAGACTTGAAGGTTTGACTTGAGCACAGCGGGCTTCAGGTCAGACATTCATCCTGAATTATAATCCAATTGAACAGTCCATTAAAAATTCAGGCTGACACGTACGAAGTTGCCATGGGATGGAAAAGGGTCTCTAGGTTTAGATTAGAGATATAAACCACAGCCTATTTCAATTTTGAATAGAAAAGTTAGTATATTCTGATAAAGGGACATCTTCCGCTCATCTTTGTAGAAAGTGCTACCTCTACATACTTCTATATAAGCACCCTAACTACGAGTATGACTTACACAACAGCTGTAAGCATGTGTTTTCATCTAAAGGAAGCACAGCTAAAAATTTTTGAGAGTCTACGTCAAAATTGGTACCCTCTGTCTACCAATATCATCTTTGTTTTACTTGGACTCAGCTTTGCTGCGTTAATTCCCAAAGCGGGTCTGAGCAGAAGGACGTAACCCAAGAATGGCTCATGTAAAAGGGCATCTATGATATATTACATCTATTCGGCTGGTCATGTCAGAAATGCCCCTGGTATTACATTTCTGAGGGCTAGCTACAGATGGATTAATTGAAGGAAAAATAAGAGCATGTAAGTGGGTCCTAGGACTGCCAGGCAGTCCTCCTGCCCCGACCTGACAATGCTTCAAACCCTGATGCTGAGCAGGGCTGTTACATGAATCCTGCCGCTCCACTCTGGCTGACAGCAAGTTTTGTATAACTCACACATGGAATGCTTTTAAAAGGATTCATCTAAGGAGAGGACCCACTTTTATTTGTGACCCAAGCCCAGATCAGATGTCAGGTTGCTTATGACCAATCATATAAATGAATTAACCTACCATGGCAACATAACTCCAGGAGGTTTCTTAGAAACCTTACAGAAATATTTTTATCAAGTGCCTGAATGATTGTGACGCATCAAATCATGAGTTGTTTTTGACTATCTGGGCTAAGCAAGCTAACTTGTCTGCACAGCAAGAACGTGAGGTAGAGCAAAGGTAAATTTTTAAACTGAGAACATGTTTAGATTTCATTGTCTTTGTTTTTCTCCACAAGCACTGTCTCCGAAATATTCTATTTTTCTTGCCCTCTGTCTCATTTGCTTCTCATTGTTCAGGAGCTCATATGGTTTCACTCCCCCCCAGATCTATAAATCATATGATTAACTTTCAGTCCAAGACTGTTTTATATGAGCAGAAGAAATCTAATTGGAATACAATCACCCTCCTACTGCTTTTCACAGCTTTCTTTGCATCTCAATGTGATCTGAATTTCAGATATCTCTTTCTGTGAGATATTTATTTTCCCCCATCATGCGTTGAACCCAATTGTGCTGCTATCTTTTTCTGCCCTTTTAAGCTCTGGCTGTAAATTAACCATTATCCAGCTGAAATAAGTTCCTTTAGAGTTCATAAAGAGTATTTCAACTTCCAGACTAGACGTACAGGCAAAAACTACCTAATACTCTGAATATGAAGAGTTAATACTAGTTGCATTTTCCTCTCTCTCAACAAAGGTCCTTAGGGGAGAAGCTCCCTTGTAAGATGGAGTACTGGATGGATGGAAGAAGAAGCAGAACTCCATTTGCAGGTGTTGGATGAACTCCAGGCTGGGGAATCTTTGCATTATGCTTATGGATACTTGTTTTGACTTCAGCTGATGTAGGTTTAGCACAACTGAAAAATCCTGCTGATCATGGGCCAATTACAGTCCTGCAATCTACAGGTTTATAATACTCCTTTTAAAAAAGAGAAAGTCAAAAAACTTTTGTTACTCCCTCAGTGCTTCAGAAAACTGGCAGTCCAAGAGTTCTGAATACTAAGATGATCCCTTCAACCATACAACCCACAAACAGCAGCAAACTTTTCTTTTATTTCTCCCCTCCTACTCCCTAAGGCCTTCTGCAGAGCAAATAGAGCAGTCTATGGGATGTGACTCATGAAATACTTGCCTATTTTCTCAGACACTGTTGGTGAGGGGATTTGCGTATGCATGTGCCACAGATACAAGCCTATCTGAGAAAAAATAAACTTGAAATCTAATCACTTTTACATAGGCAGATATCAAACGGAAACGATTATTACCGTATGATTATGGACAAGCACTGAACACAAAGTATGATTCCATGAAAACTGCAAGATGTCTTCTTTCTGTCCCTATCACCCTGTCATTTACACCAGGGACATCTCAGAGATCATTGTCAGTGCTTCTGCCTTCCATTCTTCTCATCCAACAGACATCAGGGTGCCGTTTGGACTGGAGCAGAAAGGTGTAGGCTGGATTTCATCCTGATGTGAAGTACAGGCAAGAGGCCAGCTCCATGTCCCACAGTTTAGACGTAGATAGTCAATCCATTAAGCAAGTGTCTTAACTATATACCATGCCTAGCTATACTGCTTATATTTTCAGCAGTCCACTTGCCTCAACAGAGCTACTTGTACAAACATCTTGGGAAATCTGTCTTGCCAAGTGTCACAAGAAATTCTTGCCACCAGTTACTTCTGAGTTTGAAGTAACATGGAAGTTGAATTAGATTTCTTATCGAAAGTAAAACCAATGATTAAAATGATTAAGCAATTAAATCTCAGCTCACAGCTGGCTGTGAACCAGTGGAAGGATAATTAATAAAAATCAAAATCAAAACCAAATAGACTTTCTCATTTTCTGGACCTTCACATACATCATTTTACAGTGTTGGAACTTTTCTCACTTAGATTTTTACCAGTCTGAGGGAAAGGAGGATCAGACTAAATGTAGCAGATGGAGAAAAGTTATTGCCACTGACATGATATGACACCTTTTTGCGCTTGTTTTTGTTGAAAACACCTTTTTGTCTCTAAATTTTTAGATAGCTATTTTCCAGTGTAGTGGAGAATGTACAATGGGGTCTAAGACTGTATTTAACTCACCTTATTTCCCAACTCACCCAATCACTAAAGGCTCCCCTCATAATTCTTTTTAATGGGAAATTCATCTGACAGAATGAAGACTCATGTTTTCCCACTGCTAAATGGAGCCAAAGTTGATTAGCTCAGAGGTAGATATCTGCATTTAATCAAATTAATCCCATCCACAAGTCTGCCTTCAAACCTTTCTTTGCGACTGTCCGCAGTATAGTACTACGTGACAATGTCTGCACTGGTGCTCCACTAGTTGTACTGGAAGGGACTTTTTGCTCAATATTCTCTTGGTTCTAAGTAATTCATTAAATGAGGTTGCCATGGGGATACAGTCTCTGGGTGGCCTTGCTTTCTTTCTCTCATCCACTTACACACAGTGTGCACTGTACAATACTTTACGCAAATAGGTTCCAAGCAGAGTTGCTTGTCATTAGCACAGACAACTCTAGAGGCAAAAACAAATAGAATTTGTCAGTGAGAACTCTGTCATTAAGGAATATCTTTGCACCCCTGCAGTGGTTCATAGCGCACTTCACTCTTTTCAGCCTACCTCTTCGTATCTTCTTTTGTTTACATAGTGGAAAAATGACATTTTGGATACCTTTTCTCCAATTACAGGTTTATTGATATCATACCAGAAAGCTGGTTGCAGCTCCTGGCAAACGGGCAGCATGAGAGAAGGATTTCCTGGATGTCATCTCCCTTCAATGATAAAGTGTAGTCAAAGAAAGGAAGACAGACAAAAGATTTAAGTATTGCTGGAGAAGGAAAGAATGAGACAAGGAACCACAGCCTGGATATAATAATGAGGTAAAACTGGAAAACAGACAACTACCAGTACTTATGCTGTTTTTACTATGAAAACATATGCACATACAATCTGACTTTGCTTCAACCTGAGGGTGAGATTATATGACACGGTATGAAGAAATCTGTGAGTTAGTGTGGACACCTTGTGCGTCTTAGTTGAGTGCTATCCCAGAAATATCAGGAGATTCTGCTGATTCACGTGTGCTTCTATGGTATCTGCACTAGCCTGGATATCTCTGTACGAAACCACTGCATACCGCTACACACACTTTGTCTCTCGGTTCTCAGTATCTTTGTTGAAATCGAGGTCTGCTTAACAATTCGCTGGTTCAAGCACTGACCATACAGCCAACACTGATTTAAACAGTCACCAATTAACTCCCACTAGGCCTAGGCAATGTCACATCTTCTGCCTGAAACACCCACATTTTTAAACTATGAGCAACACAAAGTCTTTTTTTTATTTACTTCAATTGCTGAATGAAAGAAAATATCCTATTCTCCATGAAAAATTCGAAGACAGCTTTAAAAATGTTAGCCACACAGAAGTATTTGTGTTATATAAAATGTTCCTCGTGAAACAGTGGGAGATCTGTCTGAAATTAGCAAGAATTACAAAACCTCCCACTCTGAAGGTGAAAGGAGAAGCAAGGTTATAATTATATAAATTACTATGGGGGAAACAGTTGCTCTGTATAGAGTGTGGATCCAAGCAGTATTGAATTCTACTTGGCGACAGCTTTCCTAAAGGCAGTAATTTGTTCTTTTTTCCCCATAGTTTTTGTCTCTTAAAGACTCAGTCTCTTCCCTGGAGAGATTTCCACTGTGGGGTACTTCCCACCCGTACTCTCCAGGCAAGGGATTCACATGCTCTCTGGTCTTAACCTGCTTTGGAGGCATTGCTCTCTTTTACCCTGTCTTTATGCCCTCACTGTCTCGCACCCTCACTTTCCTGCTGTGATTCTTGAGTACGGACCTGTAACACCTGCAGAAGGACTGGATTGCAGGGTTTATGTATTCTGAGGATTCATGATCTTATTTACCCGTGATAAACTAGGATTATAGTTCATTTTTCTATGACATGTGGCAACGGAAACAAACAGAAATATGACCTTTGAAGGGTTCTAAAATCCAACTATATCTTATATCACTTTGCCTTAATTGACTCAAGAAATATACAAACATAAAAGTATGGCACTCATGTATGTTATTGATTACATTTCCTAACCCTTCTGAAGTAATCCCTGAATCTGAATCAATGGCAAGTTGAGGTCTTTGTTTCACACCTGGTTTCCCCTACAGATCAAATGGTGTCGAGTCCCTTGTTCTGCTTTTCTACCCTCACCACTTTTACAGCTTGATTCCATTTTCTCAGCTGTCCCCAGAAAGAGCACCTCTGCTACGAAAGTATTTCCCCACTCTTATCTCCTCTTGCCATTTGCACAACTCTCTCCCTAATTAGTTTGCAGTCACACCAGCTGATCAAGCTCATTTTGTGGCCAAAGCACTCCTAGAGTCATGTGAACTGCAGAGACATGGGGCCTGGGCTGAGAGAAGGCAACTCTTCCTGCATGGTCGGCTTCAGCCTAAGCTGAACTACCTTGAAGCTGGAGAAGACTCTGCTTCTCAGTATGTGCCTGAACATCTCACTGTAGATGTGTCCACTGTGCCAATTACAGTTGCTGTTGGGGAAAAAAATACCATGCTTTTTTCTCTAGTTTTCCATCTTTGATTTTGTATGTTTGAAAATTCAACAATATGATGGTAGCAAAGACCAGAATGGCATATCAGTTACTGCTGTACATTAAAGTGAACTATCAGGTCTCTATAGCCTCAGACCTCAACAAATATTTCAAAGTATAGAGCAGAAGTCAACATTTGTTAACTATTATCACATGTAATATATGGTAACCCTACTGTAAGGAAAAAGAAGTACAGGTTCCTACTGCTGCTGGGTTGACACATGTTGACATTTAAACAGCAGCAAAAGCAATACCTGACCCTGCAGTGTCCCCACAAGTATCATTAGTCACCTCCTCAGACCCTTGCTTTTCCATGACTACAGATTTCAGGATCAAGCCCTCAGTGAAACAAGAATCTCTCTGGAAGTAAGATCCTTCTCCACTCATGCTAAAAGGCATATTCAGTTTCCTTCTATTTTAGCATGACAGAGCTTGTAGTATATAAACGTGAAGTCTGTAATTTTAAGGTACTAAACTGTTATTAAACCAAATATCTAAAGTATTTTAATTAAAAACTTCAAAGAACACCTAGCTGGGCAATAAGCATTCTTGCTATTAGTTTAAATACAGTTGATGAATAAAGCACAGCCCATGAAACCATGCAACTGAAAACCCAGCAACCGTGACCCAGCATTCCAGTACAGCAGAGCTAGAGGAAGCCAAAAAGGATACAAAGCCACATCTTTCAATTTGCCAAATTCTTAAAGGGAAGACTCTGCCACCTCCACCCCACTGCACACCCTCCATTCAAAAATTTGCTGAATGTGCTTATCATTGGATGTGTCACCACCTCAGTGAAGTTTGGTGGCACTACTTTCCTCTGTTTTTAAGGAATTTAAACAATGGAAAAGTTTATGCATAGAAGTACGCAAGACTTCAAGAAGAGGACCACAACAGTTTTAAAGGAGCTATAAAGCTTTCTGGTGTAAATATACATTACCTGATCCTTTTTTTTTTTTTTTTTAAATAATGTGGACTATATGAATTAGAATTAAATGACTTTTAAGAACATTGATTATTGATCTGACAAACTGTAGCAGCTAGCCATTGGGAACTATTGTGTAAATAACCATTTCTAAAAATTTGTTATGTCATAAAAATTCTTGTAAAAAGTACTTATGGTGCTTTGCACTCTGAGTAACCACTTTTCAACATTAAGTACTTCGGCCAAAAATACATTTTTAAATTAAGCAGCTTTTAATTTATATATGATGTAAAAAAAATACTTTTAAACCACTCAGCATATACTTTTTTAAACTTGTGTAATTTTAAAATGGCCAAGCCATTTTTTTTTTAATCCTTAAGAATGAAGACAATAGTAAAATAAGTGATCAAGTGGCTGTACCAGACTCATCAATAGCTCTTTGTGACAATATACCTTTTGTGACAATACAGTAAATGTTCAGCAAGCGTCGATGAATGTCAGTGGGTGCCAATTTTCTACATGGAGGAATTAATTCCACACCTTTACTTCATCCGCACTTCCATGTCAGATGCCATTGTGTCAGAGTGCCCCTCTGCTGCCATCTGTCACAGGGCAACAAAACAGAATGGAATATTGGTGGGAAGGTTCAGCCTCTATTGCCATACCACAAACATCTGCCTCTGATGTTGTGGGCCAACACAATAAAATAAGAGGCATTACTTTCAGAACATCCCTCATATGATTCTATGAATCCAGGACAGACTTGTTGAGTGGGCTGTATACCACATAGTGATGGAAGCAGAGGAGTTCTTTCCTAACACCAGTGATCAGCCTTGTCCTAGGAAGAGAAAGAAGAAAACAGAGAAGGTGGTGTTGTTCGGTACAAAAGCCACTGACGCAGAAGAGTCTGCACACAGTGGATTCATTAAAGGCGAGCTGAGTAGGGAGCAAGCGAGAGGACATACAGGTGGTGCTAAAATAAAGCATCTGCATTCAAGTAAGCAGGTGTGCAATGAGGAAGAAGGATGCTCACAACTGGAATGCCATGCACCAGTAGAGAATACAGAGGGTAAAGCAAGTAGAAGGGTGATGTGGATACCACCCACAGAGATGTGTCCTGCTGGTGCATTCACTGGTACAACAATACTCTACAAGAAGGACATGAGTTCGCTGTGACATGGCCATGTTGTTACAGTGACTCACCCAGACTAACCGCTATGCCAGGAAGTATTTACAGTACCAAACATCAGAGAATGTGACAGGGAAATGATTTTAGAAAGGATACTGGAATGGAACAAAAACCAATCGTGTAGGAGTGGTCACAGTGGATATTTTCCTTAGATGTTTTGGACATTGATGCTCTAACTGGGGCCCTGCAGCCACATGGACTCCTCCTCATACTTTATGTACCTTCCTCAGCATTGCTGCTTGTGATTGAGGGCTACCTTGCTTTGCTGTTGGGATCTTTGCCCTTTGTCTGGGGGACATTCCCACACTTGCATTTTTGTGTAGAGGGGTAATGTACCTATACGTCCCTGCAGTGGCATGGCATGAAGGTCTCTTACAATGAGACTCTGTGTCACCGCATCGCATGACCCACACTAAGGACTGCTCCAAGACAGAGCTCAAAGGACATGGGAAAAACCCCTGGGAACTGGAATTTGCCTCAGCCCTCTTGTTTACTTAAAACTGCCTTGACACACTCAGCTAGCACAAACAAGTATGACAGGGAGGGATAATTGCACTGTAAATGCACTGCAAGCCACAGTGAGGATGAGTTTCATTAGGACAACAAACTACAGCTTGTGGAGAACTGATTGTTGCAGGGGCCAACATGTAAAGAATTAAAAGCAGAGGCTGCAGTGTCTTAACTGACTGCTTTTATTCCTGTTTAATTAACAGAAATTCTGTATTGCTTTTCTCTGTAATGCCACTCATTACCTGTGCAAGACATTTTCTACGTAGAATCAGAAGACGTACTTGCAAAGGGAATATAATTCAGTCTAACTACATACTGCACCTCTCACCACAGTTTTTAATCTCTGACGTACTATGAGTATGTGCCAAACAGCATGTGTAGCCTTTGGAGATAACCTGGAGTCAGGGTGTCTCACAGAGATGCCAGCACAAGCAACATGAACTTCAGCCTCACACGGCCCGTTCCGATTTGCCCACGCTAAGCCCTCATCTTCCCACAGCAGATGCCAGTGCCTTGTGTTTGCTGGCTATACAGACACTCCAAGGGAGTACTGAGGTATGCATCTACACCCATTTTTGGTTTCGCTTAGCTGATATGTTTTTTTGTTGTTATTGTTGTTCTTTTTGTTTGTTTGCTTTTGTGAAATAATGGAAATTCCACTTGTAATTTTGGTGTGACACCATCTCCCAATGTACAACACCACGCTGTTTCAAACTCTTGGAGGCACAAAATGTTGAGAACGTAACTGATTAAACAGAAATGAACACACAAAAAAAAACATTCTACAGGTATTCAGGAAAAAAGATAAATGTTCCATCTGTCTTCACTACATCTGTGGTCTTTTTGCATTTAATTTCCCTTATAGGAGAGAAGTTCCCTAGGAGCTTACAGAAACTTGAAATTATTATTTTTCATGTTTTTGCAAAAAATTTAACAAGTAGGGGATCTGTAAAAGTGAACCTGCTTTTACATAATGAGCTAGAATCAGAGGAGTTACACATATCCACTCAGGAAGCAAAAAGAGGACCCCTGGCCCTTCTGTCCAGCAAGTTTAAATGCCACATGCCCATCACAGATGTCCTAAGAACAAGCTAACTATCAATACTTACAGCAGCTGAATATTTCAAGTGAGGAACATATTTTTTAGAAAATGCTTTGGTCACAGAAGAAATTCCTGCTCATCAAATAAATTATTTCCTATGAACTATTTGGTCGTCTGTCATAACAGCATAACATTTTTTGTGCATTTCAATAATTGTTCAGGACTATTACTCAGTAGTGTTTGTGAATGTCTGGTGGATAAAGAGTTCAGTACAGTAAAAAGCATATTTGATGCCAGCAGGTGTTCATGAGTAACCTAGGGAAAGGTCGTCTTGGTGTCAAAGGCTGCCAGAAATGTCACATGCTTTCTCTTAATTAATGCAGGCTGGGAGAGAATCCTCAGGGAGGACCTGAGATCAGAAGGAGGATGCAATCATTGTTGTACCAATTATGAGTGCTTATTTGAGCATCTCTCTCTTTGTGATTACCCCAATTTAACCAAACATGTAATTTCTAAGCTGCATCAGTTTATCATAACTGAATCCACTTGGATGAGTGTTCATTCCATATTTAAATATAGATAGACCCATCCTTGCCAGGTGCTGAGTTTGCTCAACTCCTACTGAAATTAGCAGGGGCTCAGCGTTTTGCAAGGATCACTTAGCAGAGCCCAGAATTGGGTTCTTTATGTGTCTTATACATCAAACCCAAATCTGTGCTCCTCTAATGTCCATTTGCAGAGTAATCCATATTTCTTTTCATTCATTTATTAAAAAACAGATATTGCACATCCACTTGGTGTTTCTTCTAAATAAATGTTAGTGGCTGTCACTACTAGATACTTAGGCAAATTGAATGTATTCCTATTCCCTTTTGCACCACAGCTATATTATGCAGTGTACTTTAGCTTTCAGCTTTTCCTTATGTACAGAATATTTATGGTCCATTTTGGAGTTGTCATCCAAGCACTTGGGGTCATTTTCTTATTAAACAGCACAATATTAAAGCAATGGGGCACAGCAAGTGGTGTGTTTCTGGATATTTTGTCATGCCTCAGGCTGAGCTGACATCTTCCACCCCAAATAATGTAACACTGAATATTTGTACAAGAAAGCAAACAAACAAACAAACAACAACAATGAATCAGTAAAACCAGATCATTTAAGAAAGATAATGTTTCATTGTAAATTCCAAACTTATACAGGGGCATTTTTCATGTGGGAGCTCTTCAGAGAGAGAAAGTGATTGATTTTTATAAAAGTTGGCATGCATGACCAAGGGCAGATGGTGCATAAATTTGGGCCCCAGTTCTACATTCTGCTCTGTGTAGGTGGACCACTCAACTGCTGTGACCAAGAGAAAAGAATACAATCATGAACAGATGCAAGACTCTTGGGTACCAATGGTGAGGCTGCAGAGCTAGGGCCCAAACTTGCATTGCAATAACCATTTTAAAGCCAGCTTTTGGCAATACATTCAAGTATATAAGCTAGAAATTTTTCATGGTATTTATATACTACTGATTGATAATGTAAAATTGGTGAGATGTCTAATCTGCTTAAGATGCACTTTGTGCTATTACAGACTGTGATAGATGTTTATTTCATACACCCTGCTAAATATTATGCCCCAGTCATCATCACAACTAAGAAAAACACATGAAATACTCTCCCTACTTAACATCAATGCAAAGTGACTAGAAAGCTGACAAAAGAGGAGGAAACAGAGACCTGGGCACTGTAGCAACACAAAGGACATTGTCCGGATTCCACCAGCAGAAAACCCAGACAGCTGTCAGTGTCAGGTAGCTACAAATGGGTCCCATGACTTCTCTGTTACTGGATCCTATGCCTTCAATTTTACATTTGCTGTGTTCAGATGATTTTCTATCACTGTACCAATCTAATCATAGAATCATAGAATGGCCCAGGTTGGAAGGGACCCCAAGGATCATCAGGTTCCAATAGCCCCCCGCCACAGGCAGGGCTACCAATCTCCAGATCTGGTACTAGATCACGTTACCCAGGACCCCATCCAACCTGGTCTTGAACATGTCCAGTGTCGGGGCATCCACAACCTCTCTGGGCAGCCTGTTCTAGCACCTCACCACTCTCTCAGCAAAGAACTTCCCTCTGACATCCAGTCTAAACCTTCCCTCCTTCAGCTTAAAACCATTCCCCCTTGTCCTATCACTACCCTTTTGAATGCATTGGTTCAAAGCATAATCGTTTCGTGTCTGATGACACTGAGAATATAGCATGCTCCCGGAATATATGCCACCAAACTAATGGAATACATGAGCCAAATGTACACAATTTCTTTATTATTTTGTTGTACACTTCCTTGCCTCAAGCATGTGCTGTATTCATTGGGTAACAAGCCTATAAAGTACCAGATTGTTTAGTATTTTCCTTATGAGCATCAAAAAAGGTACAAAAATGAAGAAGGGGCATGATGCAACAAGAAGGGTGGCCACAAAAAAGAACAAATAGATGGGTAAAGCTCAAAGGAAAATTCCAATGTCCCTAGAGAGAGAATAGCAAAGAATGTCAGAGAATGAGTTTAGCAATCTTGGAAAATGCGGAACAGACATTTTATGCTATAGATGGGACTTCTAAACTTTTACCAGCTTCTTCCTAATATCTTCAGTAACCAATCAACTTTTTCAAAATAAAGCAGCAAGTAAATCTATTTCCTATCTAATTACCTTGGGATTATCAACAGTGCCTCTCTAGCAGAGCAAAAGTTTTCTGTTTGGATTGGGGAGTAATTAAGCACACAAAATCACACAACAATGTACTATGTCCGCTTTTAAAGTGTTAGCTATTTGTTTTAATTTCTGATATTTGTTGTGCCGTAGGCAGACTTACAATGCAGCCTCAAACTGTATTTCAGTTTTACAGAATCCTGCAGCACTTCCAGAACTGCTGAGAGCCTGGGCCATATCTGTCATCTGAGAAGGCAGAAGAAATCCCCATCACACAGCTTGTGAGTGAATGAGTCCTAAGCAGATGGACTAAACAATCTTAGAGAGTGAAAGAAACATCTGGTGAAGACTCCACAAATTTCCAGTTACTTCATTGTTTTACCTGGCTTATAATATTTGCATGAACAGATTTTGGCTCACACTGGGAGACATCTTCTCATATAAATATCTATGGTAACATAGCAACAAGGGATTTTGTGCATAAAACTAGTTCTCTGACTAATGTCTCTTGATTTCTAAAATGATCAGCTCTGGTGAAAAAAAAATAAAGTAGTTAGGTAATATTTAAAACCTAAGCTCATCTTTTCTTAAACATTTTCAACTGCAATTCTGTACAAGACTTATTGTGGCTTCACTCATAAATGTTTTAAAAATATTTTATATTTGACTTGATATTGAAACAATACCATTGCTAAGATGATCTTCAGGTGGTCATTCTATGGTATGTCATTTTCTAGAATTCATATTTTAAAATTAATCATGAAGTCCTTCCATCATATATTAAATATCATGAAGTATAAAAACAAGGGCTATACCTGATACTTGAAAGTTGCTATTCCTGACAGCACTTCATCTTTTTCATACCCATATTGGCTTTTATCCCGGCCCATCTATTCCTTAATGTAAGTGTTATAAATTGATGTAAAGTGCCATAAAATATAATAAACATGAATCAATATTTCTTGGTTAAAAAACTTAGAAATGCTGATGAAGCTCAAGTTTATTATAGATGTCCTGAACCCACAATGTGCCTTTATTTTTTTTACCTTCATAATTTTTTCAGGTCTAGAGTTCATGTGTGCGTACACATTCACTCTTCACTAATCAAAAAGGCAGTGAAAATTAAAATTACTAATGCAGAGCTAATGAAGGACCAAGTATTTTAACCAATTGTTTGAGGCAGGGCATCCTGTAGATACAGGGCTGTTATGTTTGATATGTACGACCCAATTCAAGTAAATTCCTTGTGGATCTAGTGAATATTAAGGAGGTGCATAGCACAGAAAGTTTGTGAATTATTCAGATACTTTAAGTTAAGCATATGTTTAAATGCTTTGCTGAATCAGGGCTTTAATGAAGAAGCATGGCACAGTAGTGCTATTTGCCATAAAAATTCATCATTGCCAAGGAACTCAGCTCATTAAAGAAGATGCCATGATTTGTGTTTAGAATATGAAAGAAATATGATGCCTGCATGGTGCATTAAATACCCAAGCATACACATGCATTTAAATTCTTGCTATCTTTTTAAGGATATTGTTGTGAATTATGTGCTTATACATGCAAGAGCATCCTTCATTGTGAAGTGACAGTTCGTTTCCACATCCAGCTGATGCTCTTTACATATTATTAGTATTATTTATTCTCAGTCTGAAGCTAATGATGGATTTCTTTGTCCTCAGTTGGTTTTGTGGCTTCTCCACAGGAACCATCACGGTCTGGGACACAGCCTGTCAGGAGCATTTGAAGCCTGTCCCTGCAGGAGAGCAGCAGCATCCCTTCTCCCCAGCCACGATGGGAAGTTCTGGGCAGCACCTAGCACCAGAGAGACCCTGGTCCTGTGAGTGGGTACCTGGGGGTGCCCAGACAGTCCCCACTGCCTGGTGCTCGCTGCTACCCAGCTTGGGAATGGGGCTGCTGCCCCAGCATGCTTCCAGGAGCCCGGTATGCTCCATATTAGCAAAGCTAATGTGAAATGCTGCCACTGTGAAATCCATCTGACTTGGTCAGTAAGGCAGCCTCTGTGAGGGAAACATCCCTGCTCCATCCTGTCACCCTTCATCATAGTTTTCTTCCTCTGCTAGCTACCTTTCATTTCTGGACTGAAAGACTGCAATGGGCCTCTGAGCCTCAGGTGGGGATTTAACATCCCCTTTAGAGCTGTTCTGCAGCTGAAAGGAGAAAGAAACACTGCGACAACACCATGACCTTGCACAGTGCAGGCCCTGCACACCTGCTGGCCCGAGTGCTGCTTGCCCTGGGATGGCAGCCTGTGGCAGCAGGGACAGCCTCCGGGACACCCTGGAGGCTGAGAAGGGGCTGGATGAGAAGAGGCCCCCTTAGGGGCTGCTGCCAGCCCTGGCCTCTCCCTCGGGCTGAGCCTGTGGCCCCACTGAGCCTGGCACTGCTCCAATTCCTATCCCACCATATCCCTTCCAGTCTAGGCCAGAGGCCTACAGCAGTGCCTGGCCATGGCCGCCCTGGTCACTCTCCCCTGCCTGGCCTGTGCATAGGGGCTGGCTGGGGAGGGATGCACTGCATTGTCCTGGCGGTCCTGCAGTCTCCTTCATCACAGAATCACAGAACTGTAGGGGTTGCAAGGGACCTCTGGAGATCATCAAGTCCAACCCCCAAACCAGCCCTCCATGGTGACCCTTTGATGTTACTGAATGCAAAGAAATCCTGGCAGAAATATATTTTAAATGATCTACATCCTGGTAAGAAAATACAATTATTTTACACAATAACAATAATTTTGACTGAGTTTTCTGGACATAGGGAGGCTGTGGCAATTACTTGGATGCTACCTGAGGCAATGATGGCAGCCTCGAGCTGTGCGATGAGACAGGCCTGTGCCATTGGCTGTTTAGACCAAATGCCCATGTCTGGAAATGAGGCCACTAATGTGGAAGAAAGACAGCATGTTTCTAAACTTCATGTTGTTGCTGATTTTTTTTTTTTTGAAATCCAGCTATTTATATATGTGATAGCCCTCTGTTTCTCCTGTCTTTTTCAGCACCCCAGCAAAGAATGTGTGAAAAGCTCTAATTTCCCTTGAGGAAAAGAGTTAGTGTCTTGTGATTTCAGCAAAAAGCTGTGCTCACACCGTGGTCAATAAATTTCTACAGACAACTTTTCCCCCTTGGAGTTTTCTTATCTTGTTATTTTGCTCATGCTCAAGAAGAATATCGCAGCTCAGCAAAGACAGGGTGGAAAGCTGTCCTATTTCTTGCAGGCCCACTTCAGAATGAGGATGCCAGAGCTTTAACAGACTTTCCTGGCATTAAGTTTCCCTTTTCTTTCACGAAAACTTAAATACTCTTGGTTTCCTTCTGACTTGGAGCAAGATCAAATTTCAAAATATCCAAATCCTCCATGAAACAGCATTACATCTTTCTCTAGAGCCCCAGTTGTTACTTCTTGTGTTGATAAATCCCACCAGTATCATGAAAAGAAATTTTTTCGTTAAGAAAAGGTTGAAATGTCTCCCTGGACTAAATTCACAATAACTTTCTTCTTATAGGCAAAAATGCGATTTGAAATATCCAAGCTGAAATGTTCCTGCCTCAGTGGTTAAACTACTTCTGCATTCACACACGACATCTCTGTTAGTTCCTGATGAAAGGAGGCTGACTTTAGGGATTGCCACAAGGAAAGGAGCAGTTCCAGATGAAGTGTTTCCTGAATGTATGTGCCAAACTATTATTTGATAATTCCAAAATAACAGGAGGATTCTGTACCCTGTAAGTCCAGGGTTCACTCTTGTCTTAGCCGCATCTCTAAATTCCAGTGTGAGTTTGTAGGTGGAATTATTAAAAATTGCTTCCATTAGATGTGCCACCCTTATATTTTAGTGGGCATGGTAGTGATGGGTTGACAGTTGGACTAGATGATCTTAGGGGTCTTTTCCAACCTAACTGATTCCATGATATTGATTCTATGATTCTGTTTGAAGAAGGTAATTATAAGAAGGCTAGGAAAGAAAAAGTACAACATCACTATTCTTCCTGATGATACTATATTCAGTGGAGAACATTCTATATATGCCTTGTGTTGCATATAAGATTTGTTCAGTTAGTGGAGCAGTGCCAGTTTGCACTGTAAGTCTTCTTATTTTCTAATAGTTCATTTAGTTTTCATAAAGTAAACATAGCTGTCAGCACTACATCACGGCACTACAGAAGAGAACACCACAGCAGCACTGCTAATCCTATTGACAACACATGACAAGATGGAAAGGAAGACAAAAGGAAAGTGTTTTAGCCTGATGAGAAGCTGCACTCAGATAGAAGCAAAAAATTAAGAGCAAAAAAAGTGCAGCCACGGTGATTAAGAAGGAGTTTCCAGAAGTTAATATGCCGGGCAAAAGGGTTGCTCCTTTGGAGGCTGAGCACTGGAGAGTGGAAGTTAAAATGACTTGTGCACCGTTGAGCTGGAACATGCTGCTCCTGGGTCATTGATCTGCTCGACTCTGGCAGGGCACTGCTTTGGTATTGTTAATTTTCAATGACATAAAGACTTGTATTAGTAGAGGAAACAGAATTAAAAGGCCAGGAACTAAAGGGAAGACAAAAGAGAGGCCAGCAGTAAACACGAAGGGTTCCAAAGACTGTGATGCAAAACCAGAAACAAACAGAGCTCCTGAACAATAAGTAATTCTTTACTTCATGAATCAAACGAGCTAGGCCAGATCCTCAATTGCCATAAGTTAGAACTCTTTCTTTCATATCATGGAAACTAAACTCACATCAGCTGGAAGAGTAGCTGAACCATAGTTTACAGAGGCAGTGGAGCTGTATATAAGAATGACATTTTTCCCCCTAAAAGGTGAGTGCACACAGAATTGTACAATACCTTTTTTATAAATATTTAACATCTAAAGCACACTGCCACTGCAATACCTTTTTATGACCCCTCCTATAATGATAAGCATGAAAAGGTGCATAAACATCAAAGAGCTATTCATTTATCAGGAAGAGGGATGCTCATTCTGAAAACTAGGGGTAATAATTTATTGTTTGGATCTTCTGCAATAAACTTGAAATAATGCCCTTAAATTCAAGAATTTTACTGTCAGTGAGATAGTCATTAGTTCTTATGACTGAATTTCCATGCCATAACATTCATCAACATCCGCAAACAGTCATCCTGTACTTTTACCCAAGATTTATATTGCAGTGGGTACACTGCCCAGGGGTCTTAGTGGCACAAGCACAGTCATGGCTTCCATATCTTTTTAACAACCATAGTTTTAACACCTGTACTATAGTAGATATTTTCCTCTTTTCCTTTTACGTAAGTGAAAGTCCTCTTGTGCCTCCACCTCAGCCAGCTTTGGAAGACAGATATCACCTTGCCAATGCTACATGTAAGCTGGCTGAGCTGTGCTCAGGGGAAACAAGTTCTGCTGAAATGCCCATCACATTTTTGTGCCTGATAGCTTTTATGCGCACAGAGAAACTGAGAGCTCGGAAAGGAAGCAAGCTGATAGAATAAGCTTTTGTCCATATATTCTCTATCAAGCTGTGTTTGCAAAGCAAAAAAGTAAGACTGTCTACTTCCTTCAACATGACAAATGGAGAAAATAATCTGGCATGTGGTGGTGGGGGGTGTATCTGGACTTAGTCTGGGCACTTGAGTCAGTTGCTGTGCTTAATATAGAGTAGTAATTATAGAGAATCAACATCTATTTAAAATAACAACAGTCTTCAATTAACTAGAAGAGAGTTGAATGGAACCATGAGAACAGGCAGTCAGGCAAACTGGAAGGATGCAAGAGTTGTTTTCCTGAATGAGCCCAGTGGATATAGTGGTATGCCTGATCATATCAGTCATTTAAAACCAAATGTAAAGCTAATCAGCTAGGAAATGTCAAAAAGGAATCACTACTTAGCATATAAATGCTAACCTCAGATTTGGTTTCCAAAGAGAATCACTAACTGAAAGTTTTCTGGACTTCACAAGACTGATTGTTTTTCCTCCCTCATTCAGATTTCAGCACTTCGTAGTTCCAAGCTGTATCCAATGCAAACAAACAAACAAACAAAAAAAATTACCATTAAGGCATTGCTCTAGGTTTTTTTTGTTTCAATTGTTTAGTAGCTTACATGCTGTGAGGAACAGCATAAATCATTAATATCAGCTCCACAATAACCTAGCAGTGCAGAACGTCTTTCATTTCCGGAAGAAATATCTGAATCTTCGAGACCATCTGTATTATGTCTCAGATCTTGGGTTCTTTCCTATCAAAAGCTTAAGGGTGGTCTTTTACTTGCTTAACTATGGATGAGTGCTTAGTGGTGCATAATGAAAAAATAAAGAGATTTTACGTTAAGAAATGACAGCTTTGCTATGCAGATTTATATGTAAAGCGTATGCACTTGCTGAAATACAGCCAGTTTTACTGGGATTCTTTTTTCGACTTTTTATTAATATAGCAAAAAAGGAAAAAAAGAAAAGTAACGGATTTCAATGCACAAAAATCACAAAGTATGACTAATTTGGTTTCTATTCTATTGAGAAGTTATTCCAGTACTGCGCTGTGACTTAAAAACATCTGATTTTTTTATAAAACACAGGCAAAAAAAAATCCTACGTGTAATTTGTTTCAATGATTCTCTTGGCTATATCTAGATTGGTAATTTAAGTAGTGCCTCGGCACCGTAACTCAATTGCCTATAAGGTTAAATTGTTTGAATGTAGCATAGCTGTGGGCCAGTTTATGCTGTCCCATACTATTCCCAGTCACATTCTGAGGGTTAGTGTGAGATAGTGTGTATTACTGACTGCCATATCTCACTGATCAGTCTGAATGCAGACATCCTGTTTAAAAGACTATGAGAGCGTAATAATATGGATACCAGTCACTCTGTGTTATTTAGCCTCAGAGCCAGGAAACTAGGATACAACTAATCTTTCTGGCCACAGGACTACTGAAATTGTGAGGCTTCATGGTAATAGGCTTTGGCATCCACTGACTAGCTGTGATTGTTATTTTACATCCTCTCAATTCTCTCCCATTCATTCTAATGTTTCATTGTACCTGAAAAGTCTGCATTTCAGATCATCAGTTGGAACAGAGCAAAGTATTGCGAGTACACTCTCTGGAATTAGAAGAAAGGAAAATCCTCACTAATTCCCACAATAACACTTATCTGTTTCTCTAGATCCTCTTCTTCGTCACCAACACTTATTTAAAGTTCTCCAAGACCAAACATGGCATAAAAAAAAATTATTATTAGACTGTGTATTAGGAGAAGAGTCTAGTAGCCATTTTCTAAAATAACCTGTTGCAGTATTTTCTTCTCAACCAAGAAAGCAAAATCAGTCACTTCAAGCACTTTGTTTTCCCCAAATGTGTAGAGTCCAATGCATGTTTAATAATAAATTGCATTGTCAAAAGAAAATCAGAATCCACAACTCTCCAGTATTTCACAGGGTTTCCTGAGGTTATCCTTCTTGGCTTCTGGCCTATCACTCCAGAAAGATGCAAATCTGCAGATCCTGTGTCATATCTGCCAGTCCTGCAGGTAAGTCTTGGGTACCTTTGGATATCTCAAATGTTTAAATGTTTGTGTTTAATCCTCATCTGGATGGATTTCTGATCACAGATAGGGCCTGTAAATACTACAGTGAGATTTGTTTTGAAAAACACATCTTCTGTAGAGTGAAGTCAGGAACAAGCAGTAAATTTGCTCTACAGAACTGGCAATGTCCAGACCATACTCATTTTAGGATAGATTTTTGAACTCTCACACAGAGTGGTTCTCAGTCAATTCAGAGCTCTCCCTAAAGGTGTGCTCGTTCATGTGAAGAAGAACTGCAAAATAAGGTGCTTTGTATTACAGCAACTTCATCCTTTAATTCTTTAAAATGGCAGATACTTGGTCAGAGACATCTGCTGTGATGTGTGGTTCCAAAGACCATTTCTTGTGACCATACTAAAAAGCCATGCACAGTTCTACCTTGTTTCAAGCACTAATGACGTGCTTCAAGTTTCACAGGCTCTTAGTAAATACTATGAACCAAGGTGTGCCATGCCATCTAACACTGGCATCTTTTACCCAAGATTTATAGGCTTACATCTGATCTTCTCAGGACCTTATTTGTGTGGCTGCTGCAGTGTCTTTATAAATCTGGATCCCATTCTTTCCATTCATAGACCAGCTGAACACTCTACTGCCTCTGTGAGATAGCAAGATACGTAGATGTGCTCAAACTACTCCATCAGAGTTAGATAGAAAGGAGACGTATGGGTGCATTGGATGTGTACTACTCTCCTTGCATGCTGCTGTCACCAAAAGTAATCTTGAAAACCTGAACAGTCATAGCCAAATTATTTTTTCAGTTATTTTGTAAATATCAACAGCAGTCAGCATAGAGAGGGCGGGGAGCCAGCTCCCAAGCTTGCATCATTCTCTAGGTCTTCAGGAACATTTGGATTATCCAGCTATCTGAGTGCAAAACCTTTGGATTGCAGTCTATTTTACTATCAACTGCAGAAAAAAAAGATTGTCAGTGCTTAAACAATAAGTAATACACCAAATGCTGCATTGAGAGCAGGTACAACTCATGGTAGTAGGCATCTCTGTAAGGTGCAGCTTTCCATTGCATCAAAAAATAGTCAGTCCCTGGACCTAAGAACAGCAATTTTATCTGTGTAGCTGGTACCAGAAAACCATTTCCAAATTAGGTGTGTCCATCTGTACTTTGAAGCCTCTTGGCTGGAATAAAAAATGGGGTTTCATGGTAAGACAGTCCTTCTGATTTACACCACATGAGAATTCAGTCAAGTAATATGCTAAGATTGCCTGTGGCAGTTTTAAATATTTCAGTTCAAAACACAGCAAGGACTAGAAATTGATCACAATTCAGAAGACTGCTCAAAGCACATATTATCAGAAAGAAAAGAAAGAGAGAGAGAGAGAAAACAAAGGGAAAGCGAGAGTGAAAGAGAGAGGGAGAGGGAAGGGAAGATAGGTAAAATGAGGGGGAAAAAATAGAAAAAAGGTTGAACAGCAACAGTATAATCAAACGCTAATGTCTATGTAGTTGAAAGTCATCTGATTACCAAAACTGCCAACTTGCATTCTTTTCTTGTTTTCCTTTTACCGAAGACGGATTTTTTTTTGTCCTATGTGCAACTTCAGCTGAGAAGTACCTCAGACAAATATTAGCTAGAAATTCATAACTAGTTTTTTTTTTTTTATTGTTTTGCTATCAAGGGTTAAGGTCTACTCAGACATTAATTTATTTTTCAGAATTTCAAAACACATAAAAAAGTAGGAGATTCTGATAAGGCCCTATTGTAGTTATCATGTGATATAACTACAGCTTAAGGTCATGTCGACCTGCTCTTGTTAGAGTACATCATCAACTTAGGAGAAAAGAAAACAAATTGTGTCACATTTTATTCCATCAACTGTTGTAAATGAAAAGGATATTTTGAGAAACTGAATTAATAATACATTAAAATAAGTAGAAAGAAAGGCTGATAATTAAACCTGTTCTGTAATTCAATCCCAGTCTGAACAATGAATACTCTTTTGGTAACAGTTCTTTTTAATTATAGAAGTAACAATTCTGAATGACTCAAACCTTCTCTGTCATCATGCACACAGACAAAGCCAATTAAGGTGAGACCAAAGCAAAAATACAGTTTATTCATTTTGCACTCAGTTTCCCCAATCACTTCACTTCTCTTTGAAGAATGCAGAAGGCGAGCAAGACCCAGACCTGGTAGATATTTGCTGTGGATCTTTTTCGTGTGTATTTGCTTGTATGTTTTAGCGTGTGGGGTTTCTTGTTTTTTTTTAAAAATAGATCTTTAGTAATCTCATAGACACAAGAACATACAGTAGCATGACTTCCTAAATGCGGTACAGAATCATCAGTGACACTTTCAAATTACTTCAGGTGTTCTTGCAGTCACATACTGCTCTACACAAGCAAAGTATGCAACATAAGGATTAATGGCAGTCACAGTAGCTTATCAGAAGCAAACAAACCTTTGACTATCCAGGTTAATTCACTATAAAAGCACTGTATGATATGGAAACAATGTGTCACAGAGCCAAATAAGATTTACTAAAACATTTTTGTTGCAAGCTTCTAGTAAAGTTATTTCTAAAGATCAAAACCATCCATCTCTTTGTCCCCAGAAACCATTGAAAGAAAACATAGTTCTCAGTGTAGCTCAGTACAGATGCATTTGCACTGATGACGGGGCATGAAGTTACACTGCCAGTGGGTGTGGCTTGAAGATTATTGAGAGAAAAACAAAACAGAAGTGTATCCTTGCTGCTCTCTGGTTGATGTCTACTATTGGCTATTTGCACCCATGTGCCTAACTGCATGTGGATCATCATTCTGCTTGTCAATGCATCCAGATATTAATGTTGCTAGATTCAAACCAGAATTTGGCAGCAAGTTCCAAATTCTTAAAATCATTTTGGAAGGACCGTGTTTCCTGACATTCTGCTGACTGACCAAAGAACATTCCTCATCACTGAGGACTTCACAGTAGTAGGGAGGAACCAAAATTTATAGCTGGGAAAGAGACAGAAAAGTAGAGAATTTGTGGCCAGTCAATGGTGCAACTTTCTTGGTTGTATTTGTTCAAGTAGCGTGACTTTGAACAAAGCCCTGCTTTAAATCACACCTAAACTTGACTCTCATCATTAGATTTAAAGATTAAAACCTGAAAGTGATGAAAAAGATCCATCCAAGTTACTGTCTTGGATAATTTGCACCATTATTATATCACATGATTTCATCATGTAAAGGGTGGTATACACATCCTGGATAAGCAGTAGCAATTGCTTCACTTTCAGTGCATCTTGCATACGATACAGGGGGACTCTTCACAGAGCTTGGCAATGGCTGCTTCTTGCATGGATTTTAGAAATAAACACCAGGTTGCAGATGAAAGCCCATGCTTTACAGTCCTCAGGAAAAGTCTCACTTCTACCTTGTGAATAATGTAGTTTGCCTGAGTTATATTTTTTAGCATAGTTGGATGTTTAGTATGTTGGATTGATGGAAAAAAGAAAAAGCATGCTCTTTGAAAGGGGAAAGGAAATTTTGAATATAATGTAATATCCCATTCTATACATTTTCAAAGTCTGATCTCACTAAATTAGTCAGCAAACAGCAATAAGAAGTGTCAGGGTATTTGCTGAATTTGTTTCCTCATTTCCTCTAGGTAGATTTGCTATAATGGCAATTAAAAAAGAAGACTTTCTAAACCAAAAGCTGGATTGTTTTGCATTTAGCGAAGGAAAGTTCCACTGTCATAAAAAGCTATTTGACTTAGGCCAAGTGGAGTGGATATTTTATTGCTAGGGAGCAGAAGGGTATTCACACCTTAGGAATGCATACAGCATGCTTTACTCAGAAGCTCTACTGAGCCATATCCTTCCAGAAACTCTTCATGACCTACTAATTGATTCCAAACCACAGTTTTGGAGCTAGATTGTAGCAATAACCATTTCTTGCTGTACACACATTCCTGATGATGCTGATATAAAGAAAAATCAATCAAGCTTTTAAGAAAGGTCAGGAATAATCCATTCCAGTTATGGTTTGAGGATACAATACGAGTCAAACAAAGAGGAAAAGCACCCCTCTCTATCAACATCATGGATTTCTGGCTGAAACACTTCATACTCCCTGCAGTACACTTGTCATTAAGAGGACTGATGTTCCTGACATCCTCAGTTAGTGAGATGTTGTGAAGCTAATCAAGCCACCATCGCTCTCTGTGAAGAGGTAGGATTCACTGAGGCCCATGAAGCCATCCTCAGGAGGCAGTGGGTACCAGCACTTCTGGGGAGTGAAGAACTCCCACAATCACATGATTTCTTTGTTTAAGACTTCCACAGAAATTCCATCAGGAGTTGTACCAAAGGCTATTTGTTTAGGGATAGTCCAATTAAATCAATATTCCCTGCATATGCAGGGGAGTCAGTGATTGGAAGGAGGTCGTTAGGACCTGGTTCGGCTTTCTGAATAAGATTTGATGGGTGATGATACAGATGTCTATAATAATTACTGGTGAATCTATGTATTTAAAGCCAACAGTAAATTTAAGGTTTGCACATGAAGTTCATAACCTTAATTTCTGTTCTATTGACTTTCTGTATGAATGAACATAAACCATATTTTGCACCACATTGTCTCTGCAAGTGGAGCTGTTCCATATGACCTATATGGTGAGGGATAAGCCACATTATCTTGGACATATACTCTTTATAGTTCAGAAATACTCCTGGCCAACAGCTGAAACTTAAGAAGATATCATTCAGATGGGGAACTGACGCATTTTATGTTCCTGTTTTTCACTCTGAGTAAAAATATATTCAATGCCTTCCTTCAGTTAAGAACATGAGCAAATACATCAATTATCATTTTTGCTACTAGGATTTCTTGTACTATTTAGCTGAAAAATTCTAAAAAATACATTAGGAAAGCAAAGAGTGCAAAGTACAGAAAAAAATCAAGTTAGCTATATCCTACTAGGCAAAAAAATAGTGTCATTTAGATTAACAAAATTATGGCTGATTTGGGGTCAAATTTTACAACAATACAAGAAGAAATAACATCAGGAGTGATATAGGACTTTTAGTGTTAGTGAATATTCAGTTAGTGCCGTCAAATACATTCCTTTAAGATTTCAATACTATTTCTAAAATGGTTGAAATAATAGGTTTATGGCCCTCTTTTCCTCCCTGACCTGTTTCATGTGTCCCACCTTTTTACTGCCCTGGACCTTGTGGTTATAAATTGTGATCAGGGCAGGCTTCCTCCTTCAGGGTTAGTGACTGTGGTGTCACCTCATCCTGCTGTGCAGGCTACAAAGAGGCATGATCCTTAGAGGTAGCAACAGCACCTCTCCTGAAAATGTGAATGTTTCTAGTGCTATGGTTGGAAAGTAGCAGCAGCTACTGGGCATTGAAAGGCTTCTTCACTGTGCAACCTGCAAACTAGTCCAGTTCGTGAACCACTGCACAAATAGCACAGCCAAACTGGGCTGGGCGCACACTTTCCAAATGCCTGTGACTTGATTCACCTCTCTTGGAGCTTCTATAGCTCTTCTTATTTGCAGAAAACGAAAAGTAAAGATGTTTTTATTCTTTGCACATTTGATAATGACCGTGTGTGCTGTGGCATAACAGAAAGGAAAAGAAATATGATCTGTCACAAGGAACATTCATAGAGGATGAATCTTCATTATATTTATGGTGGATGAACACTCTTGGCTAAGTTTCCATGTTAAATATCTATCTTTATTTCCATTTGCTACAGTTCCTCATTGTACTTCACATCTACTGCTCTACAACTACGTTATAGTTGACATATGTCCACATTCAAGGCTTGCAAGTGCTCTTTGCCAGGATGTATGTAGTAAAAGGTGGTGACAGTACATGACCCCAGGAGCTTACACAAGCCAGCTGTAAGCGTAAAATCTTCAGAAGCCATCTCAGAACTATAGCTGTATGTAAAATGGCTTTCTAAAAATGTTTGAAATTATGAATAAATATGTGTTTTAAGATTTTGTACTGAGGATATTCCGTGGAACAATAACAGAGGAACAAATCAAAATTGCCAATAGTTCAGGGATTCTTTTCCGAAACATAGGAAACCTTACAAATGATCCCTTGAAGTGCTAAGGCCTCACTTTTTGGTGAGTTTTTCGTTACTCTAAACTAAATTCATATTGTAACATCGACCGGATATTCTTCCCCACCATAAACTGAGAAAGGTTTCCTGAAGAAGCTGTCATTGAAACAGATATTTGTTGGCACAAATTTCTGTGACTAGGCACTTCCTAATGAAACAAGTCGGTCAAAAATTCTCAGTAAGTTTCAAACAAATAAGCACTGAAACTAGATGAAAACTAAATGGACTTGGCATGTTAAATCAGCATTGTTTCCAAGCACAAAGCATGGAAAACAGAGCTCCTAGATTTGTTTTAAAGTGAAAGTGTAATTGAATGGCAGGTATCTTAATCCAAACAGTATCTTTCTTGCTTTTAACCCACTGGAAATGGAAATTTATATGCGCAAGCAGTTCTGCCCAAGTAACCAACCTTAAAATGCCTTTGTATTTAAATAGAGTGGCATCTGACATTTCTGTGTCCATGTGTTATCAGACCTCTGTTTACCCTCTGGAAAGTGCCAGCATAAGGAGAGAATAATGGAAAGTGAGAATTTGCCTGCTGGTATGGGGACAGCTGGAACTCTGATTTACTACGGAAGTTCAGGATGTCCCAATTAAATCAGGACACTTGAGAGATATGAAGACTTAAATGTCCCCCCGTAGCTTTGGTTTAATGTGATTAAGCTGGCTGTTTTTGGTAATGATAGACACAGTCCAAATTGCAAAAAAATGATAAGTAGATATGATGGGTTTTTACTGTTGTATACTTAGCAGAATATGCCCCCGAAAGGTTTCTATTCCCTGCTTCCATTTTCTGTTGAATGTCAGTCATTTGTAACTTTTGGCACCTATAGTACAATCCTCCTTGAGATACACGACACCCTTAGTTCTCAGGAACATCATGATCTTTTATTTTTACCCCTTCACTCTTCTGCTGCCTTTTTTTTTTAAAACTTTGCTTGTTGAGTTTTAGATTGGTATGCATTTGTGAAATACCTGTGACTTCTTCTTCATGTGGAAAATGTTTTCTCAGTTAGTACTAACAGAAAACAAAATGTGAAGAAAATGTACCACACTATACAGTGTAATACTGCGCAAGTGTGCAGTGCAGCTGGAGTTTTGAATAGGCAAAATACGTTATATCCTATATATCTGAATAGCGTTGAGTTGGGACAGCTTAGGAATTGCTCTCAGCTGTTTTTCTTGAGAATTATTGGTGAAATGTAAGAAAGTATAACCCTATTGCTCAGCTTCCACAAAGACAAATAGTGAAAGGGCAAATAAAGGAAAATGTGTGCTTTGTAGTGCTGAAACAAGCTAAAAACAAATGAATGATGGGAAGAAAATCCATTTACAAGCTCATAATTTTTAAATTTCTGTAACTGTCTAATGTTATTTAAACACCACACACACACATTTTAAGTCAGTGAAAAGTTACCATTCATGGTGAAATGTCTTTCTTCAGCGTAATTGCCTCCTCCTTTTCCTCCCCACCATGACAGATTGCATTTAATTGAACAGTTTCTGTTTTAGAACTGCCATTAAAAATGCATATATTCAAATACTCTCAGTACAGTGTATTGCCCTTTAAGTTCATTTCCTCCTTTTATGTTGCAGTAAATATCTTCTCGTGTTCTGGTTCTAATTTATTTAGAAATAATGTAGTTCTTACTAAGAGCAAAGATTTTTTTCTAAGTATATACTAATCTTGTTAAGATGCTTGCTATTTTTTGTTGTTGTTAGTGACCTAGTGTCTTTCAGTCCTTGTGCCACTGAATTCCAGAGTCTTTGTGGAAAGGTTTAGAGGAAGAGCTTGGATCTAGTTCCTTTTCCTTTTCCTTTTCCTTTTCCTTTCCTTCTCTTCTCTTCTCTTCTCTTCTCTTCTCTTCTCTTCTCTTCTCTTCTCTTCTCTTCTCTTCTCTTCTCTTCTCTTCTCTTCTCTTCTCTTCTCTTCTCTTCTCTTCTCTTCTTTTTTCAAGAAGATTGTAAAAGCAAATTCTTGCTGTGAAAATAATTCTTGCTGGAGAGGAGATAGAAATCTTTAATTTCAATCAGACAAAAAGAATCCCAAGTGTAGGTAAACATTGGAGAGAGATTTGGGTATCTGCAGTTTTGCCAGAAGAAAGAATGTGGGTGCTTAAGCCATAAGCACGCACGCTGCGGCTGACTGAAGAACATGTTTTAGATACTCAGTTTATGTTAACTAAGTTGTCCTCTAAATATAGCTACATGCCAAGTCAGAGGGCTAGCTATTCATACAGATGTTTTCCAAAACATGCATACCACACTTCATTAATAACCTGGGATAGAACCAGCAAGACATTGTTGCTATTAAACATTAGTGTCTGCCCTGCAGAGTTCACTACTTGCATCTTAAACATTTTTATGCCTTCTTTTTTTCCTCTTTTATTTGGTAGTGGTGTGGATCTAGCTACATAACAAATTAAAATTAGAAAAACTAATGATATAAAATAGAATAACTTTGAAATATTATAACCCTGTAAGCAGTGGGCCAGACTTTTGGCTGTTGTAAGCTGTAAAGCTTCACTACCACAAATGGAGCTATGATAAATCTACATCTACTGAGGATCTGGCCCATTGTTTACTGGTGACCAAATCTTCACAAACATACGTAATTTTTATATGTTATGATGCGTGGATATTGCTGTAAAAGTTTTATAGGCTAAGAGAGAAAGGAATGGTTATCATCAGTGACAAATCTAACCCTTGGAGGACTCTGACATTGCTCATTTTTCAGCTGTCTAAATGAGTTGAGAATTTTTTTGAGATTTTTTCCAGTAATAATGTTATGTACAGAGAAAATAAAATTAACATTTCATTACTATTCATCATATGGCCCTCGAGAGAAACTTGAGAATATATACATTATTCACCATCAGCAAACTAACATTTGAAATGAGTTAAAAACAATGATGAAAAAAAACCAAAAACCTACCTCTATGGTCTCACTAAATATTTCTCCAGGACACGGATCTAGCAATGTAAGCTTCATGAAACATAACAATACATTAATTAAATAAACCTAAAACTCCTCACAATTAAGGTGGACATTGGGAAAGAAAATAGAGGAATAAGAGACATAACATTTCTTTTATACTAAGACTTCTCCAAAACTTTGAGTTACCAACATTAGGAACTGATCCAAGATATGAGAATACAACTGGAGAAAGATCTGTGATGCCTGATGAAACTTGCATGAGAGAGAGGTGTATTTTCTAAATATAGTTGTTATTTGCTATGGACAAATTCTGGCATGTGTTTTCAGGCAAATATAGAACAGTGCCAGCCAACTCTGTGTCAAACCAAGCTTTTACATGCCTCTGGAGCTATGGCAGAAAGATAACACATCTAGGCAGAGACCACCATCTCAGTGTCAAAAGCTGTTAAAATCTTTGCTGAAGGTTTATATCATATATGTATCACCATAATATCAAATAGAATCTTCAAGTGCCTAATTTTCACTTGTACAGCAGATACATAATGTGCATCTTCATTTAGATTTTAACATAGATATATGACGCCTCCCACACCCATGCTAAAACTTTAGGTATCAGGAGGGATTAAAACCTGGTTTACAGCCATTTGCAGTACCAGTCTAAGCAAATGGAAGGTCACCAATTCTTCCATGACACTGATGACAAAAAAATAGAGACGAAAGAAAAAATGCTAAGGCTTCAAACTGGTAACATGTTTGTAGTGTAGTAACAGAATCACCAAAGGTGCAGAGGACATGTTAAGCAGTTGCAATGACATGCTAACATGGGCTCAGTAAGTATAATTGTTGGTCAAGGACAGATTGTTTTAAAAATGGTAATAAAAGACAATTTTAGTATCCTTTGCAATGAGCCTTCACAAAACCAATATTAGTCGTACGTGCTATATATGCATATTTTGTACAAAGCCTATTAACCTCTTTATTTGGAAACAAGATCTTCGTTATTGTTGAATACAGCAGATAATCCTTTGCAGCAGATAACTTGCAGGAGGTGTGAGTGGAATGAGTTGTACTTGTTATGCCCATGTACTTCCAGTACTGAAAGATTAAATGTTTAATTTTCTAAATGCTGTTCTATACGAAGGTCAGGAAATTTTGGTATTGGAAAAGTCAAGACATCATCAGAGGATATAATAAGTATTTGCACTAGATTCATTTTTTTTCTTTTATTCCTTTTCTAACCAATTCCACCCTTTCTGGTCAGCAAAGCTCAGTTTCTATTAAGGCAATATCAACTTTTAACTGGCTTTAAATTTGCATCATATTTGCATGACCAACAAAAAGACTGCTAAGAGAAGCAATCCTTCTTTATTTAAAAATGTAACAAAGTTGCATTGATAGACCAGCATAGCTGAGCCACCATTTCAAAGAGTTAGGATTAAAATACTTCTCCGAGATACTTAATACAGAATTATACTCTTTGCTGGGAAGAACACTTTATCACAATCCTGACTTTATGATGAAGACCACATAACTTGATGCAACAGAAATTCTTCATTTATTGTGATGTTGGTGACACTGATTTGGAAGACACAATATGACAATGCAGTCAGAAGAGCTCTTCCAAAATAAAATCGTGTTGTAAGAAGATAATAGTACAGGTCATCAGAAGGTAAAACAGGCTAGCAGGTCCTCCACTCTGGAGCTGGGGCTTAAGATCCATTCTGTGACAACAACTCATTTTCAAGGAAGCACTGATTCTTGTACTCAGTGCAAGAATGGTGAGATACTGAGTGAGACTTAACCTTTTGTTCAGCCCCAACCAGACAGCACTACCAAACTGTAGTCTCAACAGGGTACAGAACATTACAAGTGTCTATTATCTCTTTCTCTAAACAAAGAGCAGAAAGCTTCTAATCCCAGGTAATAAACTTAATTTTGAAAACAGACCTATTTTCCTTACATGTAATTGAGTTCTGTTACAGAACACAAAACAGGTAGTGCTCACTGTTATCCACAACAGGAGGAGGTCGATATCCAGGGACACAGACAAAAGCTCCACTTTATTTTCAAGAGCATTAGTTTCTTTATGAAAGGTCTGCAGAATAAAAGAACCTCTTCCTCCTGCATTCATGAAGTCCAAATGCTGTTTTCACTGGATTAAGCTATAGACTGAACCTCTTCTGTATCACTGTTTTTCTTTCCCCACTCTTTCCCTCTTCAGGCAGATATTTCAGTGAGAACCAGCTGCAGTCAGGTCTCCCATCAGTTAACCTTCCCCTTACTTGCATTTCTCTCCTTTGGTATTGAGTGTATTTTATTTTATATTTTTAATTTTTATTTCTACTTTGGCCTAAATTATGCAACCTCCTTTCAAATACTGAGAGAAGAACAGTGGGCTGCTAACATAATGCAAATATTGCTGCAAGGATGGATGTTGAAAAGGGTTGGTAGATTCAGCATTGTTTGGAAATCATTTTGGAATATCCTTCATATGGTGCTACCAATGGGGTAAAAGCACAGTGGGGATATTTGACCTTGTTTTTGTGAAACCAGTGCCTCAGCCTGTTCTGATGGAAGTGGTTGCAATTCTTAGTGAGTTCTCAAGGTGTTCATCAGAGATTTTTGATACAATTTTACTCTTCCTGTTCTTCACACTTGAAAATAGTTTTTCACAAATGTACGTACTGCCAAAAGGTGATGATGTGAATAAGGCATGACTGTGATGCAAGGGATATATTTCTCTGGTAAGAGAGGTCTTCTAAAAGTCTAGTGAAGAGACATCAGATCAGATGTATCTTTTAGTTGAATGTCTGATTGCAACTCTATGCATCCCATTTGAAAATTTTCAGGTAATGTATTGATGTTGACTGAAAATGGAGTTGCAAATATACCAAAAAATTGATGATTTTTTCAACAATCTTGAAACCTATTCTCAAATTTCTTTATCAAAATGCAAAGCAAAGCTGCATATTTTTTGCTCTTCACAGGACTATGTTTAGCCAATGCATCAAAAGGTATAAAGTTATTTGCTATAACTTGAGCTTGCTGTAATTTAAGATTCACTTCATACGCTGTTATGGTTTGAAACATAGCACAGAGAAGTTGATTTTCACCTTGAAGACGCATATTTAACTCATTTAAATGCGCGGTCAAATCCACCAAAAATGCTAAAGCTATGAGCCATTTTTCATCTTCAAGTTCTGGCACAAATTTTCCTTTTGATTCCATAAATGACTTGATTTCATTTTGCAAATCATAAAATCTTTTTAGCATTTTACCCCAAATTAGCCACCTTGCTTCAGAAAAGTAACTGATGTCCAAATGATCAGCATTCATACTTTTAGGAACTCCTGGAACTGCTGATGATCCAGCCCCTTGGACTTTACGAAATTCACAGCTTTGATGACAATTTGCATGACATTATCCATTTTTAAAACTTTTGCGTATAGATTTTCTTGATGTGCAATGTAGTGATATATTATCAAACATGAGTTACTGGTGGCAATTGCATCAACTTCTATTAATTTTATAAGTAAGTCCCTGTTTGCTATCAACCAATGCCAGGGCACCCCAGGCATACAGATGTAGAGGTAGGTTGAAATGTTATTATGCTGTGTTTTACTCGCCAAGCAGCACTAGTGCATGTAACGTATAATACATGAGGGTTTGGATCCAACTGAGTACGTGTGGCAGGTGCCAGAGGCAGACATAGCACTGCGTTGTGCCCTCTCCTCCACAGCGTTCTGTCATTGAAGATGCAGTCTGTACTTGAGCTATGTGCAATCGACTCATGAAAAATACCACTAAAAATCACATAATAGTGTTAAAAGTTCATAGTCTTGTGGGGCTGCATTACTAGCTGTCCAGGGCCGCATGTGGCCTGTGGGCCGTGGGTTGGACATGTCTGGTCTGATTTCTCCTTCTACATACTTACATGCCTCTATCATTCCTGTATCTAAGCAATGGTAAGTCCTGAAATGGACACAGGATTTTAGCTACCTGCATTCTGAAAACCATCTCCATTTGTACTCTGAATATATCACTGCCACATACTAAACCTGACATTCTACTCTATCTTTCTTAGGAACACGTTTTGAAAATAAGCAAACAGCTGATTTCCCTTCTCCTCTTCCTCTCACTTAAAAAGAAATGACAGCTGGGTGGGTGCCTTCACATGTGCTTTGGATATCAGAGCAAGGCCCTTCTCGGATTAGCTGTGTTAGGACCTCCAGCTTCCTCTGTAATCAGGGAAGGTAACTGGACTTTTCCTCAAGTACATTCGAGCATTTGACTGTACACAGTAAGAATTTTGCTCTTAATCTTATATTAAAAGCACAGTCCTGAAAATCACAACTGACTGGCCTTCACCAAAAAAAAAAAATAATAATAATAATAATAAAAAAAAAATCTAATGTTTATTTTGTGTTCTTTATCTGCATTTTGTAGCAAAAAAGCAGTCTCCTATATAAGTACTATATGTAAAATACATATACTGGTGTATATTTTACCCCCTTTCAATTAAGATTTTTACAGAGCCCTTAGTGTGGCTGGATATTGTTTACATAACAAAATTTCCAAATATTCCAAACCAGAGAGAGATATTTGCTATCACCTTGTACAATTTATAAAAGGAGTTTCTGGAGAGAAAGCATGACCAGTATGTCATTTTCTTAACATCTGCTGAAGGAATGCTCACTGTTGAAATTAACTCATTAAATAAACCTAAAGCTAACTAATGCTTACAGCTGCTCTACTAAAAATAACAGAAGTAATGGGAATATATCATTCTGTTTGCGGTTCCCATCAAAATCACAAGGTAAGTCAGTTCTTGCGGTCATCATAAGGCAGATAACATTGATCAGTGTTCTTATATAGCAGTGGCACCATGTATCTATGGACAGACTGGTGAACCTCTGCCAAAGCTCACTAAAAGCAGCTGCAAGGGCTTTTAACCTCTCCTGTTTAATACAGGAATTTCTTGGCATAAAAGCTATGCTAGTAGCATACAACCTGCAGGGTTACCATTACAAAAGCAGATTTGGCCAGCAGGATATCTTTATTTCCTGAATAAACTCCTGCCACACTACATGAAAGTTATACAGGCATATCTGGAAACTGCAAGAAGAAGCAACAAGAAGCAGCGAATTCTTCGGTACTCTAAATAAACACATTTTTTCCCTTGTTTCTGATCTGACAATTTCCCTTTCCATTTGTTACGGGTGACACTATCTGACATGAGAAATAACTGTGCAGTTGTCTACAGTGATGAAAGATGTGCAGATGAATCCTTATTCAAACAAATTGATCTCTGTACAGTGAGATGGAGATTTTGCTTGGCTAAGAAATGTATTGCTAAGGTGCAGGAGAAATATTCTTGCTTTCTGTGGAGTCATTTATGGTTAAAGCCAGGGTGCCAAAAGTGGCCTGTCTGTGAGTTGATAAAGAGTTTTGTGGGAGAGCAATCGTATTTTCCTTCTCTTTTGGGGCGGGAAAATAGAGAATTATTTAATAAGGCAGGCTCATTATGGAGGGTGCTTTTTACTCCTTAGAAGGCCTTTATCCATGTCAAATTCCGTTTTCTCAATTTGGTGATATATTATGAGTGTCATTTTCTGGAACAAATGATACTGTAAATAATTCCAGCAAGTGCACTTAATATAGATTTGCTTGCTAAGTGGTAGCGACTCCCTCCAGGGTTAAAGGTAGAATGCAATGTTGTTTATCCCATGGGGAAAAGAAATGACAAGATTTCTTGCTTCGTCTCTTGTTTCTATTTGTGAGCCATTGTGATCCCGGGGCATGAGGTCTATCACACGTCAAAAGAGAGGATTCTCGCAAAGGGCCCTTTGTTTCAATGGGGCAGTGTCAGTGGCCCCTTGTACCACTCGTTAATGCACCATCATTCTACTTCTTATTCTGTTTCTTTTTAAACAAGCCAGCTTCCTTCTGTAAAAAGTTCTTCTGTGCTCAACCGTGTAACTCTGGATTGCAGCATCCCCAAGAACAAGAAGTAAGGGAGTGAAAGCAGATGGATGTGCTATGTCAGAGCTAGGATAAATGATATTCACAGGAGGGGCTTCTTGTCACTCTCGGAGAAATCAGCACTGCCAGTGAGGCACTTTGATTGCAAAAGTCTGATTGCCTGCACATCGCCATCGCATTCTCCTGAGCAGCAGCTAGGACAATGGTTGTTGGAGCTTGTACATTTGCTCTTTAGTGCTTCCTTCCGTAGGGCAGTAAGGGAAGGGAGCGTAGGCTTCTGGAAAGGTGGAAAAAAGTACCACTACCAGACATCAGATGAAAGAGTTTCCTTTTTAGCTGGAGTGAATGTCGCCATTTTAGAGATGAATAAGAAAGCAGTCATAGCTATGGTGGTGGTCTATGAAGCTGATTTTGCTCTTATACAGCTCTGGTCTAAATCTGATACTTTTGAGAAAAGAGAGAAGTTGTGTCAAAATTGTTATTTTTCATTCAACTAAGAGCTTCCAGAAATCCTTTAGATCCCTGTTGCAAATCCTCTTATACCTTTGGTACTTCATTCCATGGAAGCCAACAGAAGAATCCCCAGACAGCTGCACGTGAGCACGTACACATACAGTGCATTTTTTGGGAGAAAAGAAAAAGATAGGGCCAGTTTTGCTGCTTCAGCTACTGGCTGCTAAATAAGCTGAGGCTAACTAGCTTAGCTATATGAATTACTCACCCAAAAGGATCCAGAAGATCTTTAGGGGTCCGGAACACACATTTCTGGTAGAAAAAATCTTCTGTTTTCAAAACTGAAAGCTGTTGGAAGGTGCTTCAATGCAGTAATGTGCATAAATGACTCGTCTTTACATCACTTGCAGACAAATGAAATTAATCTGTGTTGCAGAAAGGTTAGGCATTCCTATCACATGGAAGGATTCAGCGTGTGTTGCCTCTAGCACACACTGTTACAAGTGCTAAATTTCAAATTGCAACTTTGAAATTTTTTTCACTTTTCTCTGAGAAGAAACTACGCTTGTGATAGTGACATGAGTGTGTTAACATGGGTTATGTTTCCTGAAACTATACAAAAATTACAATTGCTATAACATGCTTTCAGATTCAAAATGTTGATTTTCTTAAGTGTTTCAAGTAAATTTGTTGAAAAAAGTAAATCTACTTCTGAAAACACTGTGCTCCTGGGAACTGCTTTCCTATATCACATCTACAATTACATGTAAATGAGCAACTTTCAAGCAGTGGCTCTAGTAACATCTTCCTTCTCAAGAGGCACATTTTAATCAAATACACTCTTGAAAAGTGACCACCACAGAGAAACTGTCATCTGTGTTCTTTATGTGAGATATGTGTATGAACATCTGAACAACTTTCACCTGAAAACTCAGCTTTATTACATCAAAATTGATGTGACACACAAAACTGCAACTCTACCTCTACCTCTGGTCTCTGTATAGATCTGCCTTTTTTTCCAAATGATTCATTCTGAGACCACTAGAACATCTGACACATGCAAGATTAATCAGTCTTGTGCTGGACTTATGTACATGAATAACCGTGAGGATGAGAGTTGTGTTATTGACTTCGTTGGAACTATTCATTGGCTTGAAACTTGGCCAGTCTGAACAAACAAACTGCCGAGGTTTTATTTCTCTTCTCTGCTACACAGTGGACCAATTGGATTAACTTTGTTCAGGCTTAAGTTGCTGTTTTTTCTCTCTACTGTAATATCTGTCTTGTCTTCCTTCTAATCCTTTATTTAATTTGTGTATTTTCCACTTCTCTTTTCTTCTTAGTATGTATGTGTACCCTCTTAGGAAATGTTTTTACACTCCTTAGCAGATTTTAATGAATTACTTTGACTATCTGAGATAGCTTTATAATACACAATGGGGCTCTCAGCTATAACCAGTGCTCATCAATACCATCATAACGTGAATAAATAAGTTCAACAACAACATCCATAATAAAGCTGAGAGGCTATTAACAATGTCAAATACCCTGATATACCCACATCAAAGAGGTCATTTTCTTAATGACAGCTTCAGAAAGTATATTTTCTTTTTCACTGTAATAAGGAATTCAGCAGTGTAAAAATGAAGTTAGGAAAATCTGAAGGAGGTTCTTTTCAGAAATTTTGAAAAGTAAGGGAGGACTAAAAAATGTAACTGCTTTTCCACATTCCAACTGAAAGGACATCTCATTTACATGCCAATCTATTAAGAAGCATGTTCCTGTAGAGCAGCAATACAATGAGAATGTCTTTTCTCAAGGAAGAGCTACAAGTATACACCATATGACTAGAATGACAATTAACATGTAATTAAGGGCATTACCATGACTTGGAATCTTTCCTACTCCACTATTATCAATAGAATTTAAGTTGTGAGACTTTTTTTCTAAGATTATGGCATTGCTTTTCAAAATAGACTGACTTTCTATAAAAAATATGATTGGCAAAAATTATGATTGCATAAGTGGCACACCATGACTGGCATATAAACCTCAAGTGATTGTTTTCAGTTTGATTCAAACCAAGTGTGCTTTATTTCTCCCTGAAAAAAAAATAATGCCCACTTTCAAAAGTAAAGGAGCTCTGAATAATCCACTTTTTATATGAGCATCGCTAGTAAGCAGAGCAGAATAAAGATGCCTTCATTCCACGAACAATTATGAAAAGATCATATCAGACAATGACCTTTAGAAATGCTTCAGTGACCACTGTGTCAGGCTGTAAGTCCTAAGTGGGAATTCTTCAGACAAGCTTTGACTTCACTTTCACTTATATGCCTAATTTTGCCCCATTTGTGTTAACATTTTTGCTATTGACTTTAACAAGGGAAGAACAAAGCCCTGATGTGGAATAAGCTCACAGAAATTAATAGATAGCCATATCTACAATGGAGAACTGAGTTTAGCTGTGCATTTTTGCTTCTTGGCCTCTTGATTTCCCAAGGACATCCTTCAGCATTTGATGTTGATGCCAATTAGCGAGAAGGTAGAGGTAGAATTTATAGCACTGCCATCAATAAAACTCTTACAGAAGCAAACGGGAAATATGTGCATGCATTTGGCTGAGTATCACTGTGGTAGAAGACAGCCAACCTACTGATTATTTTCAGTTTGTAGATGGGCTAAAAACCTCAAGAAAGCAGTGAAAGAGAAATATCTGCTCAGTAACGCTTTAAGATAACATTTTCAAGTGAACTTCTTACAACAACACTCTGCGTAAGATTCAACAATACAAATCCATAATATTCTCCTGCCATTCAAGGTCACGTTAACCTTCTTGAAGAAGCAGCCAAAAACTCCTTAAGTTAATCATCCTCTACGTTGAAGCTGGTGCTTATTTGATTCTGAGGTTTTGTTCAAGATGGAACAAGCATGTGAAAAATTGGTGAAATGCAAGATTTCATTTACACAAGGTCAGAGTGACCTACGTTTCAAGTGAGGTCCAAAGTATTATTGGTCCTTCACACAAGAAAAGTTTTGTGCACAGTTCATTTAAATATTTAAGATATTTGTATAAGAGCATGTAAAAGAGAATTTTATTCACATTCTGCTTAGGAAGATCAGGTAACTGTTAATGCTAAACAAAACTCGTGTGAGTTTTAGTCCCCAGAACAACCTGAGTTATGTTTAACATTCTCAATATGCAACAGTTTATTCAAGGAGGAAATACATAGACAGTGGCCACATCTAACGTAGACGGAAGTTGTCCAGCTGTGTGAGCTTCAGCTGTGCCTGCTGCAGACCCAGGCCACTGTTTGCTAAGACAAACAAGTGTCTTAGCTTATTGTGAATAAAGATAGACAATCTATGTCAACTGTAACACCAGTAAAAAAGTTTTTGAGTATTCAACTTTGCCCATGATGGAGCTGAAAATACAGGTAAATGCATTGAAAAAGGGGTCACGTTTCGAGCAGAACGGCTCTATGACAACCTAAGAAGTAATCTGTGCTCTGGTGTTGATATCTCACTGACTCAGACCTAAACAACCAGAGTACACACTGGTGAAAAAGCTGTTGGCTTGAAAATTAACAATTAATTTTATATTGTTTGGCAGAATGAGAACAGTACAGTCAATAACTCTAGCAAACAGCATGATTTATATTTCACACTTAATTACATACAAATTCTTTAATGTTATTTTAAAAAGCACATTAACCTTCTTTTATTATAAATATTTTAGCAGTAACATAATGGGCTGAGTTGTTATTTGTAGCAAGACTTTTTCATATTTTCCATCTGTCCTACCTGTCCACATGTCAATAGATAGATCAGGGACAAAGACATTAAAGATAAATGGCCAGAATAAGACATGCAGTGTAACTGATAACTGCATCAGGCAGAATCAGATTTGAGGTGATCTTTTTGTAAAGTGTTACACTGCATTGAACTAGTTACTCACTTTTAGCTTTCAAATGTTTGTCAGCTACAGTAATTGAAAGAGGAACACAAAAGTTGTGACAAGCTGTGATAGTTTACCCTTAAGCATTTCCATAAGTTAGAGAGAAATGAGAAATCTTCAATGCACGTCTCCTAGGATATTTTTGCTATCTGACGACTTTCCTTGTGCTGAAGGTCAGGAGGGAAGCTTGAAATCCTTGTTGAAGGAAGTGCTGCATCGTGCCTTGAAGGCAGGTCCCTCACCAGCGAGGCACTCTCTGTCCCCAGCTTCTCTGGGAGCACAGGTACTCCTGCACATCTGCAAAGAGCACAGTCTTTTCCACCAGCTAATGCAAGAAAAGAGGAGCCTCTGCTGCAGCCAACTCCAATTCCACACCACTATGTGGTGTGAGCCAGACGCAGCGCTTTGTTCTGAGGGAGAGTACAAGCTTAGCAGCTGTATGTACCGCTCTGCCTGCTCAGTCACTTGGTGAGCTTTTACTCACAGAGTACCTTGCAGAGAGGCCAAGAATTCTGCATCGTTTGCCTTTAAATCCAGTGCTTGTCTTATGACTGCAAGCCACTGCATTATTTATAAAAGGCATATTGCTCTCTTTTTAAATACAGCCCATCCTATTCTGAACACCTCTCTAAATTGAATATTGTCTTATGCGCCTTGGTCGTGTGTGGAAATATACTGCTTCAAGGTAAAAGGAGAGGAGTTGAATTATTATCCTGAAGGCTGTTTGTACACTTCCATGATCCACCCACTCATCTTACCTTGAGGGCAATGAGAATTGCATGGGCTGGTCAAGAACAGAGCAAAGTACTTGAGTGCTGACTGACAAGGTTGCCCCTCCTAAGCGTTCGTTCTGAGCTCTGATCTCCGAGCACTATTGATACTCGGCAGTGAAGCAGAACTGCTGACGTTCCCACAGGGCACCATGCAGAAGCCTGGTCGTCCCCAGAGTATTCACAAATTGGAGCCAGAGTTCAAGGAAGAAAACTTAAAGGAGGAATTTTTATCTTAAATGAAAGCTGTTTTCACTCCGACTCCTGTTCAGTAACGTACTTAAACATGCACCTAACTTTGAACATGAAAATCCTATTGCATACTGAAGGGGTAGAAGTCAGATGTCTGACTGAACTTTACTTGCTGAACTTAGCCCTATCTCAAGATAAAAACATCTGAAACACTTCCCTTTATTAAAAATAGATTTTTTCTACCAAGAGATGATATGTTCCATATATGGCAGTAGAACGTATTTCTAAATAGCTGCTTCACAATTGCAGCTTTCTGAATGACACTGTAAACCACTGGCTATTACACCAGTTTTAAAACAAGTATAGATAGAATGAAAGTTCCATTATAAAAACAGCTATCACAATTGGCCTCACAACTCTTGTTTTATTCTATCTGTCTGTATTTAATTTATAAAACATGAAGAGTAAAATCCTGGCATTAGTAAAATGAATAATTACCTTCACATAGATTTCAGCGGGAGATTTCTTCTCACATTTCTAGTCAGCAGTTTGACCATTTACCTAATTTTCTTCGAAATGTGGTTTAAACTTTACCCAGTTCTCTTTTCACCTAAAATCTTCTTTTATAAAAACAAAAAAATAACTATGATTACAAAAAGAAAAACTGCACATTTACATGTATTGCTTTTCTTTATCTATTGGAAATGTATTTCTGAAAGTTTAAAAAACAAATTAGGATATAACCCATAACTAAAGTAGTTCTTTTGCGTTAATCCTTAGAAATACAGTTGAGACAAGTGACTATAAAATAATCTGCAAAAGTAATTTTGAAATAGTTGAACATCCTTAAGAAGAAAAAAAAAGCAAAAAAGAAATTATGTTCCTCTTGTAATTGTTAAAAAACGTTGAGATAGTGAGAGTAACAACACGGCATGGTCCAAACTGCAGAAGGGCACATGGTGAGTCTCTGTAAGGATTCTTGCTCTTGCCATGTGCTGCTGAAATGTAAAGGGGCAAATCAGGGATGGAGGCACCAAAGATGGTAAATACAAGGCAATGCTTTAAAAGAAAATGTGCAATGGCTTCTTTACATCTAACTGTGTAAATCTTCCTGCCCTTCCACTGAATGCTTCTCTCACTAACTGGAGATGTATGTTTAGTAGGAATGGGTGGCTGGGTCAAGCTGGTTGGAAATGAGGGTAATAAAGAGGTAAAAACATTATACCCAGGTAGATAATGTGGAACAGGGAATCAAGATCGGAACCATATTTCTCTAAGGGGATGCTGTCAAAAGGTTGAACATCACTGGAAGGTTCTCTCCTACATCTAATACAGGCCTTACAAAGGCAAGGTACCATCCGATCTGACGTGAGATACCTACGTGTATCATGCATGTGGCATGTGTGTGTATGTACTGAATAATGATGAAAAGCCCACGATGTGCAAAGCCTTAGACCCTGAAAACTCCAGACTAGGACTAGGCAGAGACAGGTCCTCCCTCCATCACCCGAAGTCACATTCTACCTCCAGTGTGGCCCAACCCCCTTGTGTTATAAATTAATTTAGCCAAAAATTGAAGGAAAGGACCCATGTCTCAACCTTTCTGCATGTGTGAAAGTTTCTCATGGGGAGGGCTTCCTGATCTGCCAGCTAGACCACTCTGCTGACACTGTCAAACAACACACCTTCAAATCCTAGTCTAGACATGGCTTTATGCAAGCACGAGATAAGAATCAGCCCCTGAATGGTTTTTTTGTTATATAACCAATGAAGCACAGAGAGTTAAACATTTGCAGTAGTTTGTAACATTCCTAAAGCATTACGTTTTCAGCAAAGTGGATTATCTTGTCTCATTTTTCTCTGATGAACAATCAACTGTGATCTTGACACATGAATTTATTATGCTTAGGTTAGACAAACTAAGCCTTAATAAGCTTCAGTTAGAAACCTCACTTTGTGTTTGTGGAGGGAAAATTCAGCACTCAGGTTGCCTGACAGGGGTACAAAAATTAAATCAGGCTTCTCTACCCTTATCTAGCTTAGCTCGGATGTCTATATACCGAAGATGTGATTTTTTTTTTTTATAGGTTTTGTTAGGTATTTGATTGCTTTGTTGGAACAGTTCCACAGTATCTGACTGAGCTGACCTCCAGATGTATCTCCTCCGGGGCATTATGTTCTGTTTCACATTATCAGCTGCGTGTTCCAAAGGTTAGATTGTGAGAGCTGGGTGGGGCTTTTAACTCCTTTTTCCAGCTCCAAAGACTACAGTGTGCCTGTTCACATATGCCCGTGTGGCTAATTCTACCCAACAGTGAAAGAAAAGCAATACAAACTCAGCTTGATTTAATAGTTACAGTCATGATTTATGTGCAATGGTGTCACTTTATTGAACATCGATTTGATAGATAATGGAGAGCTTGTGCTCAGCTTATTGTGAAAGTTTATTCACTGCTACAGATCCTTTGAGGAATGTGCAGAAACTTCTAAATATATGGAGCAAACCCATCCAGTGTAAATCAGGTGTCTGAATTGACAACAGCAGTAATGGGTAAGGCAATAATTAGTATGCAAAGCTATTTCAAGGTGTGGGAAGTAATACAGTTCTACTGCTGGAGTGTCATTGATTTACACCAGCTGAGGATATGGCCCATGGAACTGACAAGAAATGGTTATGTCTACTAATTACTCAAGCTGCTAATGTATTTCAACTGGTACTAACTTTTTTTATGTCACTGGAAAATTACAGCAGTGCTAGCTCTAGCAAACCAGTCATCTAAAAGTTTTTGTGATTTTTTCAGTTAAGTGGTCAGAAAAACAAGGCTGTGTTTTGCATTGTGACAGTCCTCATTAACATTAAACCTCAGCCTGACACACAGATCAGCCTTCTCTCTGACCTAAGTGTCATCACCACAATTCTCAGATTGAGGCAAGATAAAAGGTTGATTTTTTTTGCTGTTGTTGTTAAACCTTCTGGCTTAGTATGAAGTATTCAGGATGCTTTTGAGACTGTTACAGTTTCAGGCGTCACACAGAAAGATGCAATTAGTGCATGTGGAAAAATACCACAGTTTGTATTTCCAAAAACAAATCTTTTATAAGTAGCGATGGCTGAAAGCTGTACTTTAAAGCTGGTGGCTCAGATAGCGTCTGGTTTCATATTTATGTAGAAGGTATTGAGTGTTGCCATATTTTGTCCTTCCAGATTTATGTCTTGTATCACTTCAGTCACAGGTATGTCCTCTCAAGGATTCAAGTTACTGAAGGTAAAATGCTCACAAACAAGAGGACTCCAAAGTCCTTCAGAGCGTGGTCATTGAGCTAGCATTCTTTCCCAGCTTCTGTTTTGTTCAGTTTAAGGCTCTGTTGTATTATGAAGTGTAGATTTTATATTTCTAATTCTTTTTATTCCCGAGTTTTTTTGATACATTATTGGTAAATGTTGCCCTAACTACTGGTGGAAATTGACTGTGTAAGAACATTTACGAGGGATTTTAAGAGCAAGGTCTCTGCCCTGGCTTTGCTCATATTGCTGGTGGCAAAATAATTGTGAAAACGTGGAAATTTTCAGGCATTCTTTATGTATTTGCATGCTCAACAGAGCACTGAGATATTGTGGGAAGTAACTAAATATTACTTGCTTCCCTGAGAGGAGTTTCCCTTTGTACAGTTTCAGGCTGGAAAACAAACAAGTGAGCCCAAGACTGCTCATGTCCTTAGAATATCTTATTTAAACAGGAAGCCAGTAATCCTGGAAAACAGATGGTTACAGAAGCATGTAGGCTATTCTTTCACTCTCCATCCCAATTCAGTGTTAGCATGTGCAGTAGTGGGAGCCACACTACCTCGAGATCTGAATGTAGTTCATACAAAAAGAAATAAACTCCAATTTTCTTCTATGCACTTTCCTCTTAAAGATTGAGAGCTATAAATCTAACAATATTTATTCTCAAGAGCAAAAATCTACAAGCTGACGTGCCAACAAGTCTGTGCAGACCAGCACCTAATTGTGAAATTTCCTAGTGAAATATAAATAAAAAGGAATGCTATCATGTGATACTTTCTTGCTTTCACATTCTAAGCCAAAACCTGATTTTAGTTGTAGCAAGTATCTTTGTTTTAACACTTATTTTTCTTCCAAGTGACAAGTGATATCATTTTATTATGTTAATCGATTTTGATAATGCAAACAGGATATCTTCATAAGAACCATACCTAAAACAAGACTTGCTATTGACCTTTACCATGTAACTAGGTTATTTTCATAATTTCACCTTGATTATCTTCACTTCAGCTATGAAGAGTCACAGTACGTTAGAAAAAAATAACTAAAACCAAATTAGTCCACACCAAAAATTCCCAGATATCCGATGTCTTGAGCAGGTTTTTTGAGTTTTAAATGTTGGTCAGGTTGGCTATAGGGGACTTGTTCAAATATTATTCAATACTGCTATGCCTGCTTTTACTAATGGGTAATAAATCATTATGAGAGAAGAAAAAGTATTATTTGGCATTAAGCCAGATTCTTCTCTTTTTTTTTTTAATCCACTCCTGTTTTTTCCTTGTGTTTATTAACCACAAGGTTGGTTATAACAATATTTAAGTACCTAATATTTAAATAACGTCATGGCCAAGTTATTGTGTTTGTCCACTAGGTTTCTTAAGCTTTTCGTATTCTCACATAGAAAATAAATATACTAAGCCCGAAACTTCATTGTCTACACTGAGAGTAGACTTTATGTCCATGCAAGACAAACACAACAATGAAGGAAAAAATCCAGTTCGATAGCATAATAGATTTGCTTTGAACTCATCACAATAATTACACAAGAAGATGAGTGATGAACAACCAGGCTTATTATTCTTAAGAAGCAACTATCCTTTAGCTAGTGCAGCATATCAGAGATATAAAGCCCCTGGTTCATTACAGTGGTTATTATTAGTCCAGTTGCCAACATGTACGATTGTCTCATGTGCAGCAGATTACTAATCTATTTCCCTTCTTAATTCCTCCTCTCTGCTTGTATAGACAGGTACATTAATCTATTTGCCAAGAGCAATCTCTTTATCTATGCAAAACTAACATGATTCTTCACTCTTATCAGCATCAGCATCTGCATATATGCAGAAGATAAAACAAAAATGTTTTCTCACCCCATTTTTTGTCATTTCTCTGCTTAGAAGATGATAAGATCATCTTTAATCACATACTGAGCAACAAATATCTGACAGTTAAGTTTTAGTGACTAAGAACTGTATTTTTTTGAAAAAGCTAACATGTTCTTGTGTTCTGTGTCTACCAATTTTTAAGAGTTTAAGCATGTTAATACTTCACTGAAGACTTGTTAAAATACCTGCTTCTGGCAATATCTGGTACTGGTCATTCATCAGGTAGCACCAAGCTAAATTCCTTAACCTGGAAGATACTGAGATACTGAATGTGTCAAGTAGAGCATCCTTGGAAGGTAAATGGTAGTGAAAACAGAATCAGTTCTTAGGGAGAATGTTTGAAAAAGACACGCTGATCCAACTCAGCAATTTGCTGGCAACAGAAAAGGGTGGTCTTGCTCCTCCCCTTCCCTTCCTTCAGGCACTTCTCTGATCTCCTGTCAAACAGATTAAATGCAGTAAAACGGCAGAGTGAATCATCTTCTGGAGGCCTAGTGACCTCACCAGAGGAATTTCACCACCATCTCCCTGGAAGGCAGGATGGAGACCGTAGGGAGACTCTGAAGTAATTTAGCTATGGGAGAAAAGGATCTGAAGCTGTATGACCATTAACTTGACTAACAGGCTAGGTTTTCATGCATAGTTTAAAGAGATTGGAAACTGTGCTTAAAATTTTTTTTTGGTAGTGTTTGGCTGTTTAGTTTTAGAGAGGTACATAGAGCTCTTACTTAAGAGTGGCAAAAAAGTAAATGAAGAGGATTTTCTCATCTATTTGTCAGTCCATGAGTCAGCATGATGAGAAGATGCAAAGAGTGATTGAAGTGCATCTTTGGATGACATGTTAAAGCAAAGTTCTGACCATTTGTGGTCATTAAAGATCCCACTGCAGTAATTATATCTGTAAAGTGTGTTAACTCTGATGACCTGGCCAAACGCCAAACCTGAAAATTACATTCCCTTCCAACATTCCTACTGTGTCTTGGATGGATACAATAGTCTTCATTTCCTCTCCAAAACAGCTATGTTGTTGTAGGCCACTAAATTGTATAGCACTGCAGTAGATCAAACAATCACCATATAGTTTCTGTATCCACTTGTAAAGGAAGGCAGCATTTCATGAGATGAAAGGCTCTATAAAAATGTAAACTGCTAATACTTTTGAGCCTGCTCACTGCAATACAAAATTTGGCCAGTGGCAAGAAGTATAGTCAGCTGAGATAGTGTTGAGTGGTTCCATTAACCACTGAAGTGCAGCATTTCTCACAGAGTGTTTAGTATCATGAATGAATAAGTTTGACCCAAAAATCAGATCCTTATAATATGTTGTGGTATAGATGCTGCCTCCTTTTAGGTCAGGCTCTCATCAGATATATGTTGCAAGCAGTTAGAAGTCAGATACACTTGTGTTAAGCACAGAAGAATAAAGCAGTACTTGGGCTTTTTGTGCATGTTCAGGAGCCTACTTTCAGGTCATTCCAGAAGGAAAGGGTGCTAAATGAAACTCATTGCTGTGTCAATGCAATAGAGCAATTTAGCTAATATAATAGCAGAGTGTAAAGGACGCAAGACATGCCATCTATGTTAAAATAAAGTTATCTTCCCAGCTGGCGCCAACTCTAAGTGCTCAGAGAGAGAACATAAGAAAAGGGCACACCTATAACAGTAATTCCCCAGATTCTTCCACTTTCCAGCAGTCTGCAGGGTGATACACAAAGAAACGGGACACGGAATGGGTAAACGAGTGGCATGGTGAAATGATATACAGATGTAGCTGATGCTGAAAGTGCAATTTGCATAATATGGTAATGTAGCATTCTAGTCCCAACTACATACATGATCAAAGCACTCATTGTAAATGATAATGCAAATTAATTTTAGGCTCATTATTATTAATTGAACCTGAATAGAAATCAGATTCAGTAAAAATACAATAAAGAAACAAACTGAAACTCTGTAGGGAAACATTCATTAATATGATTATTCTTTCTGATTTATAGCTGGATTACACGCTCCTTGTTTCCGTGTTTCTTCCTCTGCATTCTCTGGTATGATTTCAGATGCAAATTCTCCACTATTCTGCAGTTCATGCTCTTAGTTTCTCTGTCAATGTTCATGTCAACCTCTCAGCACTTTCTCAAATGTATTATTAAGGTCTGCATGGTCTAATAGGTTGCCATTACTCTGAGCTTTATTCATCTCTTTTCCAAACTAAATCAAATTTGAGCCTGAATAATGCTGATAGGGACATTTGCCTAAACAAAGTTTGTTACTGCAGTAATGGGGTTGTTTTTGTGAATTAATGGATCATTTATTTTTTAAAAACAGAACACCAGTATGTTCCTGTTGTTCCTGCCCCTTCTAATAACTTTTTAATGGTGATCTTTTGTTCTGCTGCAATGGTTTGTAGTTTCTGCAGTAGCTTATTCCTAGAGACAGGGTGAGGATAAAATACTGGGATCAAGCCATTATCCAGCACTGAAGTTTCTGTCCTAAAGTGGATTTTAAATCATTTAATGTAATTACATCCAGATTTGACTAAATGTACTTTAAACTAGTGAGGCAACATTTATTTTTTTTCTTAAACTGTACTAGAAAGGGTGATCTTCAGTGACTACAAAATTATTTAGCATGAGCGATTCTCATTAATAACCATAAGAACTCCTTATAATTAAACCCACCACAAGGATATGGGTATAATTTATTTCTCTGTGAATATTTTAGCTTTATCATAAACTTAATTTCAGTATAAGATTAAGCACTGATTGCACACAATTGTAGATGCAAAATAATGTTAAATTTCTTCCTACATTGAGGAAGAAAAGGAGAGCAGATAAAATTCATGATCTCATTCATGAAAACATTCCTCTCTATCTGTCTTTGGTAAGATAGTAACAATTTAATTCTGATATGTTAAAGCCATTTTAAGTAATAATTAATATTTTTATTTCCCTTATTCTTTTAATTTTCCTTATGACAGAGCTTATGATTTGTTTACATGTTACGCTGGAACGAGTATTAATGAAACTGCATGCATTATTTGTTCTTTCTTTGTAATTTATACTATATTAATACTTCTAACTGCAGTGAAGTTGCATAGAGCTTATTATTTTTACATCACAGTACATAATAGTTAAAAACTAATCAGTTTCTCAAAGTCATTTTGGAGAACGTGTTAAAGGGATGTTTTACGTATACCACAGAGGTTGCCCATGAACCAATACAACCAATGTATCATTGATCTAATACATCACCTACAGTAAGCAAAGATGGATATTTTTGTCCCTCTTCCTTGTGCTTTCTCACACCTTAATCCTGGTTTATTTGAGATGTTCTCACCTTCTCTCCCTTGGGGGAGATACAGGCAACGAAAACCTAACTCTTTTCCAATTTTCAAACAAAAATATTCTGCTTGGGAAGTTCCCACTGCCAAATGTGCCTGTAGCATGTACAGACACCAGCAGCCTTAGAGCCTGCACAAAAGATTGATTTTGTCAATTTTATTCATGTTAAATGACATTTTACTTCATATGTACTCCCTGAAGTCAGAGGAGTTGAAGCAGAGTATGCAGATATTGACTGTGAATCCTGGATCAAAATCTCTCCTTCTCTACCCCCACAAATTTTACATTTTTCAGAAAGGCTGGTCACTGCTTTAACAGCTCTAGATGTTGCACGTGTTCGTTATTGACAGCTGCAATTTTACAGATGCTATGCAGCACAGGATGTCCAGTCTTATTACATTTTAAGAGATAGGAAATGCAACTTGGTATCTGAATGCACAAGAAGGAAGGAGCCTTTCAAAGTTCAAGGTAAGTGCCATTATTTTTAGATTGTTGTAGCAGGAGAAAGCATTTAATGCTCCTTTATTTAATTTAAAGACAAAAACATACTTATCATTTTTTGATATTTCCTACAAAAGTCAAGACAACAGTGAAAAACAGTACATGCTGAGACATAAATTAATTACAGACTGACATATTTATGTGCTTCTGGTGTCTCCCTCCCCCCAAAAAACACAGTGGAGTTAGAGGAGCTTCACAAATGTAGAACTGTCAAAGACTTGGAACCTCCTCAAAGAATCACAGAATATCCTGAGTTGGAAGAGATCCACAAGGATCACAGAGTCCAGCTCCTGGCTCCAAACAGGAAGACCCCAAATTCAAACCCTGTGTCTGAGAGTGGTGTCCAAACACTCCCTGAACTCCAGCAGCTTGGAGCCATGGCCACTGCCCTGGGGAGCCTGTTCCAGGGCCTGATCACTCTGTGGTGAAGAGCCTTTTCCTAATCCCCAATCTGACCTTTCCCTGACGCAGCTCCATGCCGTTCCCTCAGGTCTGCCACCCACCAGATCAGGCTGCCCAGGGCCCCATCCAACCTGGTCTTAAAAGCCCTCAGGGATGGGGCATCCACAGCCACTGGGCAACATGTTTCATTGCATCACCACCCTCTGAGTAAAGAATTTCTTCCTAACATCTAACCTAAATCTCCTCTCTTTTAATTTAAAGCCAATCCCCCTTGTCCTATCACTATCAGACTGTGTAAAAAATTGGTCTTCCTCCTGCTTATAAGCTCGCTTTAAGTACTGAAAGGCTACAATGAGGTCTCCCTGGAGCCTTCTGTTCTCCAAGCTAAACAAGCCCAGCTCCCTCAGCCTTTCTTCATAAGAAAGGTGTTCCAGCCATCTGATCATCTCCATGGCCCTCCTCTGGGCCCTCTCTAACAGCTCCATGTCCTTCTTGTGTTGAGGGCCCCAGGCCTGACCATAGTACTCCAGGTGGGGCCTCACAAGAGCAGAGTAGAGGGGAACAATCACCTCCCTGGCCCTGTTGGCCACCCGTCTTTTGATGCAGCCTGGGATACTGTTGGCCCATGTACACTTGTGGCTCATGTCAAGCTTCTTGTCCACCAGAAGCCCCAAGTCCTTCTTGGCAGGGCTGCTCTCAAGGAGTTCTTCTCCCAGTCTGTATATATCTGGGATTGCCCTGACCCAAGTGCAACGCCTTGCACTTGGCCTTGTTGAATCTCGTTTGGTTCATGTGGGCCCACTTGTCAAGCCTGTCCAGGTCCCTCTGGATGGCATCCCTTCCTTCTATTGTATCTACTGCACCACTCAGCTTGGTGTCATCAGCAAACTTGCTGAGGGTGCACTCAATCCCACTGTGCAGGTCATTGAGAAAGATGTGCAAAAGCACCAGTCCCAAGGCTCTCACGAGTCACCACTCTTGACCGGCCTCCACCTGGGCATAGAGCCATTGACCACAATCCTCTGGCTGTGACCATCCAACCAATTCTTTATGTGCTGAATATTCCAGCCTTCAAATTCATATGTTTCCAATTTAGAGATAAGAATGTGGTGTGAGCCATGTAAAAGGCCTTACAGTTCAGGCAGATGACAACAGTCATCTTCCTGTGAAACTACTCTCATCCCCCATAGATCCAGTGTTGTTCCATTCCAGATGCTGAATCTGACACTTGCACTTGTTGAATTTCATGTGGTTGGTGATTGCCACGCCCTCTAATTTGTCAAGATCTCTCTGCAAGGCCTCTCTACCTTCAAGGAGTCAACAACTCCTCCCAATTTAGTGTATTCTGCGAACTTGTTTAGTATACCTTCAAGCACTGCATCCAAGCCATTTGTGAAAATATTGAAGAGAACTGGCCTTAACAATGGAGTCCTGCAGAATCCCGCTAGTGAGTAAGGTCATGAAGACTGAAGGGAAAACAACACACAGGACAGAAAGTGCTATGAAGAGCCCTCCTAAGCAGAATTGCTGAGGTGAAAGATAAGTATGCAAAAGACTAAACAAAATCAACATGTAGGAGAAAAAGCACATGTTCACTGTACTCAAAATTAGTCTGTTGACCTTGTTTCCTGAGGTCATAATTTATGTCAATCATTCAGCAGGATTCAAAAACTAGATAAATATTGACGAGGACAACTGCAAACTCCCACGACAGAAAGGCAGGGTATTTTAAAGCCATATTGGAAAGGATATATATTTTTCGTGTTGTAAGGAATAAGCCAGTTCCTGATCATTGAAAGTAGGGAAGAATTTTTCCTCGAGAACATATGTTTATTCCTTCTTTACTTCCTTGCACTTTCTCTCAGCTTCTGCTCATTAATGGTATGTGGATGGAAAACGTGGGCCACTGGGGTCTGATCCAGCATGGTGATTCCTGTAGCTCTACTGAGAATGAATATTAAATAAATAAATTCTTTGTGACATGCAAAAGAAAGGAGCAAAGCACTCCAAAGGTCAGAAAGCCCTCACAAGATTTATTCTTGATTACCCACTGTATTATTTTTTCACATGGCTTTTTTCTGCACACTTTGACTGTCTCATGCCTTTCAGTCTCATAGGAATTTTTTCAAATAATAGGTGTTTTGCCTTAGATGGTAAGTAAGCATGACAAACTGCAAAGTTCCATGCTAGATATACTGGTATGTGCTCATATCCTGGTATGATCTCATTTTAAGGAATGTGATTGTGACTTTTCAGCATTATAAATTGAAACCAGGATCCCGTTGTAGGCTGTTGCATACCGTGTAAATACTGTCTCTCCATGAATTTCAGCTCATGTCAATACATCTTCATAGCCAATGCTGAAAAGCATCACCAATTACTGTAGCTGTTTACAGAGTGCAAGAACAGAATATTTAATTTTACCAGCCTGTAAGGATGACAAAGCTGAATTTGAGCTCTAGTTAAAGTTTTGCTGATTACTCTTGACCTTTCCGGGATAAAGCCATGAAGGTCAGTGGAGTCATGATTTTTTTTCACATTCTGCTTGTCTTTGTCATTCTCCTAATAATGCAGAGGACTAGAAACAAGAGATGGGTGGTGTTTTTTTTTCCCCGTGCCTGGAAATCTATTTAGATTAGTCACCAGGTTTTCCAGTCTATGGTCATTGAAGGTCATTTGGTTTATAGCTGAAATTCTCAATTGAAACCTCATCTTGTAATCAGAACTTAAAGCTAAAGCGAGGTTTTGTATCTCCTCTGAAAAGGTAAGTTGTTGTATGATTAGCTTCAGAATATTAAATGGGCTGTCTGTGTAATGACGGGTAATTTTGGGGGGCTTAAATTGCACTATGAGAAGACTTGTCTTGAATAACAAGTATTGGGCTACATTATAAAGAACAGTATTCTAGGCTTCTCCTAAATGCTAATTCTATTACGCATTAACATTCCCATTGCTTTAAAATGGCAAAAGGCAAGCCAGCAAGATTTAAAAATCTTGCAAAGTGCATTTCACTTATAGAGTGCTCCTAAAAGCAAGCTGTTTCCTGAAAATGTCCCTTAAATAAGCATCCATTTAAGGTGGTCATCATTATGTAGTCAGCATCGGCTAATAGCTGTTCCGCAGTTTTGGTCGCTGTCAAATACGGAGTACTTGTTGTGATCTATAGTGTAATGCAACTTGGTATATAATTTTTACAGTACGTGTAAAAAACAATTCTTGGCCCTAAGTTCACCACCCCTTGCCCCAGGTATGAAGTAGCAGTCATACAAGGTAGGTGCATTCCTAAAGGCAGTTCATTTGAGGCTGCACAGTACTAGTGAATCTCTGAAATCCCATTTTTGTTTTAATGTCTGTATGGCCCATGTGCAATTTGAACATAAATACAAATATATATATTTAGATGTATTTATATCTATCTATGACCAAAACTGAAGACTGTGCACAGGAGTAAATGCAGTCCTGCCATGACATTGTCATGAATATTATTATTTTATTTTGTCAGGGCAGATCCCCTGAGCTAAAATTTGACCTTTCATTTATTTATTTTTATTACTCCTTGAGTTCCCATCTTCAGAGACCACCTCACAGATACCTTTAGCACCTTCTGTCTCTCTGTTTACCCCAGTTCCTGGCTGCCTTTCTGTGTGTACTCTTGATACTCACACAGCTGCTTGGATACAAGCAGGAGGTTATTTTGCATGGGGCTCAGCGTCAGACGCTGGGTGGTGCCACCTCGATATGGGTGTCCCCAGTTGGCTCATGGATAGCATACCACAGTCCAGGCTGGGGTCCAAGGACCACCATCACCATCATAACCTGTGAAATCAGCTTGCTCCAGCAGGCATTTTTGTTACTTTTATTGGCAAGTCAGGGTTTCAGCACATCTCTGTAGGAGCTAGTGGATTCGTACATTTGTCCCATTCCTTAAGGAGTCTGAATTACCCTTTGGACAACCCTTTTTAACTCCTCTCTGGGCTTGCGGGAGCTGACATAACCTAACTCTTAGGCTTCTCTCCAGAACCATTAACCAAATGGTAGATAGCTTTTCTCTTTCATCTTCTTTAACCACCACACAAACAGGGCACCTTTTAACTAATTATTTTATACATTCCCTACATGGATTCTGAAGTTCAGTGGACTTCATAACACCCTGTCCAGTAGATTCCAGCTCAGTAGGTCTGCCAGCATCCCAAAAGTCACATCATCACAAACATACACACACTCCTGTTCTTCATGTTTTTAAATTCATGATATATCCCAGGATACAAATTATGACACTGTTGCTTTGCGTCTCTCTGACACAAAGATCATGGAAAACTGCTGTAAGTGAAGGTCTGAAAAAAATCCATGTAAGTATTCAATACAGTTCAGAGCTGTCTGATTTTTTTCTGTCCTCATTGGCCAAACCGTTTCCTGACTACTCTGGAGAACAGAAGGCAAAGGAGTTGAACAACTGTCTTTTACTCCAATCCATTTCAGAATGCAGACATATCCCAGGGATCTGGGCTTCCATTTCAAATGCAGGTTATTTGGCGGAGACCAGACTGACTTTCCCAGCTAGCTGACTCCCACAGCTGAGATCTCAGAAGAAAGAAATTAGTTTAGCTCGCATTTAAAGGGCACCTTTAACTCTAAGTACCATTCCCAGACAGCCTCCTGCTTCTCTTAGGCTGGCAACCAACCACCAGCATATTAGCGAATGCATTTACTTTTTGATGAAGTACAGACCTTAAAAAGCTAAGCTGGATACAAGGTTCGTGACAGAGAGCACAGTCTTTCACTGCAGAGAGAAATGTGCAGCCACAGGAAGAGACTGACTATCATGTACTGCAGAAAGACTGTTTGAGATATTTTGCTTTTAAACAGGCCAAGTAATTTCTTGGATGTATGCGACTATATGGTCATTTTTCCAACAACAGTGTAGGTAGCTGTGTATTCTCTTCTAGCATGTGATTTAGCAATGTTCCTGAACCTAATGTATTTTGGCGGCAGGAATGATAATAGCAGACAATTGTTTGTCCCCAGTCACTAAATTCTGTTACAAAGTCAAAATAAGCCTGTCTGCTTGACTAGTCTCATGTGCAACAAAATCAAAATAAGCCTTCACAAAGAATCATTTTCAAGCACCATTTTAGTTTTTGTCTTAGGCTTACAAATGCATTTTCTGTTTTCTGATATGTCAGATATCATAATGAAAAATAAATAAGCAAGGGAAGCACACACAGAGAGATATTCTCAGGGTAAAACCCAGTTTGTGATGGAGAAAAGGAACGTCTTGCTATTTCCTTTACCTCCTTTCTAGTCTGTTTCTTCCTGGGCTTGCAACAATGTCTTCTTCATAGCATGTGCATGGACCACTAGTGTTATTTTGATGCTGTACCGTTTTTCAGCATTTTGGTGCTCAGGACTCCCACTGTGCTAGATGTTGTGCAGACAGAACAAAGTCAGCCCTGGCTCTGAGGACAGCCCATCCCACACTCCACCTCCCATGGCCACAGGAGACTAACATTGTGAATGTTGATGCATTCAACACATCTGCCATGCATGCAGATCATGGAGACAATGACATTGGGTGAGACATTAGGGGTTTTACAGAATTGCCTACTGGCTGCTAAATACATCATTCAAGTGTAACCGGTTTTCAAAAGGTTTAGAGCTCACGTTTGCCACAAGAGGCCCGTGTGAATTCAGCTTTGCAGGAAACAGAGGAACATGCAAAAGGAGGAGGACTTCTTAGGTCAAATATTTAAAAGCCCCCCAGTCACTTAGGAACTCACAAACTTAATTTCAAAAATGAATTGGAATTGGATTTCAAGGACCCAAGAACTTATGACATTTTTGCAAAGAGGTCTAGATTCCCATTTCCCTTCTCAAAATATTGCCTCTTCTGTTTAAAAAATATGCTGCCACACGCGGGCCTGCTACTCTCACTACAGAACAGAGATAAAATAGCAGTAATTTGCAGATTAGCCCAGCACAATGCCTGCCCACTGACAATAGCTGTATCAGGGTTAGAGAGAGGAAAAAATGCTATGCTCTTACAACAGGACTTTGTTTTTATTATTTCCTGGTACAGGAATTGCAATTAAATTTAACTGGAACAAAGTTAAACTTATAAACAAAATCCTTTCCTCCTGTGATCCTTAGTTCTAGCATTGCAGCTCGACTTTACACGGAAGCCTTCAAATAAAACTTCAAAATGGCATAGGACCAGTGACCTACCATTTAGCATCAGTTTGCATTTTTTTCATAAAAGCAAACCTGTTTGTGCTGGAAATAGCCATAGGCATTTGTCTCATTAAATTTTTGTTTGAATGATTTTTTTTTTCTGATGAAAATAAGGCATTATTTCTAAGCTACTCACAAAAAAATTGATTAAAGTTCCTTTCTGAAACAAAGTATACTTTCTGTCTTTTAAAGTAAGGATCACAATTAATGGCTGTTATTCCCTTTTTCTATTTGGGAAGTAAATAAATTCTGAAAATATTTATTTTTCCTCTATGAAATTAATTATTGTATCTCTTAAGAACAGTAGTAATGGAGTCGGTTAATACATTGTAAAAGAGTAAATAAAACTGCTCTTTTCCTTACAGTTTTTTCGCTCTTGATCTATAGGTTAGGATAATAATTTCTAATACCTCTGGCTCTTCTAAGGAAAATGTGTTGACCATGGCAAAGGGATGGTTTAAAAACAATTTCAAACAATGAATGATCCAGCATCCTTGCTGAAAATACCTCAGAAAATCTCTTCTCAGATTGTAACTTTTGAGGTCTGTTTCTGAAGCTGGTCTCCACGCCCAGCCAATTGCACTCCTGCTATATGGTGCTCCCCTGTTCTGTAGGTGTTTAGGCACATTCCCAGCATCTCCGTAACACTCTCAAGTTGCTGCATATATTCTTCCAAATTGTCTCCTGGTTCATTAAAATTCAGTGAAAATTTCTGTACTTTTAATAAGTCAGTGCAGCCAGCCACAGGAGATTATTTTGCTTGGATGGAGTAAGACCATCAAGACCCAGATTTGTATTGAGACCTTTAACTGGTGAAAATCAACAACACTGATGATTTCTTGTAGCTAAGGAATTCATTTCTATAAATTTTGAATGCTATACACTTTGGAAGGGCCTCAAACTACTTGTTTCTTATTTAATAGCTGTCACATTGCTTTCCACTGAGAAATACCACAGCTGCACCCTGCATGATGGAATCAACAGGTGTTTCCCCACCAATTTCAATACTTTAATATATTATAAAAAATTGCAGCCACAGAAAAATGCTGTGGCATGTGAAGTACATTTTGTGTTCCTTATCCTTAGCTGGTAGGAATTTGGCATAGCTTCCTTGACTGCATTACTATAAAGTCAATGTGCATTATCTATGTATCTGGCCCTAGACTTTGATTTATCATTAGGTACCTTAGTGTAGGTCAGAAATCACGTGTACATAATTGCATGTGTAGAACAGTAATTCTACCGTGAAGAGAAAATGTGTTTTAAAGAACACTGAAAGCATGCTTAGAAAGCCATGAGATCATTCCTACCTATTTTTACAGAGTGTAAGACAAATTTCTGATACGGTAACCACCTGTGAAGGCAACTCTAGTTCCTTTTCAGCTGGAAAGGCTTCCACTTGGTCTTTGTCTTTACGGCCAAAGATTTCAAGGACACGGGTTGCTGCTTAATTCATTTGATCCTATTGGCTAGCTGTCAACAAAAGTGACAATCCTGTACTTGTAACGTCATAAACTTCCAAGCATGATGTTGTAAAGCGAGGACCGTGACTTTGACTTAAGGTCAGGAGCAGACGGCTTGGGCACTTATGATCTTGTTTTCAGGAAGCAAGACCTTGCCGTCGTAATACTAAAAAGTTACTTCATTGGAAAAGAAGGCAAGAAATCATTTTGCTGAAGTGCCCCTACTGTTTCTCCAAGTCTTCCTGAAAAACATAATTGATTTCTAAGCTCTGTGCAAGACTGCATATTTATTGCGCTGAATGAAATATGGATTGCATGAATCCTGTTGGTGTGACTTTCAACCCACTCGAATATTATGAGTTTGACAGTTTGACTCTAACTCAGTTTATTTCCCACTTGAGAGACTGGAAAGGAACAGATGGGGATGTGCGAACAAAGAGGGAGGGGATGAGCATGCAGCAGCTTGAGCTGCCGGGCTCGTGTCAGTGCACCTCCCTGCAGCTAGGCAGTGGTGGCGACCGCCATCTCGAAGCGATTTCCCAGGCGTTAGAGCTGCACAAGCACATGTAACTCTTTGAGCAGGCGTTAGGCAGCCCCAGAAGGTAAGGAAAAGTCTGCTGAGTATGGGCTCTGCCAGATTTAGAGCTGGAAGGGAAATGGTGACAGAGGTCAGCTTCACAAGTCATATAGGACGTTGGCTGTTTCGACTGATCGTAAGTGCCATCAGGCCTGTCCCTACCTTAGTGCTGAGTTAATAGATAACTAGCTGCATCATCACAATATTTACTCCGCCAGCTTGAACACTTTATTTTCCTGTTAATAGCATCCCTATTTTCTAAATGTTTTGTGTATTTTCAAGTCTTTTGTCTACTTACCACAAATTCTGTCCTTATTACATATACTGCTTAGTCATATATTTACTGAAAATTAATGAAGAAGAACACTTGGCACTTTGCAGAGTCGAAATACTTTGCAAACATTAACGAATTAATAATGTATCCCTTACTTTCAGGCATGCTAGCATGCCTGAATGCTGAGTGAAATTCTGCTAAATCATCTCCCTGCATGTCCCCTGCTTCTTTCCTAACCTATTACATGGTTCAAGAGGCTGATCATTGAGTTGGTTATAGACAGCAAGTCTGATTCAAACTTCTGATAGGCACATGATTTCCGAAATGCCTCTATAATCCAACCCAGGCTTCTAAACAAGGCTCAACGTGACACACAGCTGTGTCAGAACGCATGAGGTAAGATCCTAAAATAAGCTGAATGCCTTCTATCTGACGAAACACAACCAGTGTTTGAAGTAGGCCTGGCCTCGTGTGGCCAGGGATTTAGTGAGGACTCGGAGGGGTTTCACTTTTCTGTTGCATATTCCAGCACACCCCCTGTGCCCAGGGTGCTGCCTGTCAGTGCCAGCCCTGCCTCATGCCGGCCTGCAGGCCAGGGCCTTTCCCTCAGTGCTTCGCCAGCCAGGAGGCCCCTGACACTTTATGTCAAGATGGAAAAACAAGGCACAAATCTTGTCATTACCATCAGCAATGCCCATACTTTATAGAGCCTTGTAACTAGTTTGGATCAAAGGTGTTTGTTTTCACTGCAGAGTTTACTGAGGCTGTGCCTTTATTTATCCCAGGACACCCTTATAAATGCTTGAGAGCAAGGCTCAGTTACTGCAATCCCCTACTAGCAAGAGTTTGCCATAACTCAGCTTGTTCACGAGGCTTGCTCACCGATCTGACAGCTTGAGCGATGCTGCTCCCACCTTGCTTTCCTTGATTTTTGCCAGCATTTGCATCACAGGCCACACGCTGTTCACCCTCTCCCTGCTGCCGTAGCATGTCTCAAGCTGCCATCTCAAAAGAAATGCAGGCACTGCAGAAGTGCTTTATGAAAATATCCCTCCCTGAAACTCCCAACAGAGACATTAAGTTCTCTGCAAGTCCCAACACCTTTTTGAGGGTTTTTTAAGAGGGGAGAATTGTGGTATTTATGGGTTTGTTTCCATTTTACAAAAGCAGTAAGAGCACACAGGCTGTAGAAAATGGATGCTCACCACCACCGCTCTCATTCAGGCACTACATCCAGATGAAATGACTTTTAAGGATTTGCTTCCTCGAATGAGTGACGCCTTTCTAGGATGTACCATCCACTTACCAAGCAGAACAAAAGGTACAGTATGTACATATTCATAGGTAGCATTACTGAGGAAGGAACAACTAGTTTCTCTCTTCATGAGAGGCTTATCTGAATTCGGTACACCAGCTCCTTTGAATGTGTGATGTTTACAGTTCGGTCAGAATTTTTTTTCTACATTTTCCACCTCGCTTGAGTGTTCCAAAGCCTAATACGAGAGCAAGCAGCGTGCTTTTTCTGGTCTGCAGAAACTAGCATGCCCTACTTTTCACTTTCCTTAGGAATTTGTTTCTTCAGAGTGTTCTGTGGCAATGCAATGAATCCTCATTTTATAGAAGGCTATACCCAAAGGTGGATCGATTAATATTCTATATTAATCACTGACCTTCTGATTAACTCTTGTCATCCCTGACAACATTATACAATAGTTGCTCTGGTCACATTCATTGCTCTCTTTGTTCTTCAGGTTATAGGGAGCAGCTAAGGGGTGAGCCTGAAACCACAAGGATCTCGATAGCAAAGTATAATTTAGGAGAACTGCAATGGCATCTAGGCACCGACACAGAAACAGAACCTCTCCTATGTCACGCAGAAATTAAACCGCCTGCCTAAGAACTTATTGCTTCTAGGACTCCCAGACTAGCCCTTATAAATAGCAAACTTGTAAATAGTTTGACAGCCTTCAGGGACTGCTGACCTTGAATTCCCTTCATATGAGTATATCTAAAGATTCTGCAAGCAATCCATGGCAAGCAGCTCCTATATTTATAAAAATTACAGAAATTGATAATGTAGCAGACCTGGCTTGGAAGCAGCTGCTGTCTTGAATGTTTTACCGTTCTACAGCTGTAACACAGGGAGGAAGGAATAACCATTAGTTCATCCTTGCCCTTAAGGAACATTGCTCCTACAATTACCTTAATGCTTTTTGTTTGTAATCCTTTCAACCCCTCAGGACTCATAATCTAGTTCTTACTCCCATGCTATGTGTAAAAAGAGGCGGAATACTCAAAAGTGAAGCGATTTTTCAGCATTATTCCCAGCCCCAGCTTCTGGATCTATCTGTCCCAGATCCTTGGAGCTGTTTGTCTACTCTAAATGTCAAAGAATCAGACTCCTGTGAGCGTTCTCCTCTTTGGGGACTCTCAGCTGCCGTTCAGATGTCTGCAGGCAAGCAGCAAGGGATGTGACCAGGGTGTGTTTCCCCTACTTAAAGTGAACGTAAGGTGAAGCAACCCCCTGGGTTTGTTGACAAGTGCCAAGGACTGGATCATAGACCATAAAACCTAGGCTTTGAATCTCATGCTGACATCTGTGCTTCTTTCCACATTTGCATAAAGTATCTCAGCGACTAACTTGAAAAAAACACAAGCAAACACAACCATGCATGTCCACCCCAAATGCTAATTCTGATTGTTAACATACTTTAGGTATTTCTCATTTCCTTAAATATTATCAAGGTGGATGGCTAGAAACTCCACTGATGTAAACTGGAACATCTCCATCCAATAAAACTGCTGATTTATAGTGGCATAGAATTTGGTTATTTCTTTTATGGATGCTGTTGAAAGGAAAATACTACATTCGTCTGTGTTGTCAGCTGAGCACTGAATTGCTCTGGTGAGATACTTATTGCTGTTTCTTCAGGCTAACTTTGCAAACATGGCTTAATAGGAAAATGTATAATATAATCATTCATTTAAAATAGAAATTACACATGTTCTACTTGGTCTTGCATTTAAATTCGCCTAATATTCTCTTTAGATAATTTAATGTGTCTTTTCCTATGTTTAGAGTTGACTGATAAAAGAATAATATTGAGGGGTCATTGAAAGTAGTACTGGTGAAATATGCTTGTTTGTAGAATTGAAAGAAGCACACTGATTAGGTGGAAAATTAAAATTTGCAATGTGTGTTCAGCTCCTTGGGTTTTAAGAACTCTGATTATGCAGCATTAATGCCTCCAGCTTAAGCTTAGTGTTTAAATTTATGCATACAAAACAGGGGAATTTAGATCTGCAGTGCATTGCCTATACCTACTAAGTTAAGGCCTTTTCTTTGGGCTTTCGGTAAAAATAGTCTCTGGGAGGGCAAGGACCAGAACACAGGGGCCCTCTGATTTCCATGCAGGCCTTGTGTCCCAGCTCCCATACAAGTGGATTTCCTTCTTATGGAAAGCAGGGAGTGGGCTTCCAGCTCTAATCTGAACATGCGACTGGGCACACAGGGAACAGCTCCTGGGCTCCTCTTCAGCTGTAACAGTGCAGTCTGTTCCTGATGTTGCAACAGCAAAACACAAAATAGGAAAAGAAGCTCCTCACCAAAATATTTCCACCAAGGTAAACAGTGTTGTTCACAGGAATAAGCATTACTCCAAAGATTAATGCTAAGGCTCCCACGCACAGTTAAAAATGAGTTTGTGCAGTCTTAGAACTGCAGCCCTGTAGTGCCATGGTAAATGAGGGGAAAAAAAGAGCTTTAAAAAGCTGCCTAAGTACAACAGTACTTCATGTACCAAGTCCATAATGGCAAAATTTGTCTTACATCTACATTTCAGATCCAGAGAAACACAGAGCCTTCAGTGGCACTTTGCTTCAGAGTTGCAAGTATGCAGAAGAACCAAATTTACCAGCCTAAGTGCAGCCTAAAACATTAACAATTTTTTTTAAACATCAGAAATGCAGGAACTGATTCCTTAACAGCCATGAGTTGAACTACTTTGCTGAACAGAACCTCCCTTCATGGAGAACCATCTCTTAAGGACGTTTTGCAAAGATACTGCAAAATGGCATTTGCTAACAGTTTTGTTTTATTTCACTGAGTGATACAAAAAAGATTGGGACTCTCAGTCCCTGCCAGATGCAACAGGGATGGCTGCAGAGTTTATCAGTGCCAGCTGCCCACCTTGCTCCTGTCCCAGAAGCTATGCCACCATCAGCAGTTAGCCCAGCACAACAGGCATCACACTGCATCTCCGCCACCGGAGCCCATCACCCAGCAGGTTAACTTAGCCTGCCTCTTGTGTCAGAGCAGTTTGCGAGTCCTTAGTCTGAACAGCAGAAAACACAGTGCACCCAGCCTGCTCTAGCAGAGAGGGCAAAATCCAGCATGGTCCCCAGCTCAGATTTGAAACTTCACAGTTTTTCAGGGACATGTATGTGACACTGTACCATTATATCAACTGCTTAAGGGACTCCCTCTGATTGCACCTGCACAGGTTTGGTACCAGTACTGGCTTTTAATTAGAGCTGATAGGGAACTTCTACGTGAAAATATTTTTCACTCATAACTATCAAAGCCTTGAACTTGGAGAATCCTCCAAAGCCAAGCTGTAAGCAGGAAGGGGTTAATCAGCCTTCTAAAGGGTAAATGCGCTTTGAGCTGGAAATGACTGCGGGAGAGGAAGAAGGAGATGTGAGTTTGTCAAATGGGCTGGATTGGATGCACGCATTTTAATTGCTGTGATTCAGAAGGGAGGCAGCATTTCGTGTCATGAAAGGCGTTGTGGGAGAGGAGAGCTGCTGCTCGCCCCAATCTGACACTAATACAGCGCCGAAGGAAGCGCAGGGCAGCCACTGGGATAACTGTCAGCCTCCTGCTGCGCTCCCCTTTGATCACGCCAGGCCCCGGTGGGATGCGGGGCGTTTGGTGATGACGCTGCCTGCTCCTCATCCTCACCGGGCGGCAGGCTCCCCACACTCCCCTCCTTCCCACCCTCCTCACCCGCCCGCCTCTCAACGGGTGCATGTCCCTCCCTCCGGCATCAGCAGGCACGTTTTGTCATCCTGTCAGAGCTTTTGCAGTCATTTCATTAGTGCATGAGGAAGGCTTGAGCCCTCGTTTGGTATAATCCTTAATTAGATAAAAATTAGATGCTTCTTAAGTACTGCCATATTCTACTACAGGAATGCCACAACAGATGGGTTTATGTGGAGATTTGCGCTTAGAAATTTCTCTGTACCTTCAAGAATAGGTGCTGTGGCTCTGAAGAGCAGCCACCCAATTAGGCACAACAAAGCATGTAATTTAAATTCTGAGACTACAAGTAAATCCTCTAATTAGAGGAGCCTTACGCACTTTAGTGGTTCCTGCTGGAACCACAGGATCCTCCCGAGGACACAGATGTCCTGCTCCACTGCTCCTACCTGCCCTGTTCCTGGACCTCCCCTTGTCATTAATGTGAGCACAACAGGGTGGCTCTCGGCTCATTCACATTCAAGGTCTGATCTGACACTCAGGGTTCACTCAAGGACAGGGCTACAGCAGCTTCTCTGTGCTCCCCCTGTGACACCACAGCGGCCACTCTGCACACAGAGAGCTCCTGCCCCTGAGCGCTCCTCGCGCCTGCTGCAGTTTTCTTCACAGCAGATCATCTCCATCCACCTCTCACAATGCAACCTCTCCACCCACCTCTCACCCCTGCCCCTTGCTTTGCTGCACCCAGAGGCAGATGGGACACACAAGGCATGCTGCATGGAGCCCATCTCATGCACTGCAGGTATGCCTGCTTCTAGATACGGTCAGGCCAAAGGCACAAGCCAAGGGGAAGCTTTGTAAGAGCTGGGGCAGAGCTGGAGCAGTGGACATTCACCCAGCCAGCACTTCAAGCCTGGTCTCAAGATGAGGATCAAGGGGCTGCTCTGGGGTGGGAGCCTGCTCCACACTGCATCAGGGTCCAGCCCCGAGCTCCCTCCTCACACGCTTGGTGTGGAAGGCTTGGGCAGCTACACCTCCTCACAATAGCACTGACCTGTAGCTACTAAGCTATCTGTCTAGCGGGCCTGTTAGTGAGAAATGCAGCAAAGTTTGTCCACTAGGAAAGGACGCTGATTTTTCAAATTTTCTTCCCCTACAAACTTTGTATGCTCTCCTGCTTTTAAAATGCTGCAAACAAGTTTTCTTTTCAAGCAATGGTATAAGTGAAACCGTGAAGTGTTAGCTACTATTAAATAATTACATTTTTTGTACCATTTGAGCTTGTATTTGGTTTTCAATTTTTTTTCTCTTTAACACAATTTAGCAATTTTCCTACTCCGCAGATGGCTACAAAAATTATTCAGCAAAAAACATTTGAGGACTTTTTAACCCTCAAAAAATATTCCAGAACTTCAATTTGTACAACTTTTCTGAATATTTAAAAGTATTGGTAGGTCCTATCAACATTCAAATTCCTGCTTAAAATAGTAAAAATATTTTGACATATTTCTGGGAGTAGTCAACCCTGTTAACTTCCACTTAACGTGCAATTATTCAGGAATATTATAGATCATTATGTGGCTTTGGGGAAAAATCAGTACAACTTAAGTGCCCATTAGTGAAAGCGAAATGGTAGTAGAACACCTACAAAAGCACATGTGGTATTCCCATGAATATCAAATTAATTCATTATGATAGCACTGGTAAAGCGCTAAACTATTTCCCATTTCATGACACAAGATTTATTTTCCAAGGCTGGAATATAAACACTGTCCAGCAACGGTGTAGGAAAGGGTTTGTCATGGAAAGGTTTATGTAAAAGACGTCCTTGGGTGTGTTCTGCTGGTGGTGGTGGTGGCGGCTCATTTCTTCTGTCTCCTTGCTGGTATTTGGATAATAACTTATGCAACAAATTTTCCCTTTCCAAATTCTGCCTGGATGCAAGGGAGAGCAACTCTTTGTCTGAAGTAAGCTGTCCCCTGTGTGGAGTTAGCGAGAGCATGCTTACCCTAAAGCACTAAATAAGGACACACATCAGCAGGAGCCAGGGAGCGGCTCCTGCACTGCGGAGCACACACCGGACTGTGCCTCTTCCCTTCCTGGCAGCCCCCAAGGAGACAAGGGAGCAGCAGCACCCACTGCCCACCTACGAGAAGCCAATTAGGCCACCTGAGCCATCAGCACACAGCCCCCTGGAGCAAAGGATTTCTATCTCATTCTGGGCTTCAAACAGGGCTCCTGAGAGCCAAGGGCACCTGATGCATTCCCATGGCACAGCACTGTGGCACACCTTTTGGAGTTCCTGACCAGATGTATCCATGTGCCTGACAGGCAGGGAGCAAGCAGAGGGGAATGACTGGGACTGTGACATTTTGTGTCATCTCTCTGGTATATCATGCCATACCTACCCTGTGTGGGCAGGCGAACAAAATGCTTTCTCATCTGTTGCTTGCTCATCATGGTTTCACTTGAGAAGCCAGAATGGCAGCAGGAAAAATCCGTATCTCAGGCTGGGCTAGGTTATATGTGCTCACCAAGGCCATAGCAGGGGAAAGCAGTAACGAAGTCTGGACACTGACAGGCCACTTTGTGCTGTCATTATCTGGAGGCAACTGGAAAAGAAAGGATGGGGACCTCCTGCCTTGCAGTGGATCTCAGGCTAGATCTCCTGCAATGCCTCCTGTTTCCTGACAGACAGGAACAACTCAGTGTGCACCTCCACTCCTCTAAAGGTGTTTTATACTTTCTGAAGCTTCTTCTGAAGGCTTCAGTAGTGTGAAAATTAAAACATGTTTTCAGTCCCACATCATACTGGCAGGACATGCAATGGTGCTTGTCTAAGACAGGCATTTGCATTGTGACCACGATCCTTGTGGAAGGGGAAAGGGATGATTTTGCAAAATACTTTGACCTCAGAGAGTTTGTGCAACACAGCATTCAAAGTTGACACAACTGGTAGGTTTTTATATTGTTTTAAGGGATGCTTTTTAACCAAAAGATCAACCTTTTGCATTTCTTCTCAGGTTTCCCAATTTCTATTACCTAACTTGTGGTTCTATTTAATAAAAACAAAAAATCCATAATCTTTGAATGCACAACAGGATCTGACGACATATTTCCAGAAAGTTTGCAGAGAATACAATCTCTAGTACAGAAAAAAAAAATAGGGAAGGAGATTCCTAAGAAAATTTTTCAGAGTGTTAGTTAAGAAATCTTGACAATCTCCATTTAAAAGCAAACAATTTATTTGGGTAGTTTATTCAGGAAGTGAGTATCACACTTCAAGGCACTTCACTTGTGAGGTGATTGGCATGGTTCGTATCTCATTCCGGACAAGGTCCACAGACTGTCCCTTGCTCCCCCTTTGCCCTCCAGTCCATCACCATTCAGTGACTCATTTTGCTGTTCAGTCACTAATCTGCTCCTTTAGGAAATGCCTCCCAGCTGCCAGAGAACTTCACACTTATTACCTGTTGTCACCCTGTGTGACATAGATTCAGTCACCCAGAGCATTCCCCGGTCAAGTGACACCCAACTGATTCATCTCTTCAATTTTGTAATTAAAAGTCTGCCAATCTTGCAGGAGGGAGTGCCTTTTATTTACTTATGAGCTTGGGGCAGTTTCTCCTGCATGGACCCGAGAATTCTCAAAGACAGTGGTCTGCAAATGTAGGGTCCTGATGGGGAAAGTGTTCCCAGAAACAGCAGTACACTTGGGGGTATCAAAATAATGATTATTTTTTTCAGGAAAATGCATAAATTCACATGCAGGGTCATTAACAATGCCTAGGGAATCTTTATTACAGTTACATCAAAGCCAGCATGTCCCAGACCAAATAAAACACAATAATTAGGAAATGGAGAGGAAAACAGCCACAACCGAAACCAAACCGGTATGCATTTGACCTTTGCAAAGTGACACAAATCTCTCACAGCATTCCTTTGGCCAGAACAACTCTGCAGAGTCCAAGAAGCTACTTTAAAATCACACACAGTAGTGAAAAACCACAGATGTTGAAGAAAAACCAAGTACAGGGACTAACCCATCTAGTAGGGATTAAAAAAGAATGAGTTGCTGACAGTACTACAGAATTAGATGTATTACTGCTAACTCAATAATTTGCTAGGTTTGAGGGGGTTTTGTGTGTGGGGGTATGTTTTTCTTTTTTTCTTCTTTGGCCTGGTAGCAGAGGGATGTAAGAGTAATTAAAAATAGGAGAGGAAAACTAATGTCTCAAATGCAGGTCATGTGAAGTAACTCTGACATCTTTCTTTGACAAGGTAGATATTTCAGACAGGCAAAATAGGGTAAAACTAATCTATATAGATTTTAACAATGAACTTCACATGTTGCCACACGATATGTCAATTTAACTAAAGCCAATGCTAGTAGAAACATCGTAGATACAGTTAAGGACACTGTGTGAGGATGTTGGAAAAGGGTGAAAGGCAAGTCTTGAAACCAGCCAGTCTTTCTTTAAGGGCCTTGGCACAAATATAGGAATGCACAAACGAAATTTGCTGATCACAATGTTAATGTTGAGATACTGTTAATACAGGGGACTATTAGGATATCACACGGAAAATAATAAATGACAAATGGAGTAATAGAAATTGGATTAAATTCAATTATACCAACTGCAAGGTCACATGCTCTGGGACAAGTAGCAGAAGTCTCTTACAAATTGGGAACTTTCAAGTGGAAACCAGCCGAGTACCCTACAGACTTTGATACAATTATTCTTTCTGCATAAATACAAAGCCCTTATATAACCCAGCCATGAAAAGCAGAAAGGCAAACGGCGGCTGGGCTGGGCAGCCAGAAAAAAAGGAAAGTGAAGACCTCACTTGGCATTCTGGGCATCTGATCATCCGTGTTCAGGAAAGATTACTTCAGATGAAACAGATGTGGACAATGATCAGGGAAAGAGAACAGTCACGAGTAGGCTGGAAATCAAAAGCAAGCGTTTCAATGTAGAGCAGAGAGATTCCAGAAAAATCCAGGCCACAACTGTACCTTCTATTAAACTGGTGATCAATCAGCTTATGAAAAGGATTGTATGACATAAATTGTGGTGGTAGAGGATTTGAGCACAGGATGCTCACAGGAAAATCCCTAAATTTAATCAGCGGAGCAGGAGAAAATAAGGTCAGGAGAGGAGAAAGAGCTCACCAAATAGTTTTTGTGGGGGTCCTCACTCCAAGGAGAATGGGGAAATACCTGTCTTTGGTTTGTGAAGGTGAACTGCTGTCAGAGGAGTGCAAGAAAAAGTGCTGAAACAACTTGACAAATTAAATTGCAATAAATCACTGCGACTGGAGCCTATTCATCTCAAAGTTCTGAAGGAGCTAAACAAAATAGCTGAGCTATTAAACATATGTAATTTATCATTAAAAACAGCTAGTAGATCAGAGATTTGGAGGGGAGCCAGCAGTACTCAAGATCTATAAATTAAATAGGTACCCCGAGTGAGGCTAAGGAGCATTGCTGTGGTACTACCACGGCTGGCCAGGAGCAGGGCTTCCAAGGGGCCACATGGGAAGTGCTTCATGTGAACCACAGCAGCTGGGGGAAGGACATTGTCCAGCTTAGGTCTGGGGCTGCGTTGTGCTGAAACACACAAGATGGAGATTAAGGAGGGAAGAAATCACCCTTGCAGAGATGACAAGCTCCCAGCAGTAGCCCACAGCATTTGCAGTTCCATGCTATGCCAAGGCACCCTGTAGAGACTGACTTACGAGTTTCTCTTACTTCATGAGTTATGAGTTACCCTGACTTCAGCAAGCCTACTCACTGTTAAAGGGTTGGGATTTTTTTGGTATTTCTTTACTGCAGTCTCTTCTATGGCTGATCCATTATGCAAAGCATTGTAGAAGCAGAGAACAGAAAGCACAGGAGAGTACTACCCAATTATCCAGCAGAGAGAAGCAGAGAGAAGAGAAGCCTGGGAAGACAGAGTGGTACTACACCACCCAGACCAAGAGGATGGGCAGGCACTCCTGCACATCCACTGTTCCATCAGAGCCATTCAGATGTGTTTGAGGATTGCAGCTGCACAGAGGAGAACTAAGTGCAAGGGGTCCAGGGTGCAAAGTGTTACGTGCTTGTTTGGAAACTGAAAGTCCGGTGTGTGAAGGATGGTATGACTGGCCAACAGACAGCAATAATCTTTCTGAAATTGGAGTCTATTACCTCATTTTTGGTTCAACAGAAGTGTCATTCTGAACCCATGATTTTCAGTCCTTTCTGTTTTTCAAACCCTTTAAACATTTCCTGAAGGTTCAAACAGCGCATAGCATATTTGAGCTTACAGACAACAGGCTTGCTTAGTGAGTTCATTTCCACAGATCATTTAAGAGCAGTTAATGGCTTACCAGCCAAAAACTGTTTCATACTCTCATGCGTGGTGAAGAATGGGAATGTAGCACTGTGGAAAATAGGTTAAATTTTGTAACTTACAAACATTGGGACATACGCATACCTAGTTTCATAGACAGGTGACAGGTATTCTGCTTATACTGGTGATCCCGTATAAGCAGTCTTAGTCCAGTTTTTAAAAACTTACTTACTCCAGGAAATAACTTTTTTTTTTTCTTTTTTTAATATACACAGCCTCAAACGTGTTATCCAAGAAAGGTACATGTAAGCAATGTCAGAGAAGGTGTTATGTGGTGTGTGTTTTACAGCAAACTCAACCATTACAATTTGAATACAGTACTAGATGCTGGGTAGATGTATCCTGAAGGCTTATCCTGAATCTCTTCCAAAAGGGTAGCATTGAACTGAAGACAAAATAAGCACTGTCAACAAAAAGCCTGACCTTATCCTTCAAATGCTGGTAATTTCAGAGCTCCTGCATAAAAAGAAATATAGAGGAAGAAGAGGAGTTGACAAACAGTTTAGCTGATATAAGTGCACTGCACTTGCACATCCATGATTGTGCTTAACTTGCCAAGAAATCAAATCAGACCACAATACTTCAAATACTCTCATACAATGGCGGCCTGGACTAGCAGCTGGGCTGAGAGGCAGAAATACATCCTTAGAGCTGCCATCAATCCATTTTCTGAACTCCAGAGCAAATGCCGGCACTGTCTGCAAGGTCCTGACAGCGTGGCCAAGCCAGTTGAGAATGAGGAAAAGGAAGCTCTTTGTCCAAGCTGTTCTCACAAAGCCCATGGTATGGGCACAGCTCTGGTGACAGAAAAGTGCTTTTGTCCCTATTGCTAACACCTTCAGGGGATGTGGTGTGCCAGCAGGAGGTCTCCACTCACCAACACAGGACACGTCTCCACTGGTGGGTTCTGCCAAGGTGCCCATCCCAGCATCATGCCTCACTGCCCCCAAACTGCTCTCTCCTTTAACTCCTGGGTAGACATCACATCTACAGACACAGACCATTAAACTCTGTAGCTGAGATACTCCTGGAAGTTTCTGGCTTCTCTGGGGGCTTCCAAAAATTGCCCTACCAGTCATACCTACAGGAAATCTTTCAGACAGAGTGAAGGAAAAGCTTTCCATTCTCAGTTTGATCAGCTATGTTATGCAATGTTTCCCAGTATTTCAATCAACAAAAAAGCAGGAGGCAAAAATAAGGACTAAGAGTTACAGCTGCAGTTTAGGAGATTAGATAAGCACCATTTTAGCTCTAACGGGATTGCCCACTAATTTCAAACATAGTATTTTGTATATGAAGTCAAAAATAAAGACACCTTTATTCCAGTTGAAAAGACCCCCAACCACCCATGAAGACAAAGCATGGTTTAAATGTAAGTGAAATGTTATTCGCTGCTCTTCTGGCGTCAATGAACTTTTGCTTGAAAAAGAATTTATCCCCAGACCGCAAGTTCCGCAGTGCTGATAATTCTTGATGCACAGGCTTGTAAGATTCATTGACCTATTTAAATTCATTTCCCTGTTAAAAGGCCTGATTACCCCAGACTGGCCAAACTAGTCCCACTCAGTATCTAAATGCGACATCATCACTCCAGAGTGATCCATTATTATGTGATAAGGATGCCAGGAAGCAGCAAACAAAGTGGGGAGGGAACACAAGCGGGAAATATCTGACATTCAAAGAGGGTGCTTGAAGCTGGCTTAGTGAATGTTAATGAATAGTGAGTTTGGACCATTTCCTGCTTACGCTAATAAGAGGGCTGCTTTGTCAGAAATTAACCTGGTTTAAATGCCAGACATGTGTAAAGGATTAGTGTGGTTGAAGAATACACCTAAAATCCCTTTTGCTTTAAAAAATGCAGTGCTATTTTGGAACCAGGTCAGGAGACAAGTCTGTTGTAACTGACTCAGTTATAATTATAGTACAGATCAGGCCCTGACTCCACTGTAATTGTATAGTATGACAGGCTTCTGCATGAACTGAGAGTAGGAGTCTTGGCTAGAGCGAGACAAATTCTAATATCATAAACATAACAGCGAAAATCATAATTGCAGATACGTAGCTGAGGATCCGGGATGTAACAGGCATGGACCGATGCTGCTGACCTGGGAGGGGCTGTGTCAGCTCAGTGCCACAGCGCGACAAAGCAGCCTGGTGATGATCACTGTGTTTGGCCAGGATGGAAATGAGTGGTGGTGTGGATTCACCTTTTAGGTCACTGGCAGCTGGTGGTGATGCAGGGGCACATCTTTTACTTTACCATGGTGGAGAGATCCCTGAAGGTGGGCAAGCACCTGCCTCCCAGAGCAAAAGCCAATGCAGTGGCAGTGGGGTACCTCATTGCTCTCGCAGAATGTGGGAGAGGCGATCAGCTCCAGTGGACTGCATTCATGTTGTGCTGGGCACCATCATCCTCCCACGTGCTCTCCTCCTCTGCCTCTGGCAGCATGAGTGAGGTCCCAGCAGCTAGCAGGGTCTGCAGTGACTGCACCATCAGCACACACCTTCAGCAGTCACCTCTGCAACACAAGAGGTGACCTACAGCCACGTGCAGGACAGGCAAATACCAGTGACACTGTATTTCCAGTCCGATTCATCAGCCTCCATGTACCAGGCCTTGGTGCCTCAAGGTTTGCTTCAAAGTACTCAGGGCACCAAGGAGAGTGGAATCTGCAGAGAGCCACCAAGAGCAGGTGTCTTCAACATCTCTCCTTGGGTGTCCTTGGCTGCAGGGAGGTAGTGAACACTCTCCCTGGTGTACATTCTCCTGTTACACCTTTCCTTTGGGATTTGGTGATGATATCAGTGCCTTTTATAGAACGGGGCAGTGGTTAAGCACTCTGATGGGCCTCAGGAAACACAAGTTCAGGGCCCTTCTCAGGTTTATGGAGTCACATCTGACCTTTCTCGCTTCCCAGAACAGCATCCTTTAATCACCAAGCTGCAGGCTACAGAGAACAAATGGGTTCTCCCCACTCCTCCAGTGCTGTGCGGAAGATATAATTCTCTTTTTTTTCCCCTTACCCTTCCAAAAATGGGTGAGGAAGGGAGTCATGATTATCCATTTCACATTAAACAGTTACTGGAGTTGACATTTGAGTGTACAACAGAAAAACAACAGATGGATATTGGCAGATGGAGGAGCATGAAGAAACAATGAGACATCTTCAACCACTCTTCTCTGCTTCTGAAACATGTTATTGTTTCCCCTACCATCTCTTTTGACCCTAGCCCCCTTTTTCTAGTGCCACACCATATGCTTCCTTTCTTTGCCTCCATATGTGTTAAACGTAAAAAAAAATCAAAAAAATCCCACTTCTCCTGGCCCTACTCAGCTAATTTTCTCTCCCCGTGCAATCGACGTTCTGCTCCCTCTAGCCCACAACAAATGGCTTCCGGCACTACCAGCAGCCACCAGTGAGCTCTTCCTCCCTTCCATTTTAGGGTGACTGCACTCCCTTCCTGAAAACCACCTGTTTTCTGGCTCCCAGAAACGCCTCACGTTTCTTGTTTTCCTCCATTCCCACGCCGTGACACAATTCCACATCTTCAATCACCCCTTACAAACCCAGCAATTTAACTTCTTCATTTCCAGTTTGCCTTCCTAACTTCTTGCTTCACCTTGTCAGCTAAACACCCTGAATATTCCTCTGCAAAAAGAAAGCCATATGCCAACAAACTAGATCTCCAGCACTTTCATGAAGTTCCTTCTCTTCCTTAACGCTCGTTAAGCGTGAAAATTTATCATCTATTTTTGACTTACTGCTTCTCATCCAACTTCTTCACTGTCACTCAGTCCTAAAATTCACACAGTAATGCTTCCGCCACCATCTACCACCAACAAGTGTGAAAGTGCTTATTAGGTTATAGATAAGCAATATGTTCTTTTTTTGGCTCCTGATATTTTACCTAAATCCATTTCTATCTTACCACCCCCCTGGATCATATCTCGTTCCTCAAGATCTTTCACTGGCCTTCCTATTAAATTTAAGTCCATTCCCTCTCACCTTCAGGGGTTTGGACAACTCAGTGTCTTTCTGTATCTCCTTCTAATAAGCTTGATCTGCAGAAACACTTCATTCCCCACTTTCAAAGATCCCATCTTGCCTTTTCCCTCCCTGTTCTTGGAACTGGCCCAATCCATCTAATTTTCATTGGCCCGTCTTTGAGAAGAGCTATAAATCTTACCTCCCCTGCTCTCAATATTAGAAATTACTAATAAAGACAAATGGAGGCATTAGCCAGATGCATGCAAACTCCCATGCTTGTTTACTTATATTTCATTGTTTATTTGAAAAATTCATTTGTGATTATAAGCTGTGATAAGACCTTTGCCTCCTCTGATGTGCCTCTCAGCACCTGGCACGTTTGGAGATGCATATAAATTACACTCAAAATGTCATAAAAATGAACTAACATTTAAAACTTTGCAAAATTCATCTCCACCAAATTCTGGTACCTGCATTCAATGCTTCATTGGGAGCCTGGCACACAATATAATTACAATGGAAGGTGAAATAAAGAGTAGTACAAACATTTCATGTACCTGCTATTCACCATCTGTTCTTCTCAGTGACAGAATGATACGGACTCTCCTTACAGAGGGGCCTTTGATTTGATGGAAAGGGAAGAACGGGCTTTTACTTTATTACATATTGCAGAACTATTTATGATTTTATTTTTCAGATCCAAATAAAACGAATAAGCTTAGAGGGCTGCGGTGACATGTTAGAGGACTGCTAACACTGGAATCCATAAATTAGTCTGCCATCGCCATGAAGCCACAGCGCTGTCCTAGGAGGAGCACGAGGCAATAGTCCCTGTCCCTCCATGCTCCTTTTTGGACTTTTCTCTCACCTTGTCTGGATGATGGGCACTGAAAGGTGAAGCCAGAAGCACTGGAAGTTATCTTAAAAAGATATTGAGGTTTTCAGATAATCAGGGTCAGTGTCATTAAGGAAAATGCCATTATGAGATCTGCAATGACCCCAGGAACATTTGCAAGCAGTCAGAGCTGGCGCCGGCCCTCTCCTCATAATCATTAGGGTTGGAAAAGACCTCTACGATCATCCAGTCCAAGCATCCACCAACCACCAATATTGCCCACTAACCAAGTCCCTCAGTACCACCTCTAGACATACCTCGAACACCTCCAGGGACAGTGACCCCACCACCTCCCTGGGCAGCCTGTTCCAATGCATTATCGCCCTTTCTGAGAATAAGTTTTTCCGAATATCCAACCTGAACCTCCCCTGGCACAACTGAAGGTCATTCCCTCTCATTGTATGGCCCTCACCCGCAGGCATCCCGCTGACCTGGGAGGGGGAACACACAGGGATGCTGCCCTTGCTTTACAGCCTGATCACACAGGAGCGAGCATGGGGCGACGACCTGCCGGGTGGAAGCTGGCCGCCGCATCCCTGCTGCTGCCCCTGCAGCACGGGTTCTCCCCAGGGCACCCCGCTCTGCCCGTCCCGCTGCCGGTGAGCCCCCTCCCGCCTGCCCAGCCCCGCAGAGGCGCTCCTCTTCCTTTAACGCCGCACGGCGCGGGGCAGGGGAAGGGTTAACCTCCCGGAGCCAGACGGTCCCCCGCTGATCCGGTAATGAGTAAGCACCGCCGCTGAATGTCAATGGTCGGGCGCGAACTCGGGTAACCCGGCGGCGGGCTGGGGAGCGGCCTGACCCCGGCCTAGCCCCTACCCCGCTCCGTGGTGCCGGGCCGGACCGGGCCGGGCCGGGCGGGTTGCCCCGTGGCACCTGCGCCTGAGTCAGCTGCGGGGTAACGCGATCCGCGGCGCCCGGCGGCTGCGGGCACAATGTGCGGGCGGCGGGGCCCGCCCGGCCTGGGGAGCCGCCCGCTCCTTTTAGGATTTCCAGGAAGAGCGCTGGCATCTGACCTTCAACTGTTATTAAAAGAAATCAAAGGTTGTGTAACGGTCCGTGAGAGCTCCGCGTTTCTCAGCGGGGTTCTGTTTCAGCAAATGCCTCCACATTTCTGGGCTTCGCAGGTTCTTTATCCCTTTACTTGTTTATCCTCTGGTTATGTATTCATGGACGGGAAGGCTCTCGTTCCTTTGCCGTACGTGTTCGTTTTCCAGGGGTTTGGTTTGGTTGCGGCCCAGAAGCAGAGGGCTCTCCCAGGCACTGCGCTATGGCCATCGCCTGCCGTCCCCTCCCGCCAGGCGTCCCCCCCTCCTTCTGCATTATCTCCACCGTTGTGACTGAGGCCATTAATCCACCTGTCCCCCTGTGAGACTGGTTCGTGTAGGGGGAGTAGGATGGCACGAGCCGTAAACCCGCTGTTAATCCCGTTAATAAGGGATTACGGCAAAGCCCTGTGAGTGGGAAGGGCCGATGCGATTGTTTGGAACTAGAACTTAGCTCTGCCTCGTGAAAGCAGCATTTGCCGTGAGTCACATCTCACGATTTGCATATTTGGTCTCTGAGGAAATCAAGGTTAAATATAGCAAGGAGATTCTGCTGGCTTCAGCTGGTGGCACAGCTGTGCCACCACAGCCTGCCAGCAGCCCCAGGAGCGGGGGCCCTCAGCCCGCCTGGCAGCACCCGCATCCCATAACGCTCCCTACATTGTCAGTTTATGCTCCGCCTGCGACCTTTGGGTGCACTTTGCTGACGCACCAGATAGGCAGCACACCTTATTTTAGTAGGCAACAAGCAGCAGAGGAGCTGGACTAAAATAAATACCTCACACCACAACTTTTGGGAAAAGATGTATAAAAGCAAAGCAATGCAGAGCTGAACAGCACCATATATTCCCTGGGTGAGGCCATCGTACAGAACGGCATCAATCTCCTTAGAAGGAGTTGCTGCCGCCTGTGTGCCAGAGCTTAGCATTCTGCTTCCTCCTCAGCCTTAAGAGAAGACCCATAAATTATTAATGCTAACATCAGCGCAAGACAACAGATGGTAAAGATTACTTGGAAGAAGCTTTCACATTAGCATATCATGGCCCTGGTTTCACAGCACGCTGGGCCGTTTCCTCCCATCCAGCAAGGGGAATCCCAGGCAGCTCAGTACCGTGGCCAGGCACCACTGCGGGTGTCCTGGCACCCCGGGCACTGTGGTGCCCTGTGAGGGGCTTGTCATGGGCCATTGGATGCGCCAGGGGCAGGGCCAAGAAGGAGCAGTCCCAGGGTTAGGAAAGCCTTCAGTCAGCCTCACTGTCTTCCTTGCAGGGGAGTGCCAAGCGTCCCGTGCTCCTAGCTGGCATCAGCTGTTTGTGCATGCTCTGCACAAGTAAGAAATACGCATTTATCAGTTTTGTATTGTTCTCGAGCCAGTATTGGTATGAGAGCTAAAGTGTTTGCTGAAATACATGTGTGTTATTCAAAAATCTTGCAAGCAATGGAATTATTGTCATGCTGTCTAGAACTGGTTAATTCAGCTTCAGGTTTGCAAATACATTAAAATTTGTGTTAAGCAAGTAAACGAGATTTCAGAGAGTAAGTGTACTGCATGACTTTTCTAGGTAGCACTCGTTAGCAGCAGAATGTGCCTCCTCTCATGTTCTGGAGTTATCGGCCTGTGGCCCTCCTGCCCGCAGGGCTGCCCATACCAGTTTTGCGGAGAGCCGTGTCAGAGCCTGAGATGCCGGAGGGCTGACGTGGCCTCTGGGGGGATTTACACAGGAGGTGCCCTCTCATGGACCATTACTTTTGCAAATGTATGTGCCCTGTGAGTATTTCACTGTGGTTGAATCGTGGCTCAAAACACAGTTCTCAGGTTCCTAAATACTCTGGGTGTTGTGGAAAATGTTCCACAAAGCCTAAATTTTGAAGACGTAAGCAAGAACTTCTGCTCCCAGACTTACAGCAGTGGGCCCAGGTGTGGTCAGGCGGGAGGCACAGGGCCATTCTTTCCTTTCTATAAAATGAGTAGGGTCAAGCTCTTCATTCATCAGCTTGTTGGCTACAAAATTAGAATCTTCTGCTCTAGAGAGGCCACCAGTCATGAGTGAGGGCATGGTGGGACTGCTGGAAGATGCCTTCAGCATCTGATTCATACCTCATTGCTTTCATAAACTAGTAAAATCTATTTTCCCAAATAAGTGTGGTTAGCCACTTCATTTTTTTTGTCACATTGCCTCACGAAATCCTACGTTACCTTGGCTCTCGCCATTCATCTTGAAGGGAAAATATCTGTGTTTGCACAGCTGCCGATCTGAAACAGTCCTGGTGAAACTGTGCTTAGATCCAGGTGGTGTGGTGGCACTGCATCACGGCTTCACCCACAGGGCCTTCATCCTTACATGACAACCCGAGAAGTTAGGTACTCTGTAGAGGTGTGTCCTTGAGGAGCAGTTTTGCAGTTTATCACAGTCCTCAGCCACCCTGGAATCAGTCAGCCCTTGAAATTTCTTGACTTGGGAATGAGATGCTGGAAGAGCTGTTTGAAGATGCCTAAAGTCAACCAATCATGAAATGATGGTATCTGACTTTGATTTTTTTTATTTTTGTATTTTGATCCTTTAGTAATGCAGTCAAGAAAACCAAGGTAGTCAGTTCTTCTACTTAATTATTTTCTCCCCCCAAAATTCAATCTCACAACACCCTAATTTTGCTTTATAAAGGAATTCCCAAGAGACCTATCCTATTGCCATTGAAGATGAATTCAGATTAATGTTAGGAAATTGTATTAGTGGCATAGACAGGGTTCAAATGTTGGCAACTGGTAACTCTTCATCACCCCTGCCTAGAACCAGCAGCACCAGCACAGGTTTGTACTTGCTGGTGGACAACTAAGCGGTGTCTGTAGGCTCTGGATTACAGTGGCAGCAGTCTGTTATGTCACAAGTAATCATGCTTCCAAGTGCTGAATGTGGGCAACTCGTAATCTTCTTTCTGTGATCAAATATGCTCCTATTTTATTTGCTTCTTTTTCTTTTTTTTTGGCTGATCTTAAATGGGCTCAGGAGATGAGCATCATTTGCAGCAGTGTGGGAGGAGTGGGCACAACCCCAGGGAAGTTGCAGGGTGGCCTGCATCCCCCAGCCCCACTTAGCCATCTTTCTATGTCCTGGGGAGAAAGCCCTAAGTGAGAAGTGAGACTTCTAGCAGAATGTGCAAGCAGGAGGGACTTGGAGGTATTCTTTCACCTCCTGGATGAATTTCCAGGTTCTCCACCCCATCATTGGTACCAGAGGAGTGAAACTGTGGGCTCTGGAGGTAGAGGCTGCTCTCCACTCCCAGCCTGGGGAGGGTTGCTGAGGCTCCCTGAGGCTGAGGGAGAAAAGCAAGAAGGTGTGTCTAAAAGCCATGTGGTAAGATATATATGTAAAGATGAGCTTACATGAAGGAGTACTGGCCGTCCTACACTGGTTCTGCCATCTCTGAACTGTATCTGGGCAAGCAAGCTCAAATTTGGAGCTGTGGACTGTGCTAAGTCCCTGTGCATCCATCCTCCCTCAAGTATTTGCAAGTCCTATTTAGACCGCAGAAAGGAAGAGATCTGTAAATCTTCAAATTATGAGACATAGTCCCTAGCAGAGTGGCCTTTTTGATTGATGTGAACCAGTTGGCTTTGGGGAAACCAAACAGAGATGAAGGACTAGGGAAGCCTTTTTGGCCCAGCTGTTAAGTATTAGGGCTGGAAAGATGATAGGGAGACACTTTGGCATCATGCAAATACAAATGGAGGATTTGAAAGTCCTTGCCAAGTTTTTGTAAATACAGGATTATCATAGATCAAAATACTGGGCGCCATCTTTCTCGAAAAATAATGTGTTACCCATGTAGCTCTGCACATTATGCTGCATGCGTGCTGTGGATGCTAAGGTTCTGATATTGCCTATGTTTTGTGTATGCTCAGCTGATGACCTAAACAAAATAAAGCTGCTACTAAAGAGAACTTTGGACGCGTGGAAACAAACCCAACTGAAGATATTGGAATGCCTGAGATATTAAAAAAAAGAAAACACATTAATTAAGATTCCTGAGAAGGGAGGGAAAGTGCTTGCCACTCCGTGGAGGGACTGAATGCTGAAGGGAGGAGTAGACCTTAGGAGGTAATGAGGCTGTGAAATGGCAAAGCTTGGGCTGGGAGATAGGTAGAGCTTCAAAGGAGGAATGTGCACAACTTGGATCACGGGCTGCCTTTATGTCTGTCCTTAAAATGTAAGATGAAAAGCTCTGCACTCAAAGGACCTGCCTTCCTGTTGCCTTTCACCTGCTGAGCTTATTTGTGTCTATGCAAAGGGCACGTACGCTGCCAGCACTCCTGTGCACTGGCTCGTTGCCTGGCTGCATGGGGTGAGCCAGGCTTTCCGCTGGGCCTGGCACAGGGGCACAGTGCTGCTGCCCGTCCCTCCGCCCACCGCCCTGTGCCCTGGCAGCAGGGCTGAGAGCAGAAGAGCTCCTTGGTTGGCCGTAGCGGTGGCCCTCCAGCTAATGAAGGAGCCTGGGTGCATGTGGGAATTGGGCTGGGGTGGGAGGGAGGGAGGGGTGTGCTGAGGGGTCCTTTCCTGAGAGGACCCCAGTCCTTATCCGAGAGGGAAAGCGTAGCTGTCAGGACTGCATGGGAACTGCATGGGGAAAATGCCAGAGGATGAGGAGTTGATGGAGGACTCTGTACAGCAGAATGTGTATTGCGCTTTTTTTTTTTTTTTGGTCTCGTTTTGCTTATGGGAATGTTAATTATGAGGCTGTAGAAATGCTTGGGAATGCCTGCATTATATAGTGTGCTTCTGGATTCACTGCAGTTAAGCCCCAGTTACTCCAAAGGTATTAAAGGGTCCTACGTGGGTTTCACAAAATTCATTTACGTCTGCTTTAAGGCCCCTCTGCACAGTCTGAGCAAGGAATAACAGAACCTAAGTGGAGAAAAAATAAATGGGAAGGAGGAAAAAATGATATAAAAGAGAAGCGAGCTTCACGTTTGTGGTCCATTACAGCCAAAGGCACAATCACCTAATCTGACCCCTAAGGTTAGTCCTAAATATCAGTGCAGGCAAGTCCCTGGACAGCTGCCAGAGTCTCAGGGCGGATAACATCAGGACAAGTTGAGAAGAGGTCTCCAGTCTCGCCTGAGTTTTAATATACTATTAAAATAAAATGAGACAGCAATTAGTTTCTCTTCAGCTATTCCACAGCATAACTTTGTCGGTCAATTAGTATGAATAAATAAATATAGCTCTTGAATTATTAAACTGCAAATAGAAGAAGCATCTGCACTTAATATTTCACTGTTATTTCTCCTTGCTCGTTCACTTTCCTTGGAGTTTTGACTCGGTTGGCATTAGGGGAGTGTTATTGTCTATTCTTAACTATTTGCAAACTTTTAATTCTTCCTTAGGATAATTTTCTTATTCCAATAATACTCTTGTAATCTTGGCTCAAGATATACAGGTCAGATTATCTGAGCATCTGCAGTCAGAGAGCAACAACCAAGCCTCTGGGAGCAGTGGGGAGGTCAGCAATTTAAAAATAAATAAAAAACCGGGGCGTTTATTTAAGTGCTTCAGTATGGGCTTACTAACTTTAGGTTCCCACTTACTAACATCTTGGCCTTAATCTTTTGCTGCATGAGCTATAGCAGAGTAAACAATGTCTGATTATCTTACCAGTTAATCCCCTTTCTTAGTAGGAGACCAGAGACAAGGGTTGATCGGGGTTAGGCTATCTCCTGTGCGTGCCCAAAGGCCCGTAGCTGCTTTGGGCAGAGAGGGGCCCAGCCCATGGACCTGCACAGGGAGATGGAGCTTGGCCTGTAGGAACCAAACCTCTGGCATCTCAGCACCTATACGTCTGCCTTTCTCACATGTTGTTTGGATGTGTAATCGGCACAGGTCAGGTTCTTTAGCTGCTTTTGAGGGAAAAAGTCAGACACAGGAAGAAGAAAACCCCACCATAATTTTAGGCTTTGGTTGTTTCCAGAAGATCTCTGAGGAGGCAAACTGGAGCATTTCCTGACTTCTTTGCTTGAAAATGCCAGCATTGATCTCTTTGGTCACTGGTGTTGTTTCCTGCAGACAATTCACTGCAGTTCTGTAATTTACCAAAGCATTTGGGTGTCAGATTGCATGTCCCCCTGAGGAAGATGGCCAAGGAGCATATAAAATAGTATGTTAAATGCGGGGGTTGCTCCAACAGTAATGCCTCCTGTTTTATGATGTTGGCCCATGATATCAGAGGCAGATGTTGGTGGTATGGCAGTAGAGGTTGAACCTTCCCATCAATATTCTGTTCCATTTTGTTGTTGTGTGACAGATGGCAGCAGAGGAGCAGTCTGGCACAATGATGTCTGACATGGAAGTGCGGATGAAGCAAAGGGGTGGAATTGAATTCCCCTATGTGGAAAAAATGGTGCCCACTGACATTCGTCAAAGCTTGCTGAATATTTCTGGAGACCGAACAGTGGATGTGAGCACAGCAAGGCAGTGGTGGTGCGTTTCAGCAGTGGCGGCAGCAACAGTGGGGCACCACCACTGGTGCAGGTTTTTGCAAGTGTGGCATGCAGGCTCTTGCTTATTGCTGGTTAATGTGCAGAGCTAATGGTGGTGACTACGTTGAAAAGATGTGTTTTGTAGCTGAGAATTTGCTCTATCAAACAGTGTTCTTGTGTTCTTTGTATCTGTCGTAGTTTCCATGAAAACAAATAGGAGGCATGACTTTCAGGGCAGCTTACGTAGCTGAGGAGACTGTCAGTGCATACAAAAGGAGGGTGTAAGCCTAAAGAAGAAGTGCGACTTTAAGTCGCAGGGCAGGATCTGAGAGCTGTAGGGTATTTCCTTCCCTCTCGAGATGCACCTGCCCTCTGGTTTGATTTCGAATCCTCACCATAATGGCACTGCTGCACATGAGAGGACAGTGGACTCTTCTCCAGCTGCCTTAGGGGTGAAGCACGAGCACTGTCCATGGCACAATATCTCTCATGCATGTGCGGAGGGCCCCAGGCTTCAGACCCAAGTGAGCAGCGCTGTGCAGTAGCAGTGGGTCTGTGAAAATAACAAGTAGAGCTGAGGAGCCGGTGTGTCCCACAGATGTGCTGTGAGGGTTTCCACTTTGCACTGTCTCCAGCAGACTGAGCTCCTGCACATGGGAGTGTTCATCTGGATTAAAACTCCAGAACTGCCGCACCCTGCTTCCAGCAGCAGCTTGCTGCCACATAACAGCCTTCCCCAGGAAGCTCCCTGCAGTGGTGCTGCCTGCTTTATAATACGTGGCAGGGTGAGGGAGCATGCTGCTGCAGGACAGGGCTGAGCAGGGCACCAGGGGGAATGAGAAGGCTGAGGAACACAGCCTGAGCTAGCAAATGGCAGTGATGACCCACACCTCTGCGGCCGCCCAGCCTGTGTTTCCCCACTGCTCGGTCTCCTGTGCTGATGACAAACCTTGTGTTGCTTCTGCATGTACCTTACATGTATTATTTTTTTCCCTTTGAAGTTGCTTGAGGCACTCTTTGTGCTGAGCGCATTCCTCTTAGCTTGGATCATGGGGATGCATTATACAGTGTTAATTTCAATGAGATTTCCTTCTTTTTTAAAAAAAAAAATATTTCTTTGTGTTTTTCTGGCCAGCTTTTATGTTCTCATTCTGTTATTGCAAGTGTAAGATCTTTGCAGGCTGTAGTTTGGGTGCGTTGATAAAACTTTCTCATACTGTACAACTTTCAGGTAGAAATCAGAAATGGGTCACGGCAGCAACCGGATGAGGATGTGACATACAGTCTTGTGGTTGCCTTACCAGCACTGCTGTCTGATCTGCTGTGTTATCTCCTCTCTGCCTAGCTGCTGCGGCACGGGTTGCTTGGGTGTACCATGAACAGAGAAGTGGGCAGAGCGTTTACTTAATCTGATCATGAGGATGGTCCTCCAGTTTACTGTGCTCATGTTTAGACACGTTTGTCATACATGCAAAGCCAGTGGAGCAAATTGCATTGTGCTTGCATTCACAAACATTTATGAGTTTTTACTGGGCAAGCTGAGTGTAAGGACCAGGTTTCTTTATTCTGGCCAACCTGAAACAGAGTGGTTTGTCCCTCTGCCTGCTCCCAGGCAAATGTGGCAATCTAGCATGGCTCCACAGGATTCCAGCTCAGGAGGCACTGCCTGCAGAGCAGGACTGGCACCTTGCTGCCAGTGGTGCCGGTGGTCCCAGAGTGCAGGTAGTGCCATGCAGCCTCCCTCCCCCAGCATGCCCTGTTAATCTGCTGAAAGCTCAATGTGAGATACGTGCCAGGCTACAGCAAAGATGAGTCCCTGGCCAAGGGGCCAAGGAAGGATGCTTCTTGTGCTCCTTCAGGTTCATGCAGTAAGCAAGGGCTTGCAACTTAGACAGGCTGCTAGGGCCTGTGTTTTTTTGTGGGGTGGTCCTTCAAGTGCAGGACAACACCACATGCTGCTGGTCAATGGATCACAGATCTGGGCTTGGCACCAAGCTGTGCTGGGCATAAAAGGCAGAAACACCAGGCTGTGAAGCCTGGCACAGGCTGCCCAGGAAACCTAGGAATGCCCCATCCCTGGAGACGTGCAAGACCAGGTTGGATGGGGGCCCTGGACAGCCTGATCTAGTGGATGGCAGCCCTGCCCAGAGGTTTGGAGCTGGGTGGTTGTTAAGATCCTTTCCAACCCAGGCCATTCTGTGATTCTATGAAGACAAGATTAAACCAGAGCTAGGACAGGGTGAGGAGTAGAAGTAGTCTTGCAATTGAAGGCTGAGACCCAGCTCTTGTGTCTGCAGGGCTGGGGTAGCCCACAACATGCCCCCAGAAGCACTCTTCTGTCTTTTAACATCAAGTAGAAGTGCTCCTTCCCAACCTATACGGGAAGGAAACCAACATGTACAAGTGGTGCTCCTGACCTCAAGGCCAACCTGGCGTGCTAAGAGCAGCATGACCAGGACACCCTGCAGGGACCACCACGGCTCTGGTACTATGTGGGCAGTAGAGGAGCCTGCAAACTGCCCTACGCAATCCCTCAGCTGTGTTCATGGCCAAGCTGGTGTCAGCAGAGATGAAGCAGGGGGTGTTGTGCTTCCAGTGGCCTCTGCAATAGGTTTACTTCCACTGGTGTGCATCTTAATTGTGAATGGAGAAAGCTACATATACTTAAGTTGAGACATTTCTGCATGACATTGAAGTCTGAATTCTCATGATCTGTGTTGGGTATGAACAGAAAAAATACAGTTGTTTTTTTAAGGAGTCTTGAGGAAGTTGGGAGGACATTGCACCCTTGTCTCTTTGAGCTTCAATGGGAACAAATAATTTCTTCAATGGCAGTTGGAGTCCCAGATAGTGCTATGGAAATGTACTATACAATGCTGTTTCAGTTCTTTGTATATAATTTAAAAGTTGCCTCTTCTTTTTTGAAGAAAATAAAATAAGGTAGACTGCTGCACAGAGATGTCTAATGGCAAGCAGGAATTAGTGGTCTGAAACTTGAGTGTTCACCAAGGTGAACTTTGGAAAAATCTTTTGTCAAATAATAGCTATTTAGGGCTAAGATGATAGTTTTCTTACTGCATTTATGCTCCTTGTCAATTCACAGGTGGTTTTAGAAACTAGAATGGCTGTGACTGCAGGGAGACATCCTTTGTGGTTGTCAGACTGCAAGAAGAGGAGAAGGGCAGAAAGGGAAATTTTGGGTAGGGAAGAGACGAGAGAAGGTGGAGCCCAGGAAAATGGACGGAAAACAGCTTAAAGGAAAGAAAGAGAAGGCTTCTGAGAAGGGAAACTTTTAGTGTATGGAGATATGTAGGAGCAAGGGGAGAAGAAGCAAAGACAATGGGTAAAGCAAATGCAATAAATAAGGAAAAAGTGAGAAGATGGAATAAAAGAGTTTATAAAGACAGTTGGAATTTTTGATCTATTAGATGAGCTGTTAAATATCATTTATTCTGATCTCCTACATTTGAATCTAAATTTTTTAAGTAATTGCTGAGGGAGTCGATATTAATTTTTTGGATGTGATTCAATTGGATTTGACTGCTGTATATTTGTCAGAATATTCCAAGATACATCTTTCACTGTTGTGTAGGCCCTTTATGTACAGAGTCTAAACTCTGCAGGAGAGTGGCAGGTGGTCACAGAGAGAAGAAGCTATTCAGAAATCAAAGTGTTTGCAAAATGAAAACATTCAAGAAGAATTTGGAGATGCTGTCAAAATGGAGATGGAAATACTGTGTTTCTATGTGCTTATATTTTATATATGGGTGTGCATAAAAGATATGTAAAATGAAATTTAAAATGTTTTTATTAGCAAGCTGATGATATATCAAGTCATCCCACTTATAAGGAGAAAAAAGGAAACATCTCCATCACCATTATTCAGATGCATGCTCTTTCTTCAGCTGAAGAGAAGTCACTGGGTAGGGCTATGAGACTAATTTGCTGGCTATAATTCCTTCATTAGCTGCTTCCACTTCTGTTTGATTTATTTGTTATGTAGCTTGATTTGCTAAATGGTTTCTGTAAGCAATTATTTGTTGTAGGAATGTGATATTAAAAACTAAAGCTACAAGTTAAATTACACATATTAGTTACAGGCTGTTTTTAATCCCTGATTGGATTACTGGAAAATGGATTCTGATTCAAATACATAGGTCTAGACTAGGTTTTGGTTTTACAAACAAACAAAACATCCCCCATCTCCATTTCTTTCCCTAAATTGTCCTGTTACTGAAGATGACCTTTCTGAGCTGAGAGCGCAGTTGCAACGAGAGAAGTGTTCCTAAAGCAACACCATATTGAAACATGAAGTGGCTCTTTGTACACGTGGTCTGGGTCCTGATTCAGGACCATGCCCTCATCAGCTGATGTCCTTCTCACTTTTTCATACACATGTGGGCTTGAAACACTTGCAGCAAGATTGAAGTATGTGCTGAAGTTGACTGCATGCCCATTGTTTTTGCTGCTAGGGCTTTTTCTTTCTTTCTAAATATTGATAGCAAAATAATAACAGGGAAGCATTGAGACTAAAGAGTTCAGGTGTTCTAAGCATCAGCTGATTTAGCCTTGGCTCCTTCAAACAATGTAAGCCATTGTACAATCTCACTGAAGTGGATCTTTAAGTTCAGGAAGTTGCTCAGTATTCCTAATGGTTGTATGTATAGGTCTTGAATCCCACTCTCACACTGCTAGATGGGATGGCTCTGGTAGGTAGAACCTCTCCAAAAAATGTTTTCACAAGCTGTTTTTTTTCCTAGGNAAAAAAAAAAAAAACGTGTAAGAGTGATGAATTGTAAATTTGCCAAGGCATTTTGTAATGAAAAGTTCTCCCTTACATGGAAGATCTGTATTCAAAATGGGCTAAACTAAGTGCAAGTCAAAGTAATCTGACTCTTCTATCCGTTTTGTTGTATATGGTCACCAATGGCTACCTGTTTTTTTTAAGGATTTTGTAAAATTTTATTTATGGCTAATGCCTGACTATTTTTTTTTCCACCCTAAAATACAATGAGAAATCTCTTTTAAAAAGTTGAGTAGCCAGGTCACATTTCTGTGACCTTTTCTTCTGCTAGTGTTGACTCAAAATGCGGATCTGACATGAAAATGAAAATAGCTTGTCAAGATTTACAACAGCGTGCAAGGTCTTGGGAATGGGTAAATGTGAGTCAGAAAGAGAGATTCACGTTGACTTAGGGGATTTTTCTTTCTCGTTGTGTGTGATAAAAAGGTGCTACAGTGCAAGGTATTTTTCTAAAGACACAAACTGCGTGTCCTCTGACAATTCTTTCACTAGAAGATGGGAAATACTCTTAGCAAAGAAGAGCTAGACCTAAATGGATATTGGGTCAAGTCTGTAAGCTTCTTGCTTTGATTGCATACTCAGGGAGCCGTCTGGGGCACTCTTGCTCAACTAAGAGCAAGCAGGCACTTCTAGCTGGGTTTGTTCCTTATCTGCTGGAGAGTCAGCAGGGGAGGCAGTGCAGGTCAATACGACACGACACTGAAACATCGTGGGCAGCCATAAGCAGTATGCTGCAAACATTAAATCACCGAGCCAAAAGGGAGAATTAACTATTTCCTTCTCTACCGTGAGCATGATAAAGTCATTTTGGTGCCATCCGGATGAATATTGCAGCAATACGTGTGCAGGAAAACACGGGGGTGTGCACCTACATAAAAAAGGCAGTTGGCAGATAAGGGTTGGTATGGGTATCATCTGCAGGCAAAACTGAATTTCGTTTGGTTGCTGTTTGAGAGCTGTCTTGAATGTGTCTTGGATGTGGTGGCTGTGAAGTTGTCTTTTTTATTATATACACTTTTTTTCCCCTATACTATATTGAAGCACTCATAAATCCTCTCAATCCACCTGTTCTTCCTTTTGTATCTGTACCCTCATGGCCTTTGTTGTGTTTGCTACAGTATTCATGGAGTTTTTAACATGGTTTTCTGACCCCAGCCTGGGTAATATGTTATTGCTGAAATCACCTTTCCTAATAATACTGTGACTTCTGTCTTATAAAACGCAGAATATAATCTCTGATGCTCTGAGTGTTAGACTCTTTCAGAGAAAGTTGTCGTGTATCTTCAACAGCCTATTTGACTCAGCTTGTTGCTACATCCTGGATTTTTCTATGTCCGGTCAATGACTATGGCCCTTATCTTTTTATTTTTCTCATCTCTGCTGCTCGTCACATCTGCATTGTGTCTACTAAGCTACTGCCCTTGCCTTGCTGTACAGACCTTGAAATCTGCACACCACTAGCTAATTAACACATTAAAACACATTAAAAATTGCTTCAGCTGCCCTCCAGCGTCCAGTCCAGCAGTGGACATCCGTGTGGGAATAGTCATGAGTACTCAGATCCCACCACTGGACTTCATGGCCTGCTGTTTCTGACCACAGGAGCCAGTGGAATCACTACCGACCTGCGAAATACAAGACCCAAAGGAGCTGGGTGTGTGACACCTGTCTGCGTCTCCTCTGCTGGATATGGTTTGTGAAGTTGTACTCTTTCCCACCTCACCTGTCAAACTTCTGTGTTTTTAAGCACTCAAAATTTGCTTGTACCCTTGCTCTGGGTGTAGCTTTTAGAAATGGGAAAACTCTTGACATGATCAGATTTAGTTAAAGATCTGTGTCCGTTTCCAAAATCACAGCAACTTTATCAACCACATGCACTTAGAGTAGGACAGAAAATACAGGAACCTGTAAAGTGAAGTCAAAAAGATACAGACTGGGAGAGCAAGAGACCCTAGTAGTGTATACATAATGGTGTTGAACTTTAATGATGATGCCTTCCTAAATGAGGTCATCATCAAACACACCCTCCCTTCTACACCAGGGAGCGAGTGTACGGCCGCGTGTGAATCCTGATGAAATATTTGTCAGTCAGTGGATGTTTCTTATGTTTACTCCTACAAGTATGGAGGCTAAATCACTTGTGTCAGAATGATATGAGTAAACCGAAGGTCACTTTCAGCATACTTTAGCATGCCTGGGAGGCACCACTGATAAGGAAAAGACAAAAGGACAAAAGCAAAATTAACTTTTAATTTCCCACCAAAACTATGACTGTCAGAATCAGGGAGATGAGTGAAATCTTTTGCAACGTTCAGCACAGAACTGTATATTAAACATCTTATCTCATCCGGCCCATCACTGAGACAGAGTATATAATGCTGTGTATGTCTGTACAAGTATAAAAATACATGGATCTGAACGTGTAACTCAGAAAAATTTTAGTGACACCTTAGATGAATACATAAATCAGATATATTAACTTTCTGTTGAGAATGCTTTGGTGATTGCTTACAAAGAAGAGTTATTTACATACTGATATAAGGCATTATTTAGCATAATGAGCAGCAATTTTCTCACCCTCACAGGTATTAGGCTCCCTTACATGTTATGTGTAATTCAGTTACGTAGTTTTGCTGCTCTGGATGATCCCCAGGCATACATCCAGAAAGCTTTGCTTCATCTGATTTAATTTGATGGCACTGACCCAGGCCCCACGTGCAGGTATCAGATAGGCACCCAAACCAGCCTTCAGCATGGGCCACCTCTAACCCGGGAGCCTAAAGCCTGCTGCATCCCCAGAGCCCCCCTCATTGCCAGTGGACGGCCAAATGACAAGTGCTTTTGGCCACCCACGGTGCGTAGGTGCACAACATACCTACCTCTGCCAATCCTTAATGCACTGGATGTTATGGTACTGGGGGTGTGAGGGAGGGAGGTGGTGGGGGTAGGATTACTTTGGGTTGATTTTGGTTTTTTGTTTGTTTAATGCATCCCCTGAGGATAACTGGTGATTATGGTGTGTACTTGTATGGGATCACTCCACCTCCTCCTCTTAAAAATACATTTGCTATATATATGTAAGAGTGAAGACTCTCAAACTGCAGTAGTTTTTATTACCACTAATGACATTGATCTGAGGCTTTAAAAGAATACAAGGTTATATTTTTCTGCTGTGAGTTATGGAAAGTCCCTTCACTTATTATGAGGTTTACCAAAGAATATGTTTGTGTTCAGAATCTGTCCCTCTAGAAAATTGAGTCTTGTGTTTATCCACTGAATAAAGTAGATGGAAAATGAATTCAAGTCTCCCCCGACAGTCTTTTGGTTTTGTTTGCCTTGATCTGGTCCTGAAACCACTTTGCTTTTTAGAGCCTCTGGCTTTTTGGATTGTAGCTTTTCTGTGGAGAGTGATGGCAAAGATATGAAGTGTGGTGGTGGTCTCCGTCATGTAGGTGAGGAATGGCACAAGACACTCTTACTGAACTGAGACAGTAAACTTTCTTAACATTTAGCTGAATTTAAACCGATAACAGGCTGTGAGCCCTACAGTCACTCAGTTTTATGATCTTGAATTATGAGCTGTTCAAAAATACATTGCATTTTCTGCTTAAATAGTTTTATGTCTGTTTATACCTTAATTGAAACAGTATGTACGCATCTGCAAGTACCTTTCATATGAAAGCCATTATTAAATATTGGTATTGCAAAGGTGTCTTGAAAGTGTATTTTTATTGTGTTACAAGTTAAGTGTTTGTTGAGAATCTCTCCATTAAACAATTAAGTCTCTAAGGCTTTTGGCTGTAACCAGCGTAGGTTCTGTTTTGTCAGCAACAAATGGCACAATGCCTGCCAATTACAGGAAGGAGATCTTGCCTTGAGATGCAGAGGTCAGCCTATGTCTGACAGCAGTCTGAGATCCCCCCTTATGTTTTAAAACCTGATCTCCTGAGAGGTCCACGTGCTCTTCATGCAGAGGTGCTGGGGCACCCAAGCCTTCACCTTTACAAAAGGTACAAACGGGAGTACTTTGAAGAAGCAAATACCTGCTTTGTCCTAGGATCACGGATCTGATGTGAAAGTATGAATACAGGTGTTCATATAAACCAAACTGCTGAATTTACTCATTTTTAAAGGATCATAGAGGAATTTAAGTTGGAAGGGATGCCAAGAGGTCTCCGGCCCAACCTACAGCTCAAAGCTGGATGAGCTGTAAGTTCAGACCAGGCTGCTCAAGGCTTCATCCAGGCAGCTTTTGAAAGTCTTCAGGGACAGATCCCCCACAGTTTCTCTGGATGATCTCCTCCCCTGCCAACCTGTCCTCATGGACAAAAGTGTTCCTTACATCCAGGCTGAACCGCTCTTATCTCAACTTATGGCCATTGTGTCCCGTCCCTGCTGTGAAAGCATGGCTCCAGCCCCACAGTCCCTGCCCTGCTGGTACGGGGCAGGTGGCCGTCAGGGCCCCCACTGCCATCCCTTCCCTGGGCTGAGCGAGCCCAGCCTCTCAGCCCCCCCATCAGCCTCCCCTCGGGGCACCACCCTGGCTGGGAAAGTCCCCTCTGTTACACTGCACCTAAAGCCACCTCTTTTGCCTTCCCTGCCTGGGCTGGGTTTAGTGAGGGTTGCTGACACACAACATTGTGTGCCCGCATGTGCTGGGAGGGGAGGAGGTCACATGGGTAGCAAAGAAAAAGGACTTCTGAAACAGGAGAACACCTGTGCCAGCAGAGACGGCTTCTGCAGCTGAGCGATGCAGAGAACTGGGTGTCCTAGCTTGGGTGCAGAAAGTGGCACAGGCTGCCTCTGAAGCTGAAGTTAGAAATCATTGTTCAAAGCAAACAAGAACTGTGTGCACGCAGCATAGGAATACAAGTGCGGGATGTGAAGCACCCTCTGCATCACTGTAGCACAGGGAGGTGCTTTCAGCATATGTTAGGTGAAAGAGCCAATGAAAGGTACGGTGAGTCTCAGCACCACTTGTTCATCTCTTGAACTCTGCTAGACCACTCTCGAGGAAGGACAGTAAATGCAGTGGACTATCACTTCAGTTCTGACATACACACAGAACCTACCTTAGTGACTAATCGTTGGCAGGTATAGCTAATACAAATGCTGGAAAATACAAACTCCCGGCTTCCATCAAAAAGCACTTGAATTCTGTAGCAGATGCAAAAATTAGAGATTCCTGGAATATCTTGATTTCATTTCACTTTGATTTAGCTGTTGTCATTGCTGTTCACTGGAGAAAAGGGTCTTCTCCCTCCCTGTCTATTCTCTTTGTGCATGGAGCATTGGACGTGCTGTTGCCTTCCCACCTAAGCTACTGCAATGTCATTATCTGCCAACCGTCTGTGCAATACAATATTAGAAAATTTTGAGGGCGCCATTTTCAGAGCACCCTTTCCCCCTCTTTTCCTTCCCCGTTTTCCTTCCCCCTTTTTTTCTTACCTGCCCCCCTTCCCCCTTTCCTTTTTCCTTTTCCGCAGAAAAAAAATGGGCAAAAGTGAGTAAGTTAATTTGGGGGAAAAAATATTCCTATGGAAGTTTCTTAAAAGGAGCATGGGGGGCTTTATTTTGTATTCAGGTTCTGAAAACACAAGAAAATTACTTGAACTTCATTTTTTTTCTGACCCTAAAACCTAGAGGAGTCTGTTTCACACTTTTATCTGTCAACCATGGAAAGATGAGACCAGACAGCCAATTAGCAGTGATGCATATCTGTTGGCTAGACATCATGGGACAAAGCTGTAGCTAGTCCGAAGTCACATAATTCCACTGCCTGCCTTCAGCCTTTGTCCTCTCTAGATAGGGATACTGCCTCATTAGTGTGTGCAATGGACATGTGGGTATAATTACACACAGCTTTTACTTAGAAAAATAAGACAACCACAGAAACAGAAGCCCAGGCCCTTACTGTCCACAGGCAAGAGTTCCATAAGAACTGGGAGAGTCCTTCCCTGAAGTGTTGTGGAATCAGAATCATGCTGCTCGTCGTGCCGTAGCTGAACGGTCTGCCCCTCATGTCCTCCAGCTCAGCATTTTCTTTTTTGTACATTCAGAAAATCATCTTTCTTAGAAAAACAGTTTACAAATTTGGAAAGGAAACTTCGTGAAGAAATTTTCACTGGAAAATCCAACTGCTCTCTATTTTTATTTAGTTATTAACTCTATACACACAGATACAGACTAAAAAGCAATTTATCTAATTTTTGCCACAAAGTAGCTCCATCAACCTTTCAACACAAGGGTCAGGCTACTTTAGCTATAAATTTGCCCTAAAATTGTTTCTGAAACTCAAAAGTGTTAAATAAAGCTATGGAATTAGAGAAATACTGGAATTGCAGCAGATGTTCAAGAGCTGCTGCTTTCCAGCATTCCTCTGCTGATCAAGATAACAATGGGAATTGCTTGAATAGAAGGCTACCATTATGCATTTGATTTACATATTAATGTGTTGTTGTTTTTCCTGTTCAAGTAGACGACTTCTCAGGGTGCACCTGTATAATGAATTTCCATGGGAGTAGACTTCTGTGATTCTCTTTCTTGGTATGTAAACATTAGAGGATCGGGCTGATTGAAACAAATGTCCTGAACGCTAGGACTTTAGTGAGACTTTAACCAGGAATTAGAAGTTTAGGGATCAGACTTCTCCTTTTCTTGGTTTTAAAAAATACAGAGATTTTAACTGAGTCATAAAGGGTTCAGCCGGTGCATGAACACTCACGTGCTGGCTCTGCAGTGACAGCTCAGTAGTTTATTGTTAGTGTCACACAGTGATGTGTGTGTGTAAATAAGCAAGCAAGCCATGTGCATATACCCAGCACCTATCTATCAGTTCTGCTTAGGGCAGTAACTGAGGTCTCCAGCAACATACAGACTTTCTGATAGTCTTCAGCACCAGGCAAAATGTTGTCTGCAGCTCTTGATCCATCAGTAAAACACCTGCCAACCATGTACACCATACCTAAAAGCCCCTACTCAACCAGTCTGCACTAAACTTGTGAAGTCCTAGGAGAAATCAAGTGAATATGTTTTATATCTGCCAGTGGTGATGACCTTTCCAACTAACACTGACTACAGGTCTAACTGACCTTGGCAGCACAAGAGGGTCCTTTTTTGACATGGCTGAACTGTTCTTGAACAATTTATCCAGCAGCCTTGGTACAAACAGTCTTTTCTTCAATATCAGGCATGCATGTCTTATCTTTCCACCTATTCTTTTTTTCAAAAAAGAATCTTAGCCATTGTGAAGCAGGCAAGGAAAAACATGTTCTCTATTTATATTGTTTGTTCTCCTCAGCCTCTGCTATTCGGTCTTGGACAATAACATTTCATGAATGCCTGTTTTTACTTATTTTTTGCTCTCATGGTTTTAAAGAAGTCTCTTTTTCTTCTGCAGCACTTCAGAATAGTCTCAGGGCCTGATCCTGCGATGGTGACATTGATGGGCCATTTGCAATTGACTGAACTGGGTTTAAACAGCATCTAATGTTGTCTTGTGAGTGCATGAAAAAAAATACTTGCCAGTCTTTTAAAACAGCAGTGCAATTCTTGAAAGAAGACAGGAGTGAAGGAGAATACCTAATAAAAGAACTCCCTTCTCCTGTTTTATTTCCTGAGAAAATCCTACATGAATACAGGGGAGAGAACAGATTTTCAGGTATCCAGAATGAAGAACCCAGTCAGCTCTGCATCCTCTTTGTGTGGGGGTCTGTAATTTCCATGGGGTTTGTTTGTTGTTTTTTCTTTCAACAGAAGAAGCAAATAATCACACCAGTTTCAGGCTCAAGATGAAGATCAGTGTTTCCTTCTCAGTGAATTATCAACGATAGTCTCTAAAACAGATATACTTGCCTGGATCAGTTGAGTCGCAATGCAGACAGTGACAAATGCCAGTGTGTTTACTTGCAAGGTTTTTTTTTTTTTTTTTTTTTTTTAGGAA